>CM044360.1:75365894-75408060 GCA_024294585.1 Vipera latastei | reverse complement strand
TAGACGGGGAAGGGAAAGGGAATGAAAGAGAAGGAGAAGGAGAAGAAGAAAGAGAGGGAGAAGGAGAGAGAGAAAGAGAGAAAGAGAAAGAGACGGGAAGGGAAAGGGGATGAAAGAGAAGGAGAGGGAGAAGAAGGAAGAGAGGAGAGAAGGAGAGAAAGAGAGAGAGAAAAAGAGACAGAGGAAGAGAAAGGGAATGAAAGAGAAGGAGAGGAGAAGAAGGAAGAGAGGGAGAAGGAGAGAGAGAAGAGAAAGAGACGGGGAAGGGAAAGGGAATGAAAGAGAAGGAGAAGGAGAAGAAGAAAGAGAGGGAGAAGGAGAGAGAGAAAGACAGAAAGAGAAAGAGACGGGGAAAGGGAAAGGGGATGAAAGAGAAGGAGAAGGAGAAGAAGAAAGAGAGGGAGAAGGAGAGAGAGAAAGAGAAAGAGACGGGGAAGGGAAAGGGGAATGAAAGAGAAGGAGAAGGGAGAAGAAGAAAGAGAGGGAGAAGGAGAGAGAGAAAGAGAGAAAGAGAAAGAGACGGGGAAGGGAAGGGATGAAAGAGAAGGAGAGGGAGAAGAAGGAAGAGAGGGAGAAGGAGAGAAAGAGAGAGAGAAAGAGACAGAGGAAGAGAAAGGGAATGAAAGAGAAGGAGAAGGGAGAAGAAGGAAGAGAGGGAGAAGGAGAGAGATAAAGAGAAAGAGACGGGGAAGGGAAAGGGAATGAAAGAGAAGGAGAAGGAGAAGAAGAAAGAGAGGGAGAAGGAGAGAAAGAGAGAAAGAGAGAAAGAGAAAGGGGAAGGGAAAGGGGATGAAAGAGAAGGAGAAGAAGAAGGAAGAGAGGGAGAAGGAGAGAGAGAAAGAGAGAAAGGGAAAGAGACAGGGAAGGGAAAGGGGATAAAAGAGAAGGAGAAGGAGAAGAAGGAAGAGAGGGAGAAGGAGAGAGAGAGAGAAAGAGAAAGAGACGGGGAAGGGAAAGAGGGAATGAAAAAGAAGGGAGAAGGAGAAGAAGGAAGAGAGAGGGAGAAGGAGAGAGAGAGAGAAAGAGAAAGAGATGGGAGGGAAAGGGAATGAAAAAGAAGGAGAAGGAGAGAAGGAAGAGAGGGAGGAAGGAGAGAAAGAGAGAGAGAAAGAGACGGGAAGGGAAAGGGGATGAAAGAGAAGGAGAAGGAGAAGAAGGAAGAGAGGGAGAAGGAGAGAAAGAGAGAGAGAAAGAGACGGGGAAGGAAAGGGATGAAGAGAAGGAGAAGGAGAAGAAGGAAAAGGAGAAGGAGAGAAAGAGAGAGAGAAAGAGACGGGGAAGGGAAAGGGATAAAAGAGAAGGAGAAGGAGAAGAAGGAAGAGAGGGAGAAGGAGAGAGAGAGAGAAAGAGAAAGAGACGGGGAAGGGAAAGGGAATGAAAAAGAAGGAGAAGGAGAAGAAGGAAGAGAGGGAGAAGGAGAGAGAGAAAGAGAGAGAGATAGAGAAGGGGAAGGGAAAGGGATTGAAAAAGAAGGAGAAGGAGAAGAAGGAAGAGAGGGAGAAGGAGAGAAAGAGAGAGAGAAAGAGACGGGGAAGGGAAAGGGGATGAAAGAGAAGGAGAAGGAGAAGAAGAAAGAGAGGGAGAAGGAGAGAAAGAGAAAGAGAAAGAGACGGGAAGGGAAAGGGAATGAAAGAGAAGGAGAAGGAGAAGAAGAAAGAGAGGGAGAAGGAGAGAGAGAAAGACAGAAAGAGAAAGAGACGGGGAAGGGAAAGGGGATGAAAGAGAAGGAGAAGGAGAAGAAGAAAGAGGAGGGAGAAGGAGAGAGAGAAAGAGAAGAGACGGGGAAGGGAAAGGGAATGAAAGAGAAGGAGAAGGAGAAGAAGAAAGAGAGGGAGAAGGAGAGAGAGAAAGAGAGAAAGAGAAAGAGACGGGGAAGGGAAGGGATGAAAGAGAAGGAGAGGGTGAAGAAGGAAGAGAGGGAGAAGGAGAGAAAGAGTGAGAGAAAGTGACAGAGGAAGAGAAAGGGAATGAAAGAGAAGGAGAAGGAGAAGAAGGAAGAGAGGGAGAAGGAGAGAGAGAAGAGAAAGAGACGGGGAAGGGAAAGGGAATGAAAGAGAAGGAGAAGGAGAAGAAGAAAGAGAGGGAGAAGGAGAGAAAGAGAGAAAGAGAGAAAGAGAAAGGGGAAGGAAAGGGGATGAAAGAGAAGGAGAAGAAGAAGGAAGAGAGGGAGAAGGAGAGAGAGAAAGAGAGAAAGGGAAAGAGACAGGGAAGGGAAAGGGGATAAAAGAGAAGGAGAAGGAGAAGAAGGAAGAGAGGGAGAAGGAGAGAGAGAGAGATAAGAGAAAGAGACCGGGGAAGGGAATGGAATGAAAAAGAAGGAGAAGGAGAAGAAGGAAGAGAGGGAGAAGGAGAGAGAGAGAGAAAGAGAAAGAGACGGGGAAGGGAAAGGGAATGAAAAAGAAGGAGAAGGAGAAGAAGGAAGGAGGGAGAAGGAGAGAAAGAGAGAGAGAAAGAGACGGGGAAGGGAAAGGGGATGAAAGAGAAGGAGAAGGAGAAGAAGGAAGAGAGGGAGAAGGAGAGAAAGAGAGAGAGAAAGAGACGGGGAAGGGAAAGGGGATGAAAGAGAAGGAGAAGGAGAAGAAGGAAAAGGAGAAGGAGAGAAAGAGAGAGAGAAAGAGACGGGGAAGGGAAAGGGGATAAAAGAGAAGGAGAAGGAGAAGAAGGAAGAGAGGGAGAAGGAGAGAGAGAGAGAAAGAGAAAGAGACGGGGAAGGGAAAGGGAATGAAAAAGAAGGAGAAGGAGAAGAAGGAAGAGAGGGAGAAGGAGAGAGAGAAAGAGAGAGAGAAAGAGACGGGGAAGGGAAAGGGAATGAAAAAGAAGGAGAAGGAGAAGAAGGAAGAGAGGGAGAAGGAGAGAAAGAGAGAGAGAAAGAGACGGGGAAGGGAAAGGGGATGAAAGAGAAGGAGAAGGAGAAGAAGGAAGAGAGGGAGAAGGAGAGAGAGAAAGAGAAAGAGATGGGGAAGGGAAAGGGGATGAAAGAGAAGGAGAGGGAGAAGAAGGAAGAGAGGGAGAAGGAGAGAAAGAGAGAGAGAAAAGAGACAGAGGAAGAGAAAGGGAATGAAAGAGAAGGAGAAGGAGAAGAAGGGAGGGAGAAGGAGAGAAAGAGAAAGAGACGGGGAAGGGAAAGGGAATGAAAGAGAAGGAGAAGGAGAAGAAGAAAGAGAGGGAGAAGGAGAGAGAGAAAGAGAGAAAGAGAAAGTGACGGGGAAGGGAAAGGGGATGAAAGAGAAGGAGAGGGAGAAGAAGGAAGAGAGGGAGAAGGAGAGAAAGAGAGAGAGAAAAAGAGACAGAGGAAGAGAAAGGGAATGAAAGAGAAGGAGAAGGAGAAGAAGGAAGAGAGGGAGAAGGAGAGAGAGAAAGAGAAAGAGACGGGGAAGGGAAAGGGAATGAAAGAGAAGGAGAAGGAGAAGAAGAAAGAGAGGGAGAAGGAGAGAGAGAAAGAGAGAATGAGAAAGAGACGGGGAAGGGAAAGGGGATGAAAGAGAAGGAGAAGGAGAAGAAGGAAGAGAGGGAGAAGGAGAGAGAGAAAGAGAAAGAGATGGGGAAGGGAAAGGGAATGAAAGAGAAGGAGAAGGAGAAGAAGAAAGAGAGGGAGAAGGAGAGAGAGAAAGAGAGAAAGAGAAAGAGACGGGGAAGGGAAAGGGGATGAAAGAGAAGGAGAAGGAGAAGGAAGAGAGGGAGAAGGAGAGAGAGAAAGAGAGAGAGAAAGAGACGGGGAAGGGAAAGGGGATGAAAGAGGAAGGGGAGGGAGAAGGAGAAGGAGAAAAAATAGTGAGGAAAAGAGAAAGAGGGGAAAGGGCAAGGGAAAAGAAAGAGAAAGGGAAGGAAAAAGAAAGAGAGGGAGAAGGAGAAGGAGAAAAAGAGTGAGAGGGAAAGAGAACAAAAAAAAAAGACCGGGAAAGGGGAGAAAAGAAAAAGAGAAGGAGAGAGAGAGAGAGAGAGAGATGGGAAGGGAAGAGAAAGGGAAAGGGAAGAGAAAGAGAAAAGGAAAGAAAGTGAAGAGAAAAAGAAAGAGAAAGAAAGAAAGAGAAGAAAAAGAAAGGGAGAGAAAGCGAGAAAGAAAAAGAGAAAGAGAGAGAGAAAGAGAAATAGTTACCTAGCCAAATAATTTGAACAGGCAGGGCTGACTCTTTTGGTGTCCTCATTCATTTCAGCTTTTGAGACAGGGATGTTTATGCCTATCGGTGGTGCTGTTGAGGGAGGGTCAAAGTGAAAATAAATATTGGGAAGTGTAATCACCTGAGCTGGGCCTGTTGGAAACTGATAGTTAAAATTAGTATTCCGTGGCTGTGAAACTCAAAACATGTGTGGTGGAAGAGCGGCGGTTATTGGAAGAAACTGATTTATCGCCTTCTGCAAGGTGTAAAAATAAAATCAAAGGCACTCTTAATAAAATCTTTTAGAATTTTATTGGCTCTTTTTTTTTTGGGCCGTAAGGTTCTCCCCCTACCCAGCTGCCAGCAGAAAGGAAGGGAAGCGTGTCCTTTGTTTCCCCTTCCATGTCCACATTGCTCGCTCCCACCTCCCCACGATCATTTAATTAGTTTTAATTTAATATCTTCCAGCTAGCGCTTTCCTCTTGAAGCTACTTCCTCTTACAGCTACTTCCTCTCACAATTTTTAAATTTTGAAGAGCTTTCATTTGCGTCTATCAGGTTCTGTTGTTGTTTCTGTTAGTTGCGAAGTCGTGTCCGACCCATCGCGACCCCATGGACAACGTTCCTCCAGGCCTTCCTGTCCTCTACCATCTTCTGGAGTCCATTTAAGCTCATGCCTCCTGCTTCAGTGACTCCATCCAGCCACCTCATTCTCTGTCGTCCCCTTCTTCTCTTGCCCTCAATCTTTCCCAGCATGAGGCTCTTCTCCAGTGAGTCCTTCCTTCTCATTAGGTGGCCAAAGTCTTTGAGTTTCCACTTCAGGATCTGGCCTTCTAAAGAGCAGTCAGGGTTGATCTCCTCTAGGACCGACCGGTTTGATCGCCTTGCAGTCCAAGAGACTCGCAGGAGTCTTCTCCAGCACCAGAGTTCAAAGGCCTCAATTCTTTGGCGCTCAGCCTTTCTTATGGTCCAACTTTCACTGCCATACATTGCAACTGGGAAGACCATAGCCTTGACTATACACACTTTTGTTGGCAGGGTGATGTCTCTGCTTTTTAGTGTGCTGTCTAGATTTGCCATGGCTTTCCTCCCAAGGAGCCAGCGTCTTTTAATTTCTTGGCTGCAGTCCCCCTCTGCGGTGATCTTGGAGGCCAGGAAAGTAAAATCTTTCACTACAGGTTCTGTTAAGTACACCCAAATAATGGGTCTAAAAACACAAGAGAACTGACACGACATACGGGCAGCCTTAAAACCTTATTATTGACGCAATCCTAGATTTGTAGCTTTGGGAGCATCAATATGGAAACAGTTATTCATTGCCTTCTGATTTCCCCCTCCCCCCACACAAAAATAAAGATGTAGCCATGAAATTTCCTTGAGGTCTTCCATCTGAATTCATCCAGAAAATAAAATAAAAATCTCACTTTACTTTTGGAGACTATACAAGGATGTTCTCCATTTAGCAGGACCCTTGAATTCTATCATTCGTTTTGCTTGCTCTGTAGTAATTACTTGTCTTATTAAAAAAAAAAAGTCTATTAAGCCCGAGGATAAGATTGAAAGAAACAACGGTCTGTTGCTATCCGTGCAACAATTCCCACAGTTTTAAGAGACTGCGGCTTCAGTTATTTTATTTTCTAATCGCCTCCATTCACAACTGGGATTAACAGACCAGTTCTTTCTGGGCTGAATGCAATCCTCACGGTGCACTGCAGATGTCCCCAATAAACTCTAGTTCTCCTCACAGCCCCCCCTTTTATTTCCAAACTTTATTGTGTATTCCCCAAAGCACCAGAGGGCAAGACGAGAAACAATAGTTGGAAACTGATCGAGGAGAGAAGCATCCTGGAATTAAGGAGAAACTTCCTGACAGTGAGAACAATCAACCAGTGGAACAGCCTGCCTCCAGAAATCGTGGGTGCTCCATCACTGGAGGTTTTTAAGAAGAAACTGGACAGTCACTTGTCTCAGATGGTATAGGTCCTCCTGCTTAAGCAGGGGGCTGGACTAGAAGACCTCCAAGGTCCTATTCTATTCTATATTCTATTCTATTCTATTCTATTGTATATTGTATATTGTATATTGTATATTGTATATTCTATATTCTATATTCTATATTCTATATTCTATATTCTATATTCTATATTCTATATTCTATTCCATTCCATTCCATATTCTATTCTATTCTATTCTATTCTATTCTATTCTATTCTATTCTATTCTATTCTATTCTATTCTATTCTATTCTATTCTATTCTATTCTATTCTATTCTATTCCATATTTTTTATTCTATTCTATTCTATTCTATTCTATTCTATTCTATTCTATTCTATTCTATTCTATTCTATTCTATTCTATTCTATTCTATTCCATTCCATATTTTTTTATTCTATTCTATTCTATTCTATTCTATTCTATTCTATTCTATTCTATTCTATTCTATTCTATTCTATTCTATTCTATTCTATTCTATTCCATATTTTTTATTCTATTCTATTCTATTCTATTCTATTCTATTCTATTCTATTCTATTCTATTCTATTCTATTCTATTCTATTCTATTCTATTCTATTCTATTCTATTCCATTCCATTCCATATTTTTTTATTCTATTCTATTCTATTCTATTCTATTCTATTCTATTCTATTCTATTCTATTCTATTCTATTCTATTCTATTCTATTCTACTCTACTCTACTCTACTCTATTCTATTCTATTCTATTCTATTCTATTCTATTCTATTCTATTCTATTCTATTCTATTCTATTCCATTCCATATTTTTTATTCTATTCTATTCTATTCTATTCTATTCTATTCTATTCTATTCTATTCTATTCTATTCTATTCTATTCTATTCTATTCTATTCTATTCCATTCCATTCCATTCCATTCCATTCCATTCCATTCCATTCCATTCTATTCTATTCTATTCTATTCTATTCTATTCTATTCTATTCTATTCTATTCTATTCTATTCTATTCTATTCCATTCCATATTTTTTATTCTATTCTATTCTATTCTATTCTATTCTATTCTATTCTATTCTATTCTATTCTATTCTATTCTATTCTATTCTATTCTATTCTATTCTATTCTATTCTATTCTATTCCATTCCATTCCCAAAAAACCCCCACAAGAGATGAAATACTGAGAAAAGTTAGAGATGTGCCATTACAATACAATAATAAAGAAATCGTGGTTAAAGCAGATCCCCAAGAGAGTAAGAGATACCCGAAGACAATATCACTTCCTAACTACAAAGCTAATTGCAAAAGGCATAAATTTCAAATGGTTAATGCCAGAAGGAATCTTATTCAAGTGGAATAATACAAGATACCGATTGGATTCCGTTTGGAAAGCAGAAGACTTTGATGAAAGAAATTGAGCATCAGAAACAAACAGAAAAAGCAACTGAAGAAGCAACTACACAAACAGTAAAAAAGAAAGAAAGTGAAGGAACTGCCAGAGAAAAAGAGGACCACGAGATCGACAAGACCTAAATATAAACAATCGAAATGGAGAAAGAAAACGGAATTTTTTCAGTGAATATAAATGGACTAAACTCCCCATCAAAAAGAAACAAAATTTTTAGAAAGCTACAGAAATTAAATACAGATATAATTTGTTTGCAAGAGACGCATATAAAAAGACAATATTACAAGCTGTTGGAATACCCCAAAATTGGGAAAATTCAGCACAACAGAAAAAAAAAAGAGAGGCATAGTTGTACAGGTGAAACTCGAAAAAATTAGAATATCGTGCAAAAGTTCATTTATTTCAGTAATGCAACTTAAAAGGGGAAACTAATATATGAGATAGACTCATTACATGCAAAGCAAGATAGTTCAAGCCATGATTTGTCATAATTGTGATGATTATGGCTTACAGCTCATGAAAACCCCAAATCCACAATCTCAGAAAATTAGAATATTACATGCAATCAATAAAACAAGGAGTGTACATAGAACAATATCGGACCTCTGAAAAGTATAAGCATGCATATGTACTCAGTACGTGGTTTGGGCCCCTTTTGCAGCAATTACTGCCTCAATGTGGCGTGGCACGGAAGCTATCAGCCTGTGGCACTGCTGAGGTGTTATGGAAGACCAGGATGCTTCAATAGCGGCCTTCAGCTCTTCTGCATTGTTCGGTCTCATGTCTCTCATCTTTCTCTTGGCAATGCCCCATAGATTCTCTATGGGGTTCAGGTCAGGCGAGTTTGCAGGCCAATCAAGCACAGTAATCCCACGGTCATTGAACCAGGTTTTGGTGCTTTTGGCAGTGTGGGCAGGTGCCAGGTCCTGCTGGAAAATGAAGTCAGCATCCCCATAAAGTTCGTCTGCGGAAGGAAGCATGAAGTGCTCCAAAATCTCCTGGTAGACGGCTGCATTGACCCTGGACTTAATGAAGCAGAGTGGACCAACACCAGCAGATGACATGGCTCCCCAAATCAACACAGACTGTGGAAACTTTACACTGGACTTCAAGCATCTTGCAGTGTGTGCCTCTCCATTCTTCCTCCAGACTCTGGGACCTTGGTTTCCAAATGAGATGCAAAAGTTGCTCTCATCAGAAAAGAGGACTTTGGACCACTGAGCAACAGACCAGGTCTGTTTTTCTTTAGCCCAGGTAAGACGCTTCTGACGTTGTTTGTTGTTCAGGAGCGGCTTGACAAGAGGAATACGACATTTGAAGCCCATGTCCAGGATCCGTCTGTGTGTGGTGGCTTTTGATGCACTGACTCCAGCCTCAGTCCACTCCTTGTGAAAGTCCCCAACACTTTTGAATGGCCTTTTCCTGACAATCCTCTCCAGGCTGCGGTCATCCCTGCTGCTTGTGCACCTTTTTCTTCCACACTTTCCCCTTCCACATAACTTTCTATTAATGTGCTTTGATACAGCACTTTGGGAACATCCAACTTCTTTTGCAATTACCTTTTGAGGCTTTCCCTCCTTATGGAGGGTGTCAATGATGGTTTTCTGCACAACTGTCAGGTCAGCAGTCTTCCCCATGATTGTGATTCCTACTGAACCAGACTGAGAGACCATTTAAGGGCTGAGGAACCCTTTGCAGGTGTTATGGCTTAATTAGCTGATTAGAGTGGGACACTTTGAGCCTAGAATATTGCACCTTTTCACAATATTCTAATTTTCTGAGATTGTGGATTTGGGGTTTTCATGAGCTGTACGCCATAATCATCACAATTATGACAAATCACGGCTTGAACTATCTTGCTTTGCATGTAATGAGTCTATCTCATATATTAGTTTCCCCTTTTAAGTTGCATTACTGAAATAAATGAACTTTTGCACGATTTTCTAATTTTTCGAGTTTTACCTGTATATATTAAAGAGACAATAGACTCTAAAATGATTTATTCAGATGAAGAAGGAAGAATTGTGATGGTAGAAATACACCTACGTCAAAAACAAATATTGTTGGTAGTAATCTACACACCAAATAATAAACAGGAAGAATTTTATCAAAATCTCCATAGAAAAATAACAGAAATGGAGTATCAAAATGTTTGCTTAGCAGGAGACTTCCATGCAATAATGGATGGGACATTAGACTATAAAAGTAGCAAAACAAGATTTAATGTTTGTCTTAATACAGACATTAATTGGCTTTCACAGGCATGCATCTAATTGTCTCGTTAATGCCGCTTTGGATAGAGAAAGAATTTTGCTCCAGTAAGTGTTCATTTGAGATCTGCAACCCAGGCAGAAAATGTGGGTGTTTGTCCGTGTGTGTGTGTGTGTGTGTGTGTGTGTGTGTGTGTGTGTGTGTAGGAAAATCACCTTGCATTTGTTTTCATCATTTATTTCTGCTTCAAATGCAAAATCCACTGCCCAGAAGACTATGGTATCAGAATTTCAACCACTTCGCTTCTAATGGCATGATTTATGCGATTGCGTGGAATTCCAGATACATGATTTATTGCAGGGCATTCTGGAATGACGCTGTTTGATGTGAAATGTCACTTAGCTGACCTTGCTGCTGATATTTATGTAGGACAAGGAATGTTAGAAAAAGTCGGTATATTCAGCTATAAGAAAACGCTGTTTGCCCTGACTTTGAGCTTGCCTTTTCTTCTCTTCCTTCCCATTCCTTTGTCTTTTTCTATCATTTCATTTGGTTATTGTAACTGTCCCTATTTCTACCCAGAGTTACCTTGTAGGAGAGGTGGGCAGCATAAAAATGTGATGAATAAAATAATCATAATAAAAACATTCTACTACATACATAGTACCCAAATCAGTAAAGATACTTCTGCTTCTCCTTCATTCTCCTTCTTCTTCTTTCTCCTTGTCCTTCTCTTCCTTCCTTCCTTCCTTCCTTCCTTCCTTCCTTCCTTCCTTCCTTCCTTCCTTCCTTCCTTCCCTCTTTCTCCTCCTCCCCCTCCACCTTCTATTTCTCCTTCTCCTTCTCTTTCTTCTTCTCCTTCTTCCCTTTCTCCTTTTCCTTCTTCTCTTTCTCCTTCTTCTTCCACTTCTCCTCTTTCTTCTCCTTCTCCTTTTCTTTCTAATTCTCCTTCTCCTTCTCCTACTTTTAATTTTAGTTTTTTTAGTTTTGGTTTTGGTTTTGGTTTTGGTTTTGGTTTTGGTTTTGGTTTTGGTTTTGGTTTTGGTTTTGGTTTTGGTTTTGGTTTTGGTTTTGGTTTTGGTTTTGGTTTTGGTTTTGGTTTTGGTTTGAGTTTGAGTTTGAGTTTGAGTTCTCAACCCATAGGAGTGAGAAGGGATTTTTTTTCAGTTCACACAAACAAAAATGTACAAAACACAGAAAACAGAGGCAGAAGATGACATTTTCAGATAACATATTCATTCCCTCTGAAGGGAATACACAGAGGGGTAGACATCTCTCTGATTAACTTCCTGCCCTTGTGGCCCATGTGAAGACTTTGATCTTGATGCTCATCCTGCCACCCTGAAGATTTTTATCCCACCTTGGACAAGGCTGAGTGAACGTTTCACCGAAGAATTTCATCTTGACATGCTCTTCTGGTTCCCAAAGCTGGAAGCTCCATCATTTTTGGAAGCTAATATCTAAAAAAAGAAAAAAAGAACTCTTTATAATTCATCTACAAGCCATTTGGACTAAAGAATAGATAAATAGATGATAGATAGATAGATAGATAGATAGATAGATAGATAGATAGATAGATAGATAAAGACAGACAGACAGTGGATGAATATAGAAAGGAAATGAGAGGAAAGAAATATAGAGATATAGAGATAGAGATAGATAGATAGATAGATAGATAGATAGATAGATAGATAGATAGATAGATAGATAGATGGCCTTTTTCTCATAGAATGCTCAGAATGGTGTTCCGGCACCCTTTTTTAGAAAAAAGCGCCCTCTATTGGCTTTCGAAAGCCTAATGCAGAGGTAGGCAATCTTGGCTTTTTTTTATGACTTGTGGACTTCAACTCCCAGAATTCCTGAGCCAGCCATGCTGAGGGGAAAGGAAGAGGTTTCCAAGCTGAGCCATGCTGGCTCAGGAATTCTGGGAGTTGAAGTCCTTGAGTCATAAAAGAGCCAAGGTTGCCTACCCTGAACTAGAGGATGACATTAAAATTATTTACAGGGTTACTTCTTTAGGAACTAAACTTTTAGAATCTAAAACAGCTAAT
Organism: Vipera latastei; assembly: GCA_024294585.1. Lineage (NCBI taxonomy): Eukaryota > Metazoa > Chordata > Lepidosauria > Squamata > Viperidae > Vipera > Vipera latastei. Next base: position 75,396,322 of record CM044360.1, on the reverse strand, counting down.
TCAAAAAAGCCAACAAGAAAGAACCTCACATTTTTCATCTGCTTCTGTCTTTTGGAAGGTAAAATTAGATAACAAAATAATCTATTTCCTATGTTAACATCTCTGCAATGAAATCAATAAAGGTAACAGGAAAGAAATGAGAAACATTTTTCTCAATGTAATATGTCTAATTTAGCTGATGCTAGGAAAAAATAGTATCTTTTGCACATACTCTTGAAAACTATTTTGAATCTAACCATCTATTACAACTAAACCACTTTAAATTAAACAATTCTTAACAATGAAATATTTTTAATTTGGACTTTACTTTTACTGTTTGGACTGTTGTGTGTTTTGAAAAATAGATTATTTAGAATCTAGTTATATTGCACTTCAGTCTTTAAATAATTAACCTAGTATATATATAACAATATATGATGTTTTTCATGGTGAAGTTAACATCAATAACAACATTTATTAAAAAGGCTAAAATAATATCTGGTGGTATTATCTGTACATTAAAATTTTGTTTAGTCACAATCTTTCACTTTTCACATTCTGGACAAGCAAAAGATGTTACATATGTGCATAAGCGTAGTCAGTAGCATATGACTTTTTAAAAATATCAAGCATGCAAAGAAACAAAAATAAGTCCAAAATATCTGTATTACATCCAGAAATGCCAACTTTGCAACCAATATTTCTCATCCATAACTATGGCACCCTAAGGATACCTGCATACATGCAAATGCTTCTCTGGGATCAGTAACGCAGCAGGGATTGATTTTTCCTTCCAGTAACAGATTGCTAGGAAATACCAAACACGGCCTTAAGAATTCCAATGTTTGTTACAAATTTTTCTGGATGTGGTTGGAAAGAGGCCTAGAAATGCCAGCACAAATACATCACACTTGCTGAACGTGCACACGCAACTAATTACAATCTTCAATTACATGTGATATATCTAAAATGAGATGTCTGAACTGCAACTTGCAAACCGTTCCATTTTGCGGCAAAACTATCCAGGACAAGCTGATCAGCTTTCTTTTTGGGAAAGAAAGAAACAGAAGGACAGTTTAACATCTTCCAGTTGATGTTATGTTATGTAACATCTTCTGGGAATTGAAGTCCACAAGTCATAAAAGAGGCAAGGTTGCCTACGCCTGGCCTATTGGCTTTCGAAAGCCAATAGGAATTGCTGCTGAGCACGCCAAAAGACCCGGCCTGCAAACATTGCACAGGCAAGTTGTCTGCAGTGAAGGCAGGAACTTTGCACCTCTCCTTGCTGTCCAACTACACCATCTCAACTAGGTAAGTAAGATATTATTTACAAATAGGATGGCAATAAACAATTTAGGCTGCATTTACATCAGGGCTTTTCAACCTTTTCAGAAACTGTACCACTTTTAGGACATGACAATATTCAAGCACCACCAGTGCTTAACAAGATGTCAAAAACTTGATGACTAAAAAAAGGGGGGGTATTTTGGGTTTCATTGGTTAGATTCATTTATTGTTATAGGAATGGCTAGTTTATAATATTATAGAAAAGCAAAAAAATTGACTCCCCCTCACTTTTCTCTTTTTCTCTCACCCTTCGCTCGCAAAAGCCCCCCCACTCACTCACACTTTGCTCACAAAAGCCTCCAGTCGCTCTCACTCACTCCTCCGTCTCTTTCAAAGGCACCTTGTTCAGTCTCTCCCCCACTCACTCCGTCTCTTTCAAAGGCCTCTTGCTCGCTCACTTACTTAGTGCCACGTCACTTCCAAATGCCATTTGCTCATTCAGTCACTCACTTACTGCCCCATCATTTCCAAACACTTCCAAACACCACTTGCTCGCTCACTCACTGCATTTGGAAGGGACAGGGCAGTAAGTGAATGAGTGCCGGTGCTGGAGGCCATCAGCTGTTTGGCACCGGAGACCACTGCCATGAGGAACACAGCTCTGGGTTGGGGTTCGGAGCAGCTCTGGGTGGGGGCTCAGCACGGGGCGTGGTGTGGCAACTCCGGGGAGGGGAATCCCCATGGCAGCTGTGGGGAGAAGAATCCCCATGGCATGTGGCTCCAAGCCGCAGGGGTGGAGGTGCAAAGGATGGGTAGCGACTCCACAGCAAGACACTGGCATCGCTCCCAGTGACAGCACCTCTGAGCTCTGGCACCTTTTTTTTATAGAAAAAAAGCACTAGATAGATAGATAGATTAGATAGATAGATAGATAGATAGATAGATAGATAGATAGATAGATAGATAGATAGATAGATAGATGAGATAGATAGACAGACAGATGGGCAGACAGACAGATAGTGATAGATGATAGATGATAAATAGATGAGATAGATAGTGGATGGATGAATGGATGGATGGATGGATAGATGGATAGATAGATAGATAGATAGATAGATAGATAGATAGATAGATAGATAGATAGATAGAGACAGAGACAGACAGATCGACTGACTGACTGATAGATGATAGAGAGAGAGACACACAGAGACAGACAGACAGAAAGACGGATGGACAGATAAATATAGATAGATAAATGAGAGATGAGAGACAGAGATGAAAGAGAGAGAGAGAGAGATTGATACAAATGATAAAAGAGAGATAAAAGATAGATAGAGAGATATAGATACATTGATAAAAGTTAGGAAGATAGATAGATAGATAGATAGATAGATAGATAGATAGATAGATAGATAGATAGATTCCTTTCTTTTTTCCTCCTAGATCCACTTCCCATCTTCTTGCTCCCCAGAGTAGCATCAGCTGAGTTATTGCTTCTTTCTCAATTCTGCTGGAGCCAAGGAATCTAAGGAGCATTTAGCAGCCAGCAAGGGAAGTGGAGTACCTTCCTGCCTGCAGAAATGGGCAAATGGCTAATCCCGGGATAATGTGCTTTCTTTATCTGAGCCATCAGCTATGGCTCCCTTGATTGGTACTGACAATTCCGAACACCACATTAGCATGGTAATGAATAATGCCTCCTCTTAAAGGCTTTGCTCCAACTAATTCCATCTCACTTATGATTTGATTTATTGATGTATGTCGTGGAGCAGCTACCAAGAGAATAGGCACATGCACTCCCACATGCCTTTGCGGGAGTGAGTGTGTCACGGTTCTCACATATGTCGAAGCCAAATTACAGAGAGATGGAGTCTGGAATCTGAAATGCACGCAAACCTTTCTTCAGGTGTTTCCATTCCTCCTTGCAAGAAGAAATATAGGAAGGGAGAATGAATATGTGTAGTAGATTGGCTATTTTAATCACTTGCTTGATCTTTGTCCATTAAGAAAAGGTGATGGGAATATTTAAAAGATGTGACTCAGAAAAAAGAAATATCAGATATCTCAGTTCATTAGATAAGGAAAGATTCAAGGGAAGCAGACTATGAAAAGAGGAAGTATATACTGGTTGGGGAAAAAAAATCTCTGAGCTTGATTGTTTTTCTGGCAGATGTTTCATTACCCTAGCTAGCACTGAGGATGTTACCTAGTTGGGTAATAAAAGGTCTACAAGAAAATAACCAAACTCAGAGAGCACCTGTTCTGTCCCAGCCTACGTGAGTCCTTGTTATGCTCACAAGGAGAAACCCCTCTTTCAAGAAGCAGGCAGGAACCACAAGAAAAAACCAACCCCTTTTATTATCCACAGACCTGAGTCAATGTCCAAGGCAAACAAACACAGTCCGCAGAAACTCGATCCTCAACACGAACGGTTGCCTTTGGCAACCAGCACCTCCCACACCTTCACTTTTATAATTCAGCCCAGGCGTGGGTTCCTAATGCCTTCTCCTTTGCCTTTGGAGCCACCCCATTGCATTCCTCTGCCCTACTCGCTTCTCTTGCCTGCGCTTTCGTGCATCCTGGATTTGTCCCAACTGTTCCTCATCACTGTCCAACTCAGGCTCCCAACACAGCTGTGTCTCAGCCTGAGCACAAGTAGACGGGCCAGGTTACTTATCCGACTGTAAGTCATAGAGCTCCTCAGAGCCTTCCTCCAACTCTAATGTCACTCTGGGCCCCTCCTCCTCCTCCTCTGATTCCTCAGACTCAGCTTCTGGTTCCCCTGGTTGGCGAGAAATAACAACAGCACCAAGAACTCTTCATTTCAACCCTGAGCTACAAATATTCTCCTTTATTGGTAAAACAAAACAAAACAAAAATCCTATGTATGCTGTTTGCATTCTCCTTGTTTTGGACCAAGGTTTCTCAGACTTGCCAACATTCAGATCTGTGGACTTCAACTCCCAAAATTCCCTAGCCAACAAAGGAGTTGAATTGTGGGAGTTGAGGTTCACAGATCTGAAAGGTAAACTCCGGAGATCTGAAAGTTTCCAAGGCTGTGAACCTGGAAACTGTTATTCTGAACAGTAACATCATTAGAACAAACAGAATTACTAGAGATAACATTAGAAGACGATCTTTGATAACCTTCATAAGTTATGAGGGCAACAAGACATTGTCCAAAGGTCCACAAGTTTATGGTGCGGACGATAGGCAGAGGAGTCAAAAGAGGAATTAGCCTGGAGTCATTAATTTTCACAAGCAGTCTAACTCCTCTTGAATTCCGTTAACTCTTATTTAGCACTAATTTAGTGCCGATCTTTAGTTGACTAGATTCTTTTGCATAGGCATGACCAATAAATCAATTTAACTGGAACTTAATGTGTGGTCCTGATTCTTTGTATCTTTGCTGTTAATTGGCACCTGACATGCCTCTGAGACATAAAATTGCTGAAAACTGAAGACATGATCCTCCACTATCTTACACAAAAAAATGTTGCACACTCCTTAAAATACTATTAGCCTAAGCAGAAAGAGGTAAGAAAAAGAAATATCGCCCATCATCTGGGAAAAATGAAAAATCCTGATCTTCCTATAAGCTTGACATAGTCTCTTGACTCAATCATTTTCCAGTAACGGATTGACCGAGTTGGAAGGGACCTTGGAGGTCTTCTAGTCCAAGATCTTGGAGTCCTAGTGGACAATCACTTAAATATGAGCCAGCAGTGTGCTGCAGCTGCCAAAAAAGCCAACATAGTGCTAGGCTGCATTAAAAGAGGGATAGAATCAAGATCACGTGAAGTACTAATAACACTTTACAATGCCTTGGTAAGGCCACACCTGGAATACTGCATCCAGTTTTGGTCACCACGATGTAAAAAAGATGTTGAGACTCTAGAAAGAGTACAGAGAAGAGCAACAAAGATGATTGGGGGACTGGAGGCTAAAACATATAGGGAACGGTTGCTGGAATTGGGTATGTGTAGTTCAATGAAGAGAAGGGTGAGGGGTGACATGATAGCAGTGTTCCAATATCTCAGGGGCTGCCACAAAGAAGAGGGAGTCAAGCTATTCTCCAAAGCACCTGAAAGCAGGACAAGAAGCAACGGATGGAAACTAGTCAAGGAGAGAAGCAACCTAGAACTAAGGAGAAAATTTCTGACAGTTAGAACTATTAACCAGTGGAACAACCTGCCTCCAGAAGTTGTGAATGCTCCAACACTGGAAGTTTTTAAGAAGAGACTGGCCAGCCATTTGTCTGAAATGGTATAGGGTTTCCTGCCTGAGCAGGGGGTTGGACAAGATGACCTCCAAGGTCCCTTCCAACTTCTTCTTCTTCTTCTTCTTCTTCTTCTTCTTCTTCTTCTTCTTCTTCTTCTTCTTCTTCTTCTTCTTCTTCTTCTTCTTCTTCTTCTTCTTCTTCTTCTTCTTCTTCTTCTTATTATTATTATTATTATTATTATTATTATTATTATTATTATTATTATTATTATTATTATTATTATTATACCGTGCTAAGGTTGTACAATCTGCTAAGAACAGGGCTCTTCAAACTTGGCCCTTTTATGACTTGTGGATTTCAACTTTCAGAATTCCTCAGCCAGCGTGCCTGGCTGAGGAATTCTGGGAGTTGAAGTCCACAAGTCATAAAAGGGTCATGTTTGAAGGCCCCTCGTTAAGAACCTCCAGTGATGGAGCACCCAGAACTTCTGAAGGCAAGTTAACATGTAGCCCTTGGCTTTCCAACACACATTATTCACAGAGTCACTTGATAAAGAGATGGCTGCTGTATAAATTAAATAAACACACACACAAACATACATATATGCATGCATGCATACATACTTACTCCAGTTGCTGAGCGGGGGTATGAAAGAACATCCAGCTTTCCTGACGGCTTAGATCTCTAGAAGATCAGAGTTTCAAACTGCATTGGGAATCCAGGATGCAAAGCTGCTGAAATCTACCTGAGTTTTGTTTTTCAAAGCCCTTCTTCTCTCATCAAAGAAGCTTTGATTTTCCTGCTTTATTTCTACATTGCTGAAACACGTCTTTCCAATTTCTGTTCTATTTTTGAGCTAATTTACTTCTCCAGGAGACAAAAGGTATGATGGCTGGAGTTGTGGTCTCCTGTTACACTTTTTTTTTTCACCACTTTGAAATTTCTCTGGTGGGAGTCAAGTCCTTATGAATCCCCCCCCCGTTGGATTTGACAGATAGAAGGGAAGCTGGAGAGAGCAAAGACAGTTATAGAGAGAATTACTGTATGTAATGAAAGAAAGACTAATACGATCCTTGGTTGCCTAAACAGAGGCACAGAATCAAAATCACGTGAAGTATTAGTACTGCTTTGTAAAGCTTTAGTAAGATGACACCTGGAATACTGCATCCAGTTTTGGTCACCACATTACAAAAAAAAAGAGGTTAAGACTTTGGAAAAAGTGCAAAGAAGAGCAACTAAGATGATTAAAGTCCTGGAGACTAAAATATATGAAGAACAGTTGCAGGAAGTGGGTATGGCCAGTCTAGAGAAAAGAAGGACTGGGGGGGGGGAGAGAGAGAGAGATGATAGCAGCATTCCAGTATTTGGGGGGCTGCCACAAAGAAGAGGGGGGGGGTCAACTTATTTTCCAAAGCACCAGAAGGCAGGACAAGAAAGTATGGATGGAAACTAATCGAGGAGAGAAACAACCTGGAATTAAGGAGAAACTTCCTAACGGTGAGGACAATTAACCAGTGGAACAGCTTGCCTCCAGAAGTTGTGGGTGCTCCATCACTGCAGGCCTTTAAGAAGAGATTGGAGAATCACTTGTCTGAAATGGTAGACGGTCTCCTGCTTGAGCAGGGGGTTGGACTAGAAGACCTCCAAGGTCCCTTTCAGCTCTATTCTGATTGATTGATTGTAACTACCTATAGGTGGAAATATTGTACTGTGCTAATGAGATTTTCTTAGAAACACTCATTTCCTTTGAAAGAAATTGGAAAAGCAAATCCTTTTTCATCACATTGAATGATGACCGGTCAATTTGTCAGCAGTACTGAACAACAACAACAAAAAACCTTCAGTGGGATATTAGGCGATTTATTTTTGTGAGTGTATAGAGGAAAAACATGTTCTTTGGCTGGAGCCGACAGAGTTTTATCAAGTACAAATTCTGCCAAATAAAAGTTGATCTCCTTGGAGATCAGCAGAAACGTTTGGCAAAGTCTCCCCAAAGAATCTGATAAAGAACGTGCCAAAAGGTGGGCTGATTGATGGTACCCCAAAAGTTTGTTTGTTTATTTAGAAGATTTATATGCCCTCCCAACTCACTCTTGGTTACTCTGGGTGGCTACCACAACTAAAACCTCAATCAAAACCTCAATCAAAATTCCCCACCACTCTGGTGACAACGATCAAATATATCACTTGATGGGCTCCATATCAGCCTGGGGTTCCCCAGACCCGTTAACAAAAACCGTATCTTCATGGCCTTCTAAAGAGTTTAAAGGTAGGGGCCAATCGTATTTCCACATGGATGATGCTCCAAAGGGTGGGAGCCACCATGAAGAACATTTTTCTCCTCAGTTCCACCAGATAGACCTCCTTAAGAGAGGGCATTCCCTGTTTCCCTGAATAATAATAATAACAACAACAACAACAATAACAGCAACAACAACAACAGAGTTGGAAGGGACCTTGGAGGTCTTCTAGTCCAACCCCCTGCTTTGGTTGTTGTTGTTGTTGTTGTTGTTGTTGTTAGTTGCGAAGTCGTGTCCGACCCCTCGTGACCCCATGGACAACATTCTTCCTTCCTGTCCTCTACCATCTTCTGGAGTCCATTTAAGCTCACGCCTACTGCTTCATTTCAGACAAATGGCTGTCCAGTCTCTTCTTAAAAACTTCCAGTGTTGGAGCATTCACAGCTTCTGGAGTCTGGTTGTTCCACTGGTTAATTGCTCTCACTGTCAGGAAACATATGAAGAACGGTTGCAGGATTTGGGAATGGTCAGTCTAGAGAAAAGAAGGACGAAGGGGGGACATGATAGTAGTGTTCCAGTATCTCAAGGATTGCCCCAAAGAAGAAGGGGGCCAACCTATTCTCCAAAGCACAAGAAGACAGGAGAAGAAGCAACGGATGGAAACTAATCAAGGAGAGAAGCAACCTAGAACTAAGGAGAAATTTCCCAACAGTGAGAACAATCAACCAGTGGAACTACTTGCCTTCACAAATTGTGGGTGCTCCGATATTGGAGGCTTTTAAGAAGAGACTGAACAGCCTCTTGACTAGAATGATATAGGGCTTCCTGCATGGGCAGGAGGTTGGACTAGAAAACCTCCAAGGTCCCTTCCAACTTCCAATTATTCTGAATTCTGTTGTCTGCATTTTTTAAAGAGCCAGGTAACTTTTGTTCTTAGAATACAAATATGATGACTAAAAGGGGGGGGGTGTTCCCCCCTCTCTCTTTTTTGCTTTATTGGTTTTTTTAAAACATAAATCACATAATAGTTGGTTAACAGTGTGTTTGCTAGGTTGACATTTATAAAGAGAAATCATTAACGATTGGTTTCTATAATTCATAATCCACTTATTCAAACAAATGTTACCATTTTCAATATTCTCTCTGGTGGATCCCATCATCTATAATTTCTTAATTTTCACTTTAATACTTTAAATATTTAATATTTTTCCCTTGACCCATATCTTTCTTGATCAATATGTTTTGCTAAATCAGAAAAGTTTTTCCATATATTTTTTCCCCCAACCAATTATACAATTTATTCCAGATTTCACAATAATCTGTTTCACTCTCATCCTTGAGTTCTAACGTCAACCTATCCATTTCAGCACAGGATAAAATCTTATTTATTACCTCTTCTTCTGAGGGTGTCTCCTTATCTTAATAAATTAATTTAATTTATTTTAATTTTATATTATCTTTTATATTGTATTTTATGCTGCCTTGTAAACCGCCCTGAGTCCTTCGGGAATAGGGTGGTATAGAAATCTAATTAAATAAATAAATAAAATAAATAAAATCTTGCCATCTCTGTGCAAAAACTCTGTCTCTCTCTCTGCCTGCAAGAGGTAAGTTTTTTTAATGTACAAAGAAATGTACTTTTTGAACTATGGATGAAAATTGCTATGTGCAATGATTTAATACGGAGCGTAGCCTGCTTCGGACCTCCCATAGTTCCACATTGCAACACATTTATACAATTAACAAAAAAGGGCATATGATCTGTCAAGCAAACACACAATCAATTTCTTCATATTTTTTTTATAAAAAAGCGAGAATTTGAATAAGTGGTACAAAATGTTCCTGTATAGATACACAATTGTACTGGCAGAAATAAGATTTAACTTTCATGATCGGCCTTCCACTGAGTATCACAGGAAGGAATTTCTGCCACCCCTCAAAACCCCTCCCCCCAATTTTGGCTGAAAGGAAATATAGATTTGTTCAGGTCTTCTACCTTTCTCAGCCTCCTTGGGGCAAAACAAAGAAAGTGGCTGTGTAACAGAATAACAGAATTGGAAGGGACCCATACTAATCAAAACTTAACCAAATATATTCACACAGACACAGACACACAGACACAGACACACACACACACACACAGAGACACACACACACACACACAGGGGGGTGGGGAATGAAAAAAAATGCAGTTTGTTCAATCCATATATGTAAAGAGATCAGAAACTCTGCACTAAAATATTTTATTAAATTAATAAATATTATTAAAATAATTAGATTAAAAAGGCAAATCATTTAAAATTTTATACTCTGGACAGAAAAAAGCATCCTTCTAACATTTCTTTTGTGATCATTTATTTCTGAGGGATTCTAAAAGCAAGCCATATATACATACATACTGTACATACATACCTACATACACACACACACACACACACACACACACACACACACATATTCCTTGATAAGATAAAAAATGCGAATCCCAGGCATGTTAAAATTAACAAACTAAACGAACACTAGGATGGAATAAGGAAAACTAAAACAGTTTTTATTGCTAAAAGAGCAGAGTGCAGACACCAACAGTATAAACGCGACCTCCCCACCCCAGCGTTTCCATCCTGACGACGTTGGCAGTTAGGCAATGAAAGCTTGATCTTTTAGCAATAAAAACTGTTTTAGTTTTTCTTATTCACACACACACACACACACACACACACACACACACACACACACACACACACACACACACACACATATATATATATATATATATATATATATATATATATATATATATATATATATATATATATATATATATATATATTCTTCTTATTCTTTATTTGGCAGGTTCCAAATGGCAAATTTAATTGCAAAAATATCTGCAGTGACAGATTTTTCGTGCACTGCTAATAGCATCACACAGCTTTGAAGGGTTTGTTTTGCTTCAGTTGAAGCATCTAAAATACCTTCTCAAAGTTGCTTCACAGGGGATCTTTCCGTGCCACTGAGTTGAATACCCAGCCTTGAGTTGGCAGAAAACAGCTAACATGGAATTGACTTTCTGAGTTGCCAATCTTTACTCCACCTTTGTTCTCACTCATGGTCTGTCCTTGATTTTCTTCCAGGGTGATAAACCTAAGTAGCACTGATGATGTTACCTAGTTGGGCAATGAGATGTCTGCAAGAAAGCCACCAAGCTCAGAGAGCACCAAGGACCCCACAGTCTTCCTGTTCCTCCCCCTCCTCTTCTCCTCCACTCTGCAAAACCCATTCCCTTCTAGCACTGACGATGTTACTTAGTTGGGTATTGAGATGTCTGCAAGAAAGCCACCAAGCTCAGACAACACACCCAAAGAAATTCCTACTTAATGCTACGTTTCGGGCAAAGTGGGGAATCAGAATCAGAATAGAACTGGAAGGGACCTTGGAAGTCTTCTAGTCTAGCCCCCTGCTCAAGTAGGAGACCCTATACCATTTCAGATAAGTGGCTGTAATGGTTCTTCTTAAAAACCTCCAGTGATGGAGCACCCACAACGTCTGAAGGCGAGCTGTTCCACTGGTTAATTGTCCTCACTGTTAGGAAGTTTCTCCTTAATTCTAGGCTGCTTCTCTCCTTAATTAGTTTCCATCCGTTGTTTCTTGCCCTGTCTTCAGGGGCTTTGGTGAATAATGTGACCCCCTCTTCTTTGGGGCAGCCCCTTAAATACTGGAATTCTTCATATCTTTTAGTCTCCAGGCCTTTAATCATCTTAGCTGCTCTTCTTTGCCACTAACCAACCCAACTAACTCAAATAGCAAAGTTGAAGAATCTATACTGTTCTCTTTTATCTACCTTTCGCATCTCCTATTTCATAGCTGGAAGAGGTTTCCAGTTAGACTCTGGAAATGTTGGAATGGGACAAAACTCAACAGAGTTGAATTGTAGGACAACGTAGCATGTCTGAACAAAGGCCACCGCCACCACCACCACCACCAAGCCTCTCAGGCTGATTTGTGGATGAGGTAATATATAACTCTTCGCTTACTCAGAGCAACAAAGATGATAAGGGGTCTGGAGGCTAAATCGTATGACGAACAGTTGATGGAGTTAGGTATGTTTCGCCTATCAAAGAGAAGGCTTAAGAGGGACATGATGGCTGTCTTTCAGTAGTACTTGAGGGGCTGTCACAGAGAAAAGGAAAGTGACTTCCAGAGCGCCAGAAGGCAGGACAAGGAACAATGGATGGCAACTAATCAAGGAGAGAAGCAACCTGGAATTTATATATATATAGGTAAGGTAAAGGTAAAGGTTCCCCCGCACATGCGTGCTAGTCATTTCTGACTCTAGGGGCCGGTGCTCATCTCCATTTCAAAGCCGAAGAGCCAGCGCTTGTCCGAGGACGTCTCCGTGGTCATGTGGCCGGCATGACTAGACGCCAAAGGCGCACGGAACGCTGTTACCTTCCCACTGTAGTGGTCCCTGTTTTTCTACTTGCATTTTTTATGTGCTTTCGAACTGCTAGGTTGGCAGAAGCTGGGATGAGTAACAGGCGCTCACTCTGCTACACAGGCACTCGGGATTTGACCTGCCAAACTGCTGACCTTCTGATCGACAGGCTCAGCGTCCTAACCCACTGAGCCACCGCGTCCCTCTAAGAAGGAATTAGGTAGACCCATATATATATATTTTGTCCAGTGGAATTCAAAAACGATGTCTTTGACATGGTGCATGCATGTGTTTCATTCATGAATTCTGGAGATTAAAAGGTGAAAAGAAGATAGGCTGGGATTGACTGATAAAAGGAAGGACATTTTGGGTACTAGACGTCCAGGAGTTTGGGAGGGAGTTAAGAACTGTCTTCTCCAAAATAATCTTTCTTGGATATCAGTGCTTTCGTTCAAATGCCAGGCCTGCAAGAACTGTGAAATATCTTTTTCTCTCCTTTGCTGGAGTATGTAGGATTAAGTCTGAGAATTTAAATAGATTCAGAGAAAGGTTAGAAATACAATTAAGAGATGCAGAGATGAGCCTGATACCAAAGCGATAAACCCAATGTAGGTCTTCAAAAGGTGGAGTAGCTACTATCTTCTTTAGTCAAATTCTTTGGGTTAATCCTGCCCTTAAGAGAGAAGAAGCCTACAGCTTTTCTTCACTGCCTTTTCCTCATCTCCTGATGGGTTTTTGAGTCCCTGAGTCCCTGTGAACAGATGGAGATCTATGAAGCATCTGTTTTACACATGGCACCCCTGTAAATTATTTAAGAAGATAGTTAATGTCAGAATATTTAATTGGCTAGGCTTCCTTGTGACAATCAGGAAAAGCTCTGATTTAGAACAGGATGAGTTTTTGCTTTTATCTTGCTTCCCTCATTTTTTTAATAGCCTTGATTGAAAAATGTCATAAACTCAACTTCTAGCATTTATTTATTTATTTATTTATTTTATTTATTAAATTTTTATACCGCCCTTCTCCCGAAGGACTCAGGGCGGTGTACAGGGCAATAAATATCAGAATATAAATACAAAAGTTAAAAGAAGTTAAAAGAATTAAATAATCATGCCCAATATTAATACAATGATTAAAACTATGTTAAAATTAGATCCAACCCTAAACCCATCAAACCAGGCCAGATTGTTCAAATAAATAAGTTTTTAAATCGCATTGCCTGTATGTTGGTGTTCGTAAATGTATCCGATAGTATTTCAGGCTCTGAATCAAATGGGATCCGTTGGGATGGATTCAGAGCAACAGATCAACTCCATTAATCAATTGAATTAGATTAGTTTGCTTTGTCAAAGAGAGCCGGCGTCTTCAAATACATTTGAACTCTTTTGCATACTATCTCACGGTTACCAAACTGGTCCATGCGGAAATCTAATTTTGATACCTCCCTTCAAATCATTCCAGTGTCTAAATTGAACTGGATTGATTTTTCCAGATGAATTTATTCATTGGAATTGGAACTTATCAATTTTGCAGCTCTTTTTCAATGGTTGAATGGAACTGAATCCTGCATAGAGTGAGAATCAGCTCTGCTAGTTCGTACTATTTTAACCCAAACTATACATCGGACTCTTGCTTAAAAAAAAAAAAGTAACAACGTAGGGAGAAATTGGTAGTAAATTAAAATGATAACAAAACGTTATTGGGTTAAACCCCTGTTGAATAAACTCTGGTGGTCCACAAGTGAATCACATAGCAAAGACTTACTTCTTATCAGAAATATTGTAATGAAGCTTATTTAGTTAATTAGTCAGTTAAACAAAAATAACAAATTCGAACAAACAAAATAAGGTTGTCGTGCAGGAATACAAGCCATTGTTTGCTCCCTAGAGACTAAAATGGACGATCTGAAACTTGAGCTGGCCACGAACAAGGAGTGTATATCGGAGGTGGTGACCCTTTGAGAGCTGTATGCAATGAAATTTCATTTTGATGTATACCAATTGGTGTACATTCAAAGTGAAAATAAAGTTATTATATATATATAAGGTAAAGGTAAAGGTTCCCCCGCACATGCGTGCTAGTAGTTTCCAACGCTAGGGGCCAGTGCTCATCTCCGTTTCAAAGCCGAAGAGCCAGCACTTGTCCGAGGACGTCTCCATGGTCATGTGGCCGGCATGACTAGACGCTAAAGGTGCACGGAACACTGTTACTTTCCCACTGTAGTGGTCTCTATTTTTCTACTTGCATTTTTATGTGCTTTTGAACTGCTAGGTTGGCAGAAGCTGGGATGAGTAACAGGCGCTCACTCTGTTATGCGGCACTTGTGATTCGACCCACCAAACTGCTGACCTTTTGATCGACAAGCTCAAAGTCCTAACCCACTGAGCCACCGCGTCCCACATATATATAGAGTTTGAAATGCATATCAGTCTCTCTTTAATTCTTTGTTAGCAATCTAAAATTTACACAAATATGAGCTGTCACTGTTGTGACTACTGCCTGTCAATGGCCTTCGGTTAGGCCGAAACAGGAAATAAAGATTTGTCCCATGTTTGGGGCCTAGCAAGGTAATCTAAATAGTTAACAAGCATTTAACAAATATATATATATATTTGTTTTCTGAGGTTTTAGCAGGTGTTTGTATGTAGATCTTTGGTCATTCGGGTTTTTCCCCACGTAGAATTGAAGGTATAAGAGCAACGTTTCGACGAAATCTCATCCGTCATCCTCAGGCTGGTGGCTTCAGCTTCGTTCTCCCAGAACAGGTACAGGTATGTAGGTCTTGGCGTATTCGGGTTTTTTCCCGTGTAAGATTGAGAGTGTCTTGGCAACGTTTCGACGAGGTCCCACTCGTCATCTTCAGGCTGGTGTCTTCGGCTTCGTGCTTGTGTGAGCAAAGTGTGATCGGAGCTGCCGTCTCTCTATAAATATTGTTGGGGTTGTGTGTGGTGTTGGCTTTGTTTCTGTAAGCAGGTTGGTTGGCTGTGTTGTTACATCCTGATTGGAAGATGGAGTTATTGTTTGCAGCTTAGTCAGCTGTTTTGTAACATCCTGTGTGGCTGAGGTGTTGGCTGTGTGCCCATTAGTCTTTTGTGTTGTAACAACTTGGGTGATGGGCTGTGTGATGACATCCTGAGCTCTAGTTATTATTCTATATTTCTTTCTCCCCGAGAAAGAAATATTTGGGGGAATATTAAAAGGCAGAAATATTGTATTTCTCCAAAAGATCTTATAGGCAGAAACCCACCCACCCACTCTCTGCCCCAAACAGAAACCAGGTCTCAGAAACGCAGATGTGATAATCTTGTCAGAAGCTGATAGGATTAGAAAGACAAAGATCTCTAGAATCAACAATCCCTCACACCAAAAAATACAATGCTCATCAGCCACAGCCACAGTCCCAGGGAAGCAGGATATGACCTTTGGAACATAATAGGATTATCCCACCACCATCAGAATACCAGAAAGGCACACTCAGACTCAGGTCAAAGTTTATGCCATGGAACAACTGCAAAGAAAAGCCCAAGGAGGTATAAAAACCCACCACTCTCTGCTACATGTGGTCAGTTTTCCCCAGAGCCGTCTTTCTGTCTGGCTCTCCTCTTCAATAAATTCCAACCTTCTTCCTAAAGCAGTCTCCATTTTGTTTATTCCCAGCTTGGACTGGACCCTGATGAAGATTTCTCTTTCCACACCAGATAGATCTAGATAGAGTTCTTCTCACTAGGTTTTAACCATAAAATTCTTTATGTCTATCATCAATTAAGCACTAACTTCTCCAGAAGGTTTCCCCATAAATGTCCTTCAGAAAGCTCATCTACCAAGAAAAGCAGAAAAACCCTACAGAAGGCTGGGCCACAGGATCCTGATTTAACTGTTTATCAGGGAAAACTCCTTACCTCTGTTTGAAAAAGCCCTATGTTCAATTATGAGACCATATTAGCCATTATTTCTCAGAAAGTTTCACAACTGCCTTGGCCAACATAGAACGATGCCTCCATTTGAACTAATTGCCTGACGACCATATTTCCTAGAATGGGGCATTTAAGAAGAGCTGAGATAATTGTTTTCAACGATAATCTCTCAGGACCTCTCTAAAAGCTTAATATTTGAGGACTTCCACAGTAGCAATTTTCATCCTAAGCCATTGCTGTGGCAATATATTACGAATGCAGACAAGCCATACATCACTACAATGGTGGCTGGCTGTCACTATTAATCATTGGTGTGGAAATTCTTACTTAAAACCATAACACAGGCGGAAAAAAAAGATGATAGTATGGGACATTGAAAAGGAAAGAGGACAAAACATTCACCCAAACTGATTTAAACAAATGACAGAATGAATAAATACACCTTAAATTAGGATGGAAAGATCACTGGGTTTAGCACAAAACGAAAGTGAACTGGGAAGGAATTTCAGAACTGGGGAAATTGGGCTGGAAATTATCTCTCTCACATTTTTGCATATATTTTCAGGAATGTATTTTAAAGATAGAACAGAATAACAGAGTTGGAAGGAAACTTGGAAGCCCCCTAGTTCAACTTCTTGCTCAAGCAAGAGAGAAATGGTTGTCCAGTCTCTTCTTAAAAACCTCCAGGGTTGGAGCTCCCACAGCTTCTGGTGGCAAGTTGTTCCACTGGTTAATTGTTCTCACTGTCAGGAAGTTTCTCCATAGTTCTAGGTTGCTTCTCTCCTTGAATAAAGGTAAAGGTTCCCCCGCACATGCGTGCTAGTCGTTTCTGACTCTAGGAGCCAGTGCTCATCTCCGTTTCAAAGCCGAAGAGCCAGCGCTTGTCTGAGGACATCTCCGTGGTCTTGTGGCCGGCATGACTAGATGCCAAAGGCACACGGAACGCTGTTATCTTCCCACCGTAGTGGTCCCTATGTTTCTACTTGCATTTTTATGTGCTTTCGAACTGCTAGGTTGGCAGAAGCTGGGATGAGTAACAGGTGCTCACTCTGCTACGTGGCACACGGGATTCGACCCACCAAACTGCCAACCTTCTGATCGACAAGCTCAGCGTCCTAACCCACTGAGCCAGTTTCCAGCTATTACTTCTTGTTATGCTTTCAGGTGCTTTAGAATAGAGGTCTCTAACCTTTCCGGGCTCACGTCCTGGTGCACACACGTACGCACACACAAACAGGGTCATGCACGCCAGCAGGACATGAGTGGCCCTGTTTGCACACGCGGCATGCGCTGGCACAGTGCACGTGCATGAAAGGGGGGAGTGCACGTGCAAGCATGCGCCTAGCAGACAGCCATTTCTGCGGTAGTGGGCCACGGCCCATAGGTTGCAGACCCCTGCTTTAGAGAATAGTTGACCCCGTCTTCTTGGTGGCATTGGGTCAACTGTGCAGTTGACATTCCCAGAAAAAGAAACCTCCTGGGACTTGATTTTACTAAGAGTATAATTTTTTACGGGAAATATACATTGGCACAGAAGAAGCGAAACCAGCTGTCGGGTCCTGCCTCCGCTAGTCCTCCCAAGAAAGTAGACCTCTTGAAACAGGCATTGTTTCAAAAGGGACTTTTGTTGAGAATTAGTGAAAGCAGAGGAGCAAAGCTCGATCTAACATTTTGCTGCATTAAACGTTACATTAGAGCCGTGGTGGTGAACCTGTGGCACGCGTGCCACGGGTGGCACGCAGAGCCCTCTCTGCGGGCACTTGCACTGTCAGCCCAATCCTTGGCCTTCAGCTGGGTTTTATAAAATCTTTTCGCTTTAGCCCTCCGCCGCCGTGTGCAAAAAAAAAAAAAGGTTCAATCAATCAATTTCACCTTCTCGCAGGAAAAAAAAAGATCTCACAAAGTTGGAATTAATGGATTGAACTTCTTAGTCCCACCCAGTCTGCCGTTACCACTGCAGCCACGCCCACCCAATGGGCCACGCCCACCCAATTAGCCACACCCACCCAATGGGCCATGCCCACCCGGCACCCGACGATACATAAGTGGGTTTTGGGTTGCATTTTGGGCACTCGGTCTCTAAAAGGTTCGCCATCACTGCATTAGAGCATCCCTTTCAAAACCCCACCCCCAACGGCCAAATGTCCAGTTTGATTTCACCCAATCCTCAGGTGCAAAGTTGTTGTGGGAAATGAGGTGAAAAGCGCCGATCTCAGGCACTGCTCTCAGGGTTTCCTTCCCTCCCAGCCTCCTGCCATCCGAGTGGAGATAAGACAGATGGCCCAGGGCACATTCCTCTCCCGTTCACACCCCAAGGCATCAAAGGGGTGAGGAACAAAGTGGAGAAAACACTCACCCGACCTACCGCCTCCCAACAGCATGGCCCAACAGCCTCCCCCCCTCCCAGCAAAATGGCAGAACCCAAAAGTAAAAAGGAGTAGAAAAGTTGAGGGTCTGACACCAGCTCTGGTTTTCCCACTCAAAGGCTTGCTTGGTTAAAGAAAATGCAGGTGAAAAGGCGAATGTGTCAGTCTTGACACATCAGAACATTGGTATCATGTCGCACTTTCCAAAAGTATGTACAAATTCATAATTCAAGGGAACTGCAATATTTCTATAGGCAAAAATATTGAAACACGGCACACTTGCATTTGCTAAACGCAGGCATGGGCCACAAGGTGATAGGAAGTGAGAGGTGCATCTCTCATCCACTGCTTTGCAGGGTCCCGCAGAGCTTGGTATCTCTCTGCTTCTGTTCAACGTCTACATGAAGCCACTGTTGTGATTCCTCGCCAGCCAGTGGACCCTGGCAGCTGAGTCTGGGGAATCAGAGGAGCAGGAGGAGGGGTCTGGAGTGCCATCAGAGTCAGAGGAAGGCTCTGAGGAGCTCCAGGAGTTACAATCTGATGAGGAGCCTGGCCCCTCCACTCGTGCTCAGGCTGAGACCCAGCTGTGCTGAGAAGCTGAGTCAGACTCTGAGGACTCACAGCTGGAAGACATCATAGATGCTCACAAACGCCGACAGGCAATGAGAGTTGGACAGAGGGAGGCAATGGGACAGCTCCAAAGAAAGAGGAGACGGCATTAAGAAGCCACACCTTGGGGCTGCATAATAAAAAGGGGAGGTGCTAGTTGTTGAAGGCAACCGTTTTTGAAGGAATCAAGTTTCATGGAATCATGTTCTGTTTGCCTTTGGACAATTCTCCATTTGAATTGTGTTTTGTTTGCATTTGCTTTTGGACATTTTGCAGGTCTGTAAATAATAACAAAAGGGGTTTATTTTTCCTACGGTTCCAGCCTACTTGTTGGAAGAGGGCTTTGTCCTTGTGAGTTAACAAGGACTCATGTAGCACTAATGGGTGAGATCATCCTTCACCATGAATTGAGATCTCATCAATATGGTAATGATACTCAGCTGTATGTCTCAGCCCATGGTGAGTTAAGCAATACCATGACCTTCACCTCACAGTGCCTGGAGGCTGTTAGGGGCTGGATGGGGAGCAACAGGTTGAAACTGAACCCTGGAAAGACCAGGTGGCTGTGGGTTTAGGGTTCTTTGGTCCACTGAGAATTGCCATCATTGCTCTTGGATGGAGGTGGCACTGCCCCAAACAGACTCAGTGTGTAATCTGGGGGTTCTCCTGGACTCATGACTCCTATCTGAGAAGCAGGAGCAGACATGGCCAGGAGAGTCTTTGTGAAACTATGGGTTGTGTGACATATATGCCATTTCCTGGACCAACAAGCCCCTACTGTTAGAAATTATGTTTATATAAAGCACCACACAGAGCAAGCAAAGAGTACAGTCACCATGTGCTTTACTGCTCAACTATATACTGCAACAGGAAACAGGAAAGTCTATTTAGAACAAAAGAGCATAGAGTATATACCATAGTTCCAAACTTGTAAATACTGCCATCTACTGGCTGAATACTACTATATTAGTTGCATAGAAATGCATTCCAACAATGAATTCCAACACCTAATCACAGTCACTCATGCCTTAATTACCTCCCGTCTTGATTATTGCAATGTGCTCTACATGGGACTGCTCTTGAAAAGCATCCAGAAGCTCCAGATGTAGTGGTCTCCATGGTTTTGTGCAGATCTAGGCGTGCACATCTGTTACCACTCCTGCAGGAGCTGCATTGGTTGCCAGTTTGTTTCCAGGTGCAATTCAAGGTGTTGGTTGTCACCTTTAAAGTGCTTCATGGCTTGGGACCAGGTTATCTAAAGGACCATCTTTTACTGGTAACATCTATTGCACCCACCAGGGGGGAAGACAAGGGGATGCTGTCCCCTAAGGAGGAGCATCTGGTGGGACTCAGAAGAAGGGCCTTCTTCTGAAAGAAAAGAAAAGAAAAAAAGAAAAGAAAAGAAAAGAAAAGAAAAGAAAAGAAAAGAAAAGAAAAGAAAAGAAAAGAAAAGAAAAGAAAAGAAGAAAAAGAAGTCAAGAAGTCATTACAATGGATACTTGGGAAAAGATCTGGGTGAGAAATGTAAAATTTACACAGGCCCAAAACTTAAGAGAGAACTTTTACAAAATGTTTTATAGGTGGCACTTAGATCCTAAAAAATTAGCAAGTATGTATCCGAACTGCCAGCCTAAATGTTGGAGGTGTGGTTGTGAGGATGCAACGTATTTTCATATATGGTGGACTTGTAAAAGGGTTAAAGCTTTTTGGATTAAAATTTGGTGGAATATGCAAAAAATATTCAGGAAAAGGATAAAGTTTTGTCCGCAACTGTTTTTATTGGGTATCATCACAGATACTACCGTTGTGGGCACTAAGTTGATGTTGAATTTAATTACAGCAGCGAGACTTTTAGTAGCGCAATATTGGAAGAAGGAAGAACTGCCGACTATAGAAGAGTGGACTTTAAAAGTTTCCAACTTGGCGGAGATGGCAAAGATCTCAGCGGATTTGAAAGACCAATCGCAACAGAGGTATATTGTGGAGTGGAGAAGATGGATTGATTATATCCAGAATAAATATGGGACTAAAAAGTTTCATTTAGCATTTGAATAAGTAGTGGATTTATATGATGTATAATTAGCTTGTAGTTATTTTATTAAGAGTTAAAGTGCGATAGAATTTAATATTTTACTGTTGTTTGCATATTTTAGATTATGTTTGTTTGTATTTTTATACCCTGTATTTAGCTCTGGGAAGTCGGGGAGGGGGGAGGGGAAGGGAGGGGAGAGTTGGGGAGGTTTGGGGAGAGGGGAGGGGGAGGGGAGGGGTTTTGTATTCAAAAATGTACTGTAAAACTTTTCAATAAAAAAAGAAAGAAAAAGAAGTCAATCTGATCAACTTGGGGAAAATAAAAGATCATGATGCATCAACCAAAAGTATTGTATCAATCTTCTTGGAATAAGTCCTAGAAAGGAAACCATAAAATATATAACGTGTATATTAAAACCCGTTTCAATTATAAATGAAGTTTTTTCACTTGGTTGTCAAATATCTTAGAATGCCTCAGGGCAGTGAAGAAGGATGGTGGAGTGATTGACAGATTCCATGCTGGCTGTATTTGTCCCTTGTTCATAGTTACCAGCAGAAGCAATATTTAACATGAAGATTTCCTTTTAAAAATGTCCAAGTCATTTTCTATCAAAGGAAGAAGCAACCAGAAGACATAATAATAAGGAAAAAGCTGTTTTGATGGCATTCTGACATTTGGGCTCATAGTGGTGCTTTGCGGAATCATGATGGACATCAATCCAGATTGTAATCAGTGAAGTGTTCCGATTAAACAAACATTTGGGAAAGAGATGTGCAAGGCTTTGGATTCGGTTTCCAAAATGTTCTGAAGGGTTGAAAAATCTCTGAATGATGAACGGTTGCAGGAACTGGATATGTCTAGTCTAATGAAGAGAAGGACTGGGGAAGACACGATAGCAGTCTTCCAGTATTTGAGGGGCTGCCAGAAAGTAGAGGGAGTCAAGCTATTCTCCAAATCACCTGAGGGCAGGACAAGAACTTACAGTTGGACCATTACCAAGGAGAAACCCAACCTAGAGCTAAGGAGAAATTTCCTGACAGTGAGAACAATTAATCAGTGGAATGGCTTCCCTCCAGAAGTTTTGGTCCTCCATCCCTGGAGGTAATTCAAGAAGAAACTGCACAACCATTTGTCTGCAATGGTATAGGATCTCCTGCTTGAGTAGAGGGTTAGAAGTAGATTAGAAGACTTCCCTTCCAACTCTGTTATTTTATGCTCTATGGGACATATAAAGGTGCAAACACGTCACCTGGGCGCACCCTTTTAAAGCAGCTGCATCCTTGCAGGGATTGAAGGGATGTCTTCTGCGGCTGCTGAATGAATCAAAAATATCCTGTTAATTTAAAGAGTTCCTAAGTGGGAGGGAAGGAAAGGGAAGGGGAGGCGAGGTGAGGTGAGGTGAGGGAAGAAGGGAAGGAGGGATGGAGGAAGGAAGGAAAGAGATTTATGGAGGGAGGGAGGGAGGGAGGGAGAAATGAAGGAAGGAAGGAAGGAAGGAAGGAAGGAAGGAAGGAAGGAAGGAAGGAAGGAAGGAAGGAAGGAAGGAAGGAAGGAAGGAGAATTATGGAGGGAGGGAGGGAGGAAGGAAGGAAAGAAGGAAAGAAAGAAGGAGAATTATGGAGGGAGGGAAGAAGGAAGGAAGGAAGGAAGGAAGGAAGGAAGGAAGGAAGGAAGGAAGGAAGGAAGGAAGGAAGGAGAATTATGGAGGGAGGGAGGGAGGGAGGAAGGGAGGGAAGAAGGAAGGGAGGGAGGAAGGGAGGGAAGAAGGAAGGAAGGAAGGAGAATTATGGAGGGAGGGAGGAGAATTATGGAGGGAGGGAGGGAGGGAAGGAGGAAGGAAGGAAGGAGAATTATGGAGGGAGGAAGGAGAATTATGGAGGGAGGGAGAGGGAAGAAAGAAAGAAAGAAAGAAAGAAAGAAAGAAAGAAAGAAAGAAAGAAAGAAAGAAAGAAAGAAAGAAAGAAAGAAAGAAAGAAAGAAAGAAAGCTTCCTGTCTCCACATTGAAGTCAGTTGGGGAGTGGGGTGGGTGGGTGGGTGGAGAGGAGAGAATAAAATGTGAAATTTCAGCTGGGCCCAGCCTGTTGCAGCTTGTTAAAAAAAAAAAAAATTACTCACCCTAGCTTGTTGAAAGAGGGAGGGTGACTCGTATTTCTTCCTACCCACTTCTTTGAATACCCCAACTCTGTGCGTTGCCAGCTGCTGCTTTGTACTGCTGACAAACCGACTCCAGAAGGGCAGCTTTTGATAGTTGACTCTTATCTGTGGGGGCTCCTGAAAAAAGAAAAGGAAAGAAAGGAAGGAAGAAACACACAAATAAGAAGCGTGCAGCAGGCAATTAATGTTTTGCACGCCATCCGACCGACTGAACCCGACATGTTTCCATCGGTGGCTGCATCTTTGTGTTAGCTGTTCTTTCTTTAACCACCCCGAGCTCTGCCCCCTTGTACACACTCTTCTATTGTGCCATCACGGTAGTTAAATGGTATTCATTATGGGGGCCCTCATGTGGGACAAGCCACCTAATGAGTCAATACTTTCCTCTAAGAAGTTCTTTGAAAGGTGGAAATAATAAACGGAGCAAACGGGAGGAAGCCGCCCCATATGGGGGGGGGGGGAAACGTTCTGTGTGCAACCTCTCAAAGACTCTAGCTGAGTGGTATGTAATTTATAGGCACTTTATATGAAAGTTAAATAGATACCCACCAGGGCAGCTATTAAAGTTAAACTTTTGTTTAACTTTGCTGCATTAAGGGTTGTGGGTCATGAGAACAACTGGATGGGGTGCAGCTTTTGCTCACTTTGTGCGGCATTTAAAATTCTCCACTGCTCTCCGTCTGCTGGGCACCCTGGTTTCTTGATTTCTTTCTGATAGAATCAACTAGTTGCAACTCGGGGTGGAGCTGTGGGGTTCCCTGGTGCTCTACGAGCTTGGTAGTTTTCTTGCAGATGTTTAATTACCCAACTAGGTAACATCATCAGTGCGTTTGTCTATGGCAGGGGTAGGCAACCTTGGCTCTTTTATGACTCGTGGACTTCAACTCCCAGAATTCCTGAGCCAGCATGGCTAAGCTTGGATACCTCTCCCTTTCCCCTCAGCATGGCTGGCTCAGGAATTCTGGGAGTTGAAGTCCACGAGTCATAAAAGAGCCAAGGTGGCCTACCCCTGGACTATGGAGATTCTCAATCATCCAGGTCAAAGGTGTTTTTCAAAGGCAACTGGGCCTTCCTGGTTTTTGTTGTTGTTGTTTTCCTTGACAATGTTTCGCCTCTCATCCAAGAAGAACTGAATGGTGGGGAATAGAAGGATTTCATGGGGTTTTTTTTCTTTGAAAATGTTTCACTTCTCATCCAAGAAGCTTCTTTGGTTCTGACTGACTGGTGGGGAATAGAAGGATTTATATTGTGTGCAGTCAGCTGGACATTAGCACTCAGCTGTTTACAAAGAATATAAATCCTCAGAGGGCACCAAGGACCCCAGAGTTGAACCCGGAGCTACAAATATTGTTTTCTATCAGAAAGAAGTAAAAAAAAATGGGATGCCCAGCAAATGGAAAGCAGTGGAGAATTTTTTGAAAAGCACTTTTGGGACATGAGTGTATTTGGTAATGAAACATCTGTAAAATAACCACCAAGTTCAGCAAGCATCCAGGACCCCATATTTACTTCTTTCCCAGTCAAGGAGAATATTTGTAGCTTTGTAGCCCTAGCACCGATGATGTGACCTAGTTAAAACAACCAAGCTGAGAAAGCACCAAGGACCCCACAGTTACTTCCAGCTCAGTTCACCAGGAAAAAAAAAACTCTTAAAGAAATGGAGCTTTGTAAGGCTGGTCAAGTGATCTCCTTTAGTGAGAAACTCACCTCCTAATTTCTGATTTTTTCCCCCACCCCCTCTCACCATAAAAACCTTGGTAGGGAACCGGGAAATTCTAGGGCTGTAGGCTAGACTCATAAATGAACAATTATATTGCAAGGAGGCAACAACAAAGCACTCTGCATTGTTACCCAGAAAAGTGTATAGTGTGGACAACACTATACTATGTTTATTTGTCTTTTTCTTCAAGAAAAAAAACCTCATCCATTTGCCTTTTGAAAAAGCACTTTTGAGACAACCATGATTTGGATGTGTCAAGGGTGAAGCTTTGGCTCCTACGTGCCTCTGGGTTTCAGCTTGCCATTAGAGTAAGGGGATGGGGAGGCTGTTGCTTTTGAATGGGTTAGTTGGAGAAACAAAACTTCTACAATTCAGCTGAAGACCGTGAGAGATTGAAACCTTTTCAAGGACATCATAACAGGTGTGAATTTGAAGCAGACAGTTCCCATAACAAAGGGAACTTGTTTATCTGGACTATGAAAGAAGTTGGTGATTTGACTGGGGAAATTAGTGTTTAATTCTATGAACTGGTGTTTGGGAACCTCAGAGTTAGTTTTGCTTCGACATTACCATGCAGTGTATTCAATAAACAGTAAGCTTTTCTGAAACAAAACAAACCTGGAGTTTTATTTGGATTCTCGAGCTGGGTGTTGACAGGATGACTAAGAATCTCCACAGACATGCACAGTGTGCAGTGATTTGCCTCCAGAAGTTGTGGGTGCTCCAACACTGGAGGTTTTTAAAGAGATTGGACAGCCGTTTGTCCGAACTGGCACAGGGTCTCCAGCTTGACCATGGGATTGGACTAGAAGATCTCCAAGGTCGCTTCCAACTCTGTTATTCTGTCCATGAAGTCACCCAAGAGTTGAGGTTGACTTGGAAGAACTTTAAGAGATGTCAATTGCATCTCTTGTGCCACTCACTTCCATCATGATGAAGTGTTTTGAGAGATTGGTAAAGGACTATATTGTTTCATGCCTTCCCCCCTACATTTGACTCATTACAGTTTGCTTACAAGAAGAACCGTTCCACAGATGATGCATTTTCTGGTGTGCTTCATCTTAGTTTGGCACACCTGGAGGAGAAGACTCATGCGCGAATGCTGTTTGTGGTCGTTTGTGGGCTCCTGTCAATGCTGCTAATATTGGATGTTTTTGCATTGACAACAGATGGAAATGTAGCCATCTTTTTCCTTTCACTTTTAGAGTTAGATGATGCTGGGAAGGGGGATGTGAATGAGAGTCCAGCTAGACATAACAACACTAAACCTAGCGTGAGAATCAAGGTTACTGAGCCCAGAGCTGATAAAGAATTGGCGGGCTGGAGAGCTGGAGAGGAAGCCCACTCTTCATACTAATTGGGGAATGTGATTTATGACTGTAAATTGGAGGAGGGAATTGTGCTTTGATACTATTTGCCCAGGGGAGGGGAATTCAGTTTTTGGCTTCGATTATGTAAGTGCCGATATTCTGCTACTCAAATAAAAGATTCTTTAAGGTAAACAATGCCTTGAAGTTCTTTTGAAGAGTTTCACCTGTCAGAACCATGACAGCTCCATTGTGATCATAAGTCAAGGACTACCTGCAATTTGATCAAGCATTTGGATAACCACTGGCCAAATGCACAACCTTTCCTGGTTTTTGATTCCAAAGAATCTCACACGCTACTTTAAGGTAAAAAAAATATTATTATTTTTGTTAGGTATAATGATAGGAAATTATGAGAAGGAATGTGTATATTTAATGTTACATGTACTAACTGCAGCAAGAATTGTATTTGCTCAATATTGGAAAGATGGAGAATTACCAGTGGAGAAAGAGATAATTAAGAAAATTTTAGATTGTACAGAAATGGACAGATTGACACTGAAAATGAAAGGAAAGAAGATTCAGAATATTTCAGAACATGGGCTACATTTTATCATTGCCTAGAAAAACGAGGTAGAGAGAAAGGAGTTTAATATGCATTAGTAAGCTAAATATTGAAACTCAGACAGTACGTTGCTGATAAAATATTAAGGATTTGTGATTATAAAAAATAATAATAAAATATCGAACAAAAAAAATTAAAAATTTATTTTGCATGCTTCTCCATGATGAGAAGACAATCCTATGTTGCTTTTGTTGTTTGAGCCAAAAAGATCGACCAGAATGAAATCTATAATCAATATGTTTTCTGCAGAAGCAGGCTTCATTATGGAGCGTCTGTAACTGTGCTGAGATCTTTGTAATTGTTGTTGTGTTTTTTTTTTCTTTTCCTGTGCTCAGATCTTGCTTACAGTTGTTTAAAACTCAAGCGTGTTCCCATGCTTTGTTTTCCTAGAACAAAATGAAATTACTCCCTGGCTGGTTTGAATTCTGTAGTTGCAATGTGGGAGAACAAGCTGCACACCCCGGAGACTACCAACAGTATGCTATCTGCAAAGTCCTTTGAAATGCAAAAATAAAAATAAAAAAAATAATAGATGGATAAAACTGAAAAGAGGCTGATCTCTTGATGGGAACGTTATGCATGGAACAATGAAATTGGCTTGTCAACCTCTTGAAGTTTTCTGCTGGGAAATTGCAAAGCATGTGCTGTTTCTGTAAAAGGCGCCAGCCTCCTCTGTTGTATCTTGGCTAAAAAAAATCAAAATCAAAAATCAAAATCCCTATGATCGTTAGCAAAAAAATATATATTTTTAAAGGCATTCCTCGGCTTACCCCCATAACTGAGCCCCACATTTCCACTGTTAAGCAAGACAGTTAAGGGAGTTTTTCACCCATTTTATGACTTTTCTTGTTACTTCCTTAAGTGAAAAACTGCAGCTGGAGACTCTAAAATATGAAGAACGGCTGCTTGTCTAAAGCAAAGAAGAATCAGGAGAGACATAATAGCAGTCTTTGAGGGGCTGCCACAAAGAAGAGGGGACCAAATTATTCTCCAAAGCCCCAGAGGACAGGATGAGAAACGATGGTTGGAAACTGATCAAACAGAGAAGCAACCTGGAATTAGGGAGAAACTTCCTGACAGTGAGGACGATTAACCAGTGGAACAACTTGCCACCAGTAATCGTGGGCGCTCCATCACTGGAGGTTTTGAAGAAGATACTAGACAATCACCTGTCTGAATTGGTATAGGTCAGGGGTAGGCAACCTTGGCTCTTTTATGACTCATGGACTGAGTCATGAGCATAGCTGACTCAGGAATTCTGGGAGTTGAAGTCCATGAGTCATAAAAGAGCCGAGGTTGCCTACCCCTGGTATAGGTTCTCCTGCCTGAGCAGGGGGATGGACTAGAAGACCTCCAAGGTCCCTTCCAGCTCTATACTATTCTAGTAACACGGTTGTTAAATGAGTCTGGTTCCCCCATTGACTTTGCTCGTCAGAAGTTTACAAAAGCTGATCATGTCTCCCCAGGGCACTGCAAATGTCATAAATGTGAACCAGCTGGCAAATGTGCGAAATTTGATCATCTGACCAGGGGGATGCTGCAACAGTTGTAAGTGTGAAAAACAGTCAGAGGTCACTTTTTTTCAGCGCCGTTGTAACTTTGAGTGGTCACTAAATGAATGGTTGTAAGTCAAGCAACACCTGTAACTCTGTGTTGTTAACCAATAGTTCTCCATATTGTGCCAAAGGTGCTTTTTTTTCTGGAGGCAACTGGACTTTCTTGTTTTTTCTTTGAAGACGTTTCACTTCTCATCCAAGAAGCTTCTCCAGCTCTGACTGGATGGTGGGGAATGGAAAGATTTATACTCCTTGCAGACTGCTGGTCATTTGCATACTTTTAGAGAGTCGTTGAGGCCACTTGGAGCCTTGTCTGTGTCCTCAGGGTCACCTGAGTGGTGCAAATGGGTGTGGAGCCTTCTTGGAACTGCTGAAAGAAATGTGTTGTGGAGTTGTACTTTCTGCAGGATGTTTCAGCAACTGCAAGAAGGCTCCACAACCATTTGCACCACTCAAGTGACCCTGAGGACCTAGATAAGCCTCCAAGTGGTCTCAATGACTCTCTGAAAGGATGCAAATGACCAGCTGTCTGCAAGGAATATAAATCCTTCCTTTCCCCACCATCCAGTCAGAGCTATGGAGATTCTCAATCATCCAGGTCATGTTTGTCCCAAAGGTGCTTTTTCACAAGGCAACTGAAAACGTTTCGCTTCTCATCCAAGAAGCTTCTTCAGCTCTGACTGGATGGTGTGGAATGGAAGGATTTATACTCCTTGCAGACAGCTGGTCATTTGCAACTTTTTTAGAGAGTCGTTGAGGTCACCTGGAGTTTTATCTGTGTCCTCAGGGTCACCTCAGAAGTGCAAATGGGTGTGGAGTCTTCATGGAACTGCTGAAAGGACTGTGTTGTAGACTGGAGATAGATGATGTCTATTGCACTACTCAGGTGACCTTGAGGACACAGATAAACTTCCAGGTGGATGAAAGGCAAAGGTTTTTCAAGGAAAATAACCAATAAAGTCCAGTTGCCTTTTGAAAAGTACCTTTGGGATGAAATTTTGGTATGGCAATTAAATAGCAAGGTGAATGCAGTTGGCCGGATTCCCAGAAAAGGGTGGGTGTGTGCATTTCAGAGGAATAAGAAGTAGCTCAGTCCGATTTTGTGTGAGAGAAAGGGGATGAAGACAGCTCCTTCTTAATAATTCTCAGAGTGTATGCTTGATATAGGCAGTAGGGTACGTGGTGGTGCAGTGGTTAGAATGGAGTATTGCAGGCTAACTCTGCCGACTGCCAACAGTTCGATCCTCACCTGCTCAAGGTAGACTCAGCCTTCCATCCTTCCCAGGTCAGTCAAATGAGGACACAGATTGTTGGCGGAAACATGCTGACTCTGTAAACCACTTAGAGAGGTGTGTAAAGCACTGCGAAGTGGCATATAAGTCTAAGTGCTATTGCTTCAGTTTGGCAAGATTCTGTCTATAGGTGTGGAACAATAAATAACGCAGCTTGGGAAAACTTGCTTATCTTTCTTGATTCCGCAGCCTGACACAGTGTAGAATGGTACAACAGAGAGTAAAAGAAAGTCGAGTTTTGAACTCTAAGAAAAACAGACGAACTTTTGGTTTTATAGAGAAAAGTTTGCTTTAATGGAAATTTTTGTTGAAATAAAATCCTGTTTTTGAAGAAACTTATTCAGCCTCTCCTCAGAAGAGCCCACAACTGTAGGGTCCTTGATGCTCTCTGAGCTTAGAGGTGTTTCGCTACCTAATTAGGTAACATCATCAGTCCTTTGATGAGGTAATCTAGTTGGATAATGAAAAACAACCAAGCTCAGAGAGCACCAAATTCACTGGAGTTCAACCCTGAGCTACAAATATTCTCTTCTGTCTGTAACTCATAGTGTACTTGCTACTGAATCACTCATTTTCTGATACGTGCTATGATCAGCACCAGCTTTACCACTAGCCCTGAGGAGGTTACCTAGTTAGGATAATGAAATGTCTGCAAGAAAACAAGCAAGCTCAGAGAGCACCAAGGACTACAC
>CM044360.1:75343394-75360894 GCA_024294585.1 Vipera latastei | reverse complement strand
GTCTCATCCATCTTTTTTCTCATCCCCTGGTTTGTCTCCAGGAGGGTTTTCTCTGGCTGATACATCTAAAACAGCCAAAAATATATATACTATGTTTATAACATTTGTCTAAACAAAAAGTTTTTTGTCAGGGAATTTTCTACATTTTTTTATAATAAAAAACACTACTTTAATTGTTCCACTATTGTGGAAGTGTATATTCTTAAAGAAAACCCTAATAGGTCCATTAAAATGCATTTATTAGAACTGTGCATGCTTCATAACTAATTGTGATGAAGTGCTCTGGGCCACATATGAGCACAATGCACCTCTGTTTTCATTAAATCAACCTGGCAGGAGCCTGTGGGATGATGGTGCTGCTTTAAGAGTCCTACGGAGTTTAAAATGTCAGGTTTTTAAAGTCACAGGCTATTTTTCTAGCTTTCTCTGCTTTACTGAGCAGCAGGTATGGTAGGTGTGATTGTAGCTGTATACACAAAGGAATTCTTCCAAGCTGTCCTTTTATAAGGGGAGAGAACTTGAAAGCTGAGCTTGGTAAAAAGCCCTAGGAATTTCAAGCTGAGCCTGAAGCAGAAAGGTGAGAAATGTAAACCATGGTTTCATCTTTAACTGCATTACAACCAAAATTCCAGTTCCATCGCTTTGATGTTAAGGTTGTCTAGTCTCCATCGCTCAACTGTTCCATTCAACACATTGTTGTGCAGTTCAAAACCAGGGACAAAATTTCAGGTAGTAAAGAGCTATCCTGGACAGCCAGTTTAGTATAATGGTGTAGTAGTGGAACCAGGTCGCAAACTGGGCGTCTGTGTGTTCTAGTCCTTCCTTAAACATGAAAGCTGGCTGGGTGACTTTGTGGCCAGTCACTAGGTGATGGTGAATTCTAGTCCCATCTTAGGCATGAAAGCTCTATGGAGCCAATCCCCAGGAAATGCTGATTTGTAGTTCTGCTTTAGGCATGAAAGCCAGCTGGGTGACTCTGGGCCAATCACCAGGAGACTGTGAGCTCTAGTTCCACCTTAGGCATGAAAGCCAGCTGGGCAGTGGTGGGATTCAAATCCCTGAACAACTGGTTCTATGCACGGATGCAGGCCTGGGCCTCCACCAGGCCTAGAATGGACTTCTGGAAGTGGCATCCCTACTCCAGGCCTCCCAGACATAGAACAGACTTCCAGAAGCAATGTGCATTCAGCCGTTTCTCCGAACTCAACAAAATTTAGCTACCAGTTTTGCCAAACCGGTGCGAACCGGCTGAATCCCACCACTGCAACTGGGTCACTTTGGGCCAGTCCCTCTCTATCAGTCCTTGGAAGGAGACAAGGACAATTGACTTCTGAAAAACCTTGTCAAGTGTTATGTGCTCCTGGCTACTTTCCTTCGTGACCAGAGGCAAGCTCGTCTGACCAATAACCAGCCAAGGCACAGTGAAGACCTTTTGTTTCATTTATTGCAATAAACAGGGAGAGAAGCTATCAAAGCTTGGTTCTCTCCAAAGTTTCAACCCAAAATATTCCCTTCTTTATACAGCCCTGTCCCGGCCGCCACATCCCTCCTCTTTCCCCATTGGCTGAGGTACTATGAGGTTACGTTCTTTCCAACTGCCTACTACCTATTTCCTGTTACGTACTAAATCATACATCACATGTACACTAACAATATAAAATATTAGACATATTCAATTGTTGGTTTTGAGTTCTAGGCCCCTTACAACAGGTTCTTTCCTGTTTTTCAGTTTAGTTAAGTTTTCCTGGCTAGCCATTTCCTCTTACAGATGTTTTTATAGCTTGTCTTCTTCCTTTCCCACTCCAAGACCCAGCTAATTTTTGCCTACATATTTATCTTACATCCTGCCTTTATACTATCCTTTCCTGTTTCCCATCCATTATTGTTGCTGCTCCACTCAGTAAATTTCCACTGCAGCAAATTCAATTTTAAATTTCTCTTTCAATATTAAATTTCCTTTACTTCTGTCATCAAGAAAGCTGCAGAGACTTGTCTAGGGAATCACACCGTCGGAATATATTCACCTGTATGAGAGACTTTGTGGGAACGGCCAGTTTTTGGCCTCCCAAACTTCAGCTTTCCCAAACGTTTCTTATCGGCCTCTACGTGAATTACAGTGATGAGCACACTCTCTTGGTTCGCACAGGATGGCATGTGGGAGCTTTGGGAAACGCTATGATAGAGCTTTCACATATATCTTTTAGTATCTTGTTTTTGTAATGATCTCATAGGCACCTGAGTAGTTTTCACTACGTATCCAATTATCACTATGTATCCTATTTTTTGAGATTGATGGGGTTTATGTAATGTTGTATTTGGTATTCAGAAAAAGGAGGGGAATAAAAGTTCAGGGGTCAGTTGCTCAGGTTTTTTTTTTAGAGTGATGAGGCTGCCTGGCTGGTTCAGAGCATCTCTATTGACCCGGGTCTAAATTCTTTTCCCTACAGACTTCATTTCTTTCTCCAATGCTAAAATTAGGAAATGGTTTTAATCCTCTTATAAAATTGCTAAAACACAGGGAATCTGCCGAAGATTCATAAATTTGATACAACTTATGGACCAGAATGACAGAATAACAGAGTTGGAAGGGACCTTGGGGATCATCTAGTTCAACCACCTCCTCAAACAGGACACCTTACACTTGTGGAGATTCTCAGTCATCCAGGTTGTCCCAAAGGTGCTTTTTTTGAGAGGCAACTGGACTTTCTTTATTTTTCGTTGAAGATGTTCTGCTTCTCATCCAAGAAGCTTCTTTGGTTCTCATCCAAGAACCTTCTTCAGTTCTATACCACTTCAGACAAGTGGCTGCCAAGTCTCTTCTTGGCATCCAGTGATGGAACACCTACAACTTCTAAATTAATAATAATAATAATAATAATAATAATAATAATAATAATAATAATAATAATAATAATAATAATAATAAGAAGAAGAAGAAGAAGAAGAAGAAGAAGAAGAAGAAGAGGAAGAGGAAGAGGAAGAAGAAGAAGAAGAAGAAGAAGAAGAAGAAGAAGAAGAAGAAGAAGAAGAAGAAGAAGAAGAAGAAGAAGAAGAAGAAGTTGGAAGGGACCTTGGAGGTCATCTAGTCCAACCCCCTGCTAAGGCAGGAAACCCTATACCATTTCAGACAAATGGCTGTCCAGTCTCTTCTTAAAAACTTCCAGTGTTGGAGCACTCACCACTTCTGGAGGCAGGTTGTTCCGTTGATGAATTGTTCTAATGATCAGGAATTTTCTCCTTAGTTCTAGATTGCTTCTCTCCTTGGTTAGTTTCCATCCGTTGCTTCTTGTCCTGCTTTCAGGTGCTTTGGAGAAGAGCTTAACCAATTAACCAGTTCCAGTTAATTTATTCTCACCGTCAGGGAATTTCTCCTAGGTTGCCTGTCTCCTCAATTAGTTTCCATCCATTGTTTCTTGCCTTGCCTTCTGGTTGACCCCACCCCCACCCCACGTCTTCTTTCTAGCAGCCCCTCAAATATTGGAACACAGCTACCATGTCACCCCTAGTCCTTCTTTTCACCAGATATTCAGATATTTTCTCTCTCCGCCTATCCTCCAATTCACTTCTTTTTTTTTATTTATTCCCCCAACAGGAAAGAGTGGAAGTGCCCAAAAAGGTCTATCAAGTTACAAGTGACAGCATCCATCCATTACCAGCGGAATGGCTATGGAAGCAGTTGGTGCCAACTGACAGGGCTTGTTTATTTTGCTGGCTAACTATCCGAACGGAACTTTTATTGAGTTGTTGTTGTTGGGTTTTTGGGGTTGTTTTTTTTTTAAATGAAATCCTGCAAAACAATTCCCCCTCCGATCTTGATGCACCGTATGACTTACGAGGCCGATAAAAAAACCTTGGGGATTTACGGTGCTCTACACGCAAGGCCATTTACATGTTAGAAACTCATTTATGAGGCTAATAAAAGTCTGGGGAATTTACATTACAATTTGCGGGAAGCCATTTATGATGTTAAACATCAATTTACAATGTCAACTCTTGTGATAGTGGTATGAAGGCAGAGCGTGTCTAGGACGCTTTGATTCCCCTCCCCCCCTTCTCTTGTTTTCATGACTTTGTTGATACTAGTTTTACCAGGATCCATTTTGTTTTATATGCTGTAAGAAAGAGGTGGGCAATTATGGCTCTTTTATGACCTGTAGACTTCAACTCCCAGAATTCCTGAGCCAGCATGGGGAACTGTGGCTCTTTTATTTTATTTATTTATTTATTAGATTTATATACCGCCCTTCTCCCGAGGGACTCAGGGCGGTGTACAGGGCAATTAAAATATAACATACAAAAGTTAAAAATGGATTAAATTAAATTTAGCCCCAAACAAAATAAATTAAATTATGAAATTTAAAACCCCAATTCCTCAGTCCAGGCCGGCAAGCTCGAATAACCAGGTTTTCAGGTCACGGCGAAAAGAGCGAAGGTCGGGAGCCATCCGGAGCTCCACGGGTAGCTGATTCCAGAGGGCAGGCGCACCCACAGAGAATGCTCTCCCCCTGGGGGCTGCCAGCCCGCACTCCCTGACCGGCGGCACCCTGAGGAGACCCTCCCTGTGGGAGCGCATGGGGCGATGGGAAGTAGACGCCGGCAGCAGGTGCTCCCGTAAATAATCCGGACCCATGCCATTTAGGGCTCTATAGGTCATCACCAGCACCTTGAATCTCACCCGGAAGACAACTGGAAGCCAATGCAGCTCGCGGAGAAGAGGTGTTACATGGGAGTATCGGGAGAACCCCATCACAACTCGCGCGGCCGCATTCTGCACCATTTATGACTTGTGGACTTCAACTCCCAGAATTCCTGAGCCAGCATGGGGAACTGTGGCCCCTTTATGACCTGTGGACTTCAACTCCCAGAATTCCTGAGTCGTCATGGGGAACTGTGGCCCCTTTATGATTTGAGGACTTCAACTCCCATAATTCCTGAGCCAGCAGGAATTCTGGCTCAGGAATTCTGGGAGTTGAAGTCCATAATTCATGAAAGGGCCATAGTTGCCCACCCCTGCTGTAAGAAATACTGTAGAAAGCTTTCAGTTCCCCCCCTTTCTTCAATAGGTTATATTTTCTGTTTTTCACCCATCTAATCTTTCTTATCTTCCAGAAAGTCCTCAATCTACAACTGTACAACTGTTTAGTGACCATTCAAAGTTACAATGGTACTGAAAGAATGTGACTTATGACCAATCTGCACTTATAATCAGGGCAGCAGCCTCTTGGCCACATGATCAAAATTTCGGGGCTCAGCAACTGGCATGTATTTATGACAGTTGCAGCATCCCGTGTCAAGAGACCACCGTTCAAAACCCACTCAGCCATCGTCTGACTGGCAAAGTTAATTGAAGAAGCAAGATTCAGTCCAGGCTGATCCTACTCTACTGCCCCTCTATTTGAACTTGACAACAGAAAAGAGGGGGGGGGGAAGGGAATGCTTGGAATAACAGCAACAACAACAACAACAACAATAATGGAGGTCATTTAGTCCAACCCCCTGCTCAGGCAGGAAACCCTACACCATTTCAGACAAATGGCTGTCTAGTCTCTTCTTAAAAGCTTCCAGTGTTGGAGCATTCACCACTTCTGGAGGCAGGTTGTTCCACTGGTTAATTGTTCTAACAGTCAGGAAGTTTCTCCTTAGTTCTAGGTTGCTTCTCTCCTTGATGACTTTCCTTCCATTGCTTCTTGTCCTGCCTTCTGGCACTTCAGAGAACAGCTTGACCCCCTCTTCTTTGGGGCAGCCCCTGAGATATTGGAAGACTGCTATCCTGTCGTCCCCCCTCATCCTTCTCTTCATTAAACTAGACATACCTAATTCCAGCAACCGTTCCTTATATGTTTTAGCATTTAGCAGATTGAGGTCTTTCCCAATGTGTCCTCTTTTCTCATTAGGTGGCTACAGTATTTGAAGCTTCAGCTTCGGTATCTGTCCTTCCAAAGAACAGTCAGGGCTGATTTAATGCTTCTAACGTTAAATCTAGCATTGGGATGGTGCAGTGGTTAAAATGCAGTATTGCAGGTTAACTCTACCCACACACCAGCAGCTCGATCCTGACCGGCTCGAGGTCGACTCAACCTTCCATCCTTCCGAGGTAGGTAAAATGAGGACCCAGATTGTTAGGGGCAAAATGCTGACTCTGTAAATTGCTTAGAGAGGGCTATAAAGCACTGTGGAGCAGTATATAGGTCTAAGAGCTATTGCTATTGCCATTATAAACAAGAATTTAACACAACAATAGCAAAATGAGGACAATCAACCAGTGGAACACCTTACCCCCAGAAATCGTGGGCGCTCCATCACTGGAGATTTTCAAGAAGAGACTAGACCAGGGGCAGGCAACCTTGGCTCCTTTATGACTCATGGACTTCAACTCCCAGAATTCCTGAGCCAGCGTGGCTCAACTTGGAAACCTCTCCCTTTCCTCTCAGCATGGCTGACTCAGGAATTCTGGGAGTTGAAGTCCATGAGTCATAAAAGAGCCAAAGTTGCCTACCCCTGGTATAGATCCTCCTGCTTGAGCAGAGGGCTGGACTAGAAGACCTCCTTCCATAATGGAAGAGTGCAGCTTGTAAGTATTTATGCATGCCTTCACACTCTGGAATTTTAATTACTTCCAACTTAGCTGTTCAGAAAGGAATCTGGGTCCTTTTTGTGTTAATGCCACCGCATGCGAAAAGAGACCTCTGCTTGTGCGCATCTCTGTACCTTGCTCTCTCTGACCTGCTAGCTTCAAAGCCCACAGATATATTTGATGTGCTGAAAGGGGACTTCAAACCTTAAGCTCTTGAGAGCTGGTCCACTTCTCTCCGTAAGGCCAGGCAGTTTAGCTGGGTACAGCTTAGAGAAAGGAGGCCAATGAATTTTTAAATTGAGAAAGCAAGCGGTGCTGAAAACTCAAGTGTCTTAAAGGGCATGGTGAACAATGCCTCGGTTACGTGTCAGACTTTCTGAAATTTAATTCAAGGAGCAAGGCACCCACTCCTCTGAGGGGCCCTTACTTACCTGGCAAACTATCGCTTAGTTAGTAGGAGGCAGAGAATATACACGGAAGAGAATTTTAAATAAAGGTACAGAGATATGAAGGTAAGAGGGTAGCACTGCATCTTTCTAAACAGTCTGACAAGCAGGATCAGAGAGAGGAGCATTTTCATTTTTTTAAATCATAGTTTGGAATTCTAAATAACTTTTTAAAGGTGTACATGAAGCTTATGACACCACTTTCAATTGGGTTTTCCTTCCCCTGCCACAGTCAATATTCTGTTCTGTTCTGTTCTGTTCCATTCCATTCATTCCGTTCCACTCCACTCCTTCTCTTCTCTTCTCTTCTCTTCTCTTCTCTTCTCTTCTCTTCTCTTCTCTTCTCTTCTCTTCTCTTCTCTTCTCTTCTCTTCTCTTCTCTTCTCTTCTCTTCTCTTCTCTTCTCTTCTCTTCTCTTCTCTTCTCTTCCCTTCCCTTCCCTTCCCTTCCCTTCCCTTCCCTTCCCTTCTCTTCTCTTCTCTTCTCTTCCCTTCCCTTCCATTCCCTTCCCTTCCCTTCCCTTCCCTTCCCTTCCCTTCCCTTCCCTTCCCTTCCCTTCCCTTCCCTTCCCTTCCCTTCCCTTCTCTTCTCTTCCCTTCTCTTCTCTTCTCTTCTCTTCTCTTCTCTTCTCTTCTCTTCTCTTCTCTTCTCTGGGCTTTTTTTGTAAAAGAAAAAGGTGCCGGAACTCACACATGTCACATAACCTGCCTTGCCTACCCTACAAGGTTCCATCCAAAAAAGGTACCGGAACTCCATTCTGGGTGTTCTATGACAAAAAAGCCCTGTCTATTCTATTCTATTCTATTCTATTCTATTCTATTCTATTCTATTCTATTCTATTCTATTCTATTCTATTCTATTCTATTCTATTCTATTCTATTCTATTCTATTCCATCCCTATATTCTATTCTATTCTATTCTATTCTATTCTATTCTATTCTATTCTATTCTATTCTATTCTATTCTATTCTATTCTATTCTATTCTATTCTATTCCATCCCTATATTCTATTCTATTCTATTCTATTCTATTCTATTCTATTCTATTCTATTCTATTCTATTCTATTCTATTCTATTCTATTCTATTCCATCCCTATATTCTATTCTATTCTATTCTATTCTATTCTATTCTATTCTATTCTATTCTATTCTATTCTATTCTATTCTATTCTATTCTATTCTATTCTATTCTATTCTATTCTATTCTATTCCTATTTCATTCCATCTATTCTATTCTATTCTATTCTATTCTATTCTATTCTATTCTATTCTATTCTATTCTATTCTATTCTATTCTATTCTATTCTATTCTATTCTATTCCATCCCTATATTCTATTCTATTCTATTCTATTCTATTCTATTCTATTCTATTCTATTCTATTCTATTCTATTCTATTCTATTCTATTCTATTCTATTCTATTCTATTCTATTCCTATTTCATTCCATATATTCTATTCTATTCTATTCTATTCTATTCTATTCTATTCTATTCTATTCTATTCTATTCTATTCTATTCTATTCTATTCTATTCTATTCTATTCCATATTTTCCATTCCATAGTTTCTGTTCTGCTCCATTCCATCCTGTTTATATAGCCAACCATTTAATTGATATAATGCAGAGCAGAGAAGATTGCTCCAAGTTTTCCACAGCTTTGATGCGTTTTCTAGTTTATTTGCTTCTTCCTGCTTGTATTTTTGGCAAACTGGTTTAACATCACAATCACGGTGTGACTTTTTTTTTCTTCCATACTGTTGCTTCCAGAATCTTTGCTGCATGAATACACGAGCATATCAGTGAATTGCTTTGCAGAAAGAGCCATCACGCAAGCATTTCTCACATATTTGTGGGTGTTTTTACAATGTCTTATAAGTACTAGATAAATATTGGTGCTCGGAACTAGCATAACCTTTTCTTTTCTTTTCTTTTCTTTTCTTTTTTTTAAAATAACTGCTGATGTGTAATAAAACATCACCAAGCCATTTTTTTTACTAGCTGAATTGAGCAGCATATGAATTTTCTCTGATTTGAATGTAGTGATTCATTGGGAGTAGGCAAGATATAAAGACACCTGGAAATTACACCCAGTAATTTTCTAATTTTATTTGTGCACTGGCCACTTTTGCAGACTCTGGATAGCTCCCGCCCGTCACGCCATCTTGTATTCTTGTATTATTCTGGTTGTGACGGCTAAGACCAGTGCTTTTTTTGTAAAAGAAAAAGGTGCCGGAACTCACACATGTCATATAACCCGCCTTGCCTACCCTACAAGGTTCCATCCCAAAAAGGTGCCGGAACTCCGTTCTGAGCATTCTATGACAAAAAAAGCCCTGGCTAAGACAGACAATTAAACTTTTAAAATTTTAACGACCATGTCAGATCATTCTTTCAGCTTGGATGGCAATTTTGCAAAGCTCAAGAACAGAACGACGGTATTGGAAGGGACCTCGGAGGTCATCTAGTCCAACCGCTTGCTTGAGCATGAGAGCCTATACCACTTCAGACAAACGGTTGCTCAGTCTCTTCTTAAAAAACCTCCAGTGATGGAACACCCACAACTTCTTGAGGCAAGTTGTGCCACTTGGTTAATTGTTCTCACTGTCAGGAAATTTCCCCTTAGTTCTAGGTTGCTTCTCTCCTTGATGAGTTTCCATCCGTTGCTTCTAGTCCTGCCTTCGGGTGCTTTGGAGAATATTTTTTAATTTTTTTTATTTTAATTCCATTTATATCCCGCCCTTCTCCGAAGACTCAGGGCGGCTTACAAGCTTAGCAATAGCCTTCATTCTATGTATAATGCCTGCTTATTAGGGCTTTCGCCCCCCCAGCGGCATTATTACAAAGTCAGCTTAATTGCCCCCAACAATCTGGGTCCTCATTTTACCTACCTCGGAAGGATGGAAGGCTGAGTCAACCTTGAGCCTGGTGGGACTCGAACCTGCACTAATTGCAGGCAGCTGGTGTTACTTAAGGAGGCATTAGCCCACTGCGCCACCAAGGCTCTTGGTTGGTTGGTTGGCTTTCTTTCAACAATGCCACCGCTCAGCTTGCATTTCTTTGCAGGATCCCCCACCTGGAGCCCGGTCAAGTTTCCAACGGCCTGCCTTTTATTATTTATGCACCATTTACCCTTTGAGATTTGCTGAGCCTAATCAAAACGAATGCTTGCATTTGGCAAATCCCGATAGCCTCCAGATCAAGTACGTTGAGCAAGGGGTTGGCATGGAATTAGTCTAGTGGCAAGTGAGGTCGGCTCCTCGAACGGCTTTTTTCCAGCGCAAATTTGTCTTGCGCTCCTTGGCAAATGTGTGCCTGCAGGAAGATCTTTGTGTTATCTGCTGGAAAGGAAGACGTGGCTTGGGGGTCGATTGTGCATATAATTGAAATGTCAGCAATTTATTTCAGAATGTGTTTTCTTTCTCTTCCTTTTCCTCCTCCTCCTCCTCCTGCTCCTCCTCCTCCTCTTTCCACTTCTCCTCCTCCGCCACCGCCTTCTCCGCCTTCCCCTTCTCCACCTCCTCCTCCAGCACCACTTCCTCCTTCTCTTTCTCCTCCATCTTCCCCTTCTCCTCCTCCTTCATCTCCTCCTCCTTCTCCTCCTTCTTTCTTCTTCTGCTCCTCCTCCCCCACGACCACCTCCTCATTCTTTTTCTTCTTCCCCTTCTCCTCCTCCTCCTCCCCCTTCTCTGCCTCCTCCTCCTCCACCTCCTCCTTCTTCCCTTTTGCCCCTTCTCCTCTTTCTCCTTCCCTTTCTCCTCCTTCCCCTTCTCCTCCTCCTTCTTCTTCTCCTCCTCCTCCTCCCCTCCTCCTCCTCCACCACCACCTTCTCCTTCTCTTTCCCCTTCTCCTTCTCCTTCCTTCTCCTCCTTCCCCTTCTCCTCCTTCATCTCCTCCTCCTCCCCTCCTCTTTCCACGTCTCCTCCTCCTCCTCCCCCTTCTCTGCCTCCTCCTCCACCACCACTTCCTTCTTTTTCTCCTCCTTCTTCTTCCCCTTCTCCTCTTTTGTTTCCTCCTCCTCTTCTCATTCTTCCCCTCCTCCTCCTCCTCCTCCACCTCCTCCTCCTTTTTCTTCTTCCCCTCCTCCTCCTCCTCCCCTTCTCCTCCTCCACCACCTTCTTCTCTTTCCCCTTCTCCTTCCCCATCTCTTCCTTCATCTCCTCCTCCTTCTTTTTCTTCCCCTTCTCCTCCTACTCCTCCCCCTCCTTTTTTCTTCTTCCCCTTCTCCTTCTCCTCCTCCTCCTCCTCATTGTTGTTGTTGTTAGCTGCGAAGTCGTGTCCGACCCATCGCGACCCCATGGACAACGTTCCTCCAGGCCTTCCTGTCCTCTACCATCTTCTGGAGTCCATTTAAGCTCACGCCTACTGCTTCAGTGACTTCATCCAGCCACCTCATTCTCTGTCGTCCCCTTCTTCTCTTGCCCTCAACCTTTCCCAGCATTAGGCTCTTCTCCAGTGAGTCCTTCCTTCTCATTAGGTCCTCATTATCCTCCTCATTATCATCAACAATATCAACATCATTTTTCTATTTCATCGTCTGAAATCTATTCAATTATGTTAGAAACATTTCCAGATAAAGATTCCTTATCACTGGAAGCCTGCACGATATTTCCCAAAAAGCTCACCCAGTGGTACTGCTTCTACTTTGGTCCTGGAGAAATTGCCAGTGGTTTTTTGTGTTTTGTTTTTGGTCCATTGAGGAGGGAGGAAAAAAAACATGTAGAAATCATTTATCCAATTTCTCTGACATGGACTTGGTGGAGAACTTCAAAAGACCAAGAGATGGTTTGGATTTCCCATTAGGGGGTCCAATCAACTTGTGCCTCCTCTTTCATGTTTCAGAACAGCCAGCAAAGTCCACATTACAAATGCTTGCTGGGTGTCACCAGAATCCATTCGAGCATTGTTTTTTTTTTTTAAAAAAGCAGAAACTCTTTCAGCAGCTTCATTTCTGAAGCTAATATGCCTGGTTAGCTTTTTTCAAAGCTTGGCAAGTTGTGTTTGTGCAGGGCTGCGAGATTTGATCTACCAAGGTACAAAATATAATGCCAGCGTGTTTGCAAATCCCCACTTCATTTAATCTTACTTATCCCAATGTAGGAGCCTCAGGTAAATGAATCGTTGCTAGTTGTCAACAGAACTCCAAATTCATTTTAGGCAGACAGTATTATTATTATTATTTATTGGACTTATGTACCACCCTTCTCCCGTAGGACCCAGGGCGGTTCACAAGGCAATTAAAACAACATTACAATACAAAAAGTTAATAACCATTAAAATAGATTAAATTATCCTTGATTAAAAATCTAAAATCCCTATAACTCTGATTAAAAACCCAATTACAATAAGTTAAAAAAAAATAAAAAATCCTCAGTCCGGGCCGGAAAGCTCAAAGAGCCAGGTCTTCAGGTCCCGGCGGAACGAACGAAAATCAGGGGCAGTCCTGAGCTCTACGGGTAACTGGTTCCAGAGGGCAGGCGCGCCCACAGAGAAGGCCCTCCCCCTGGGTGTTGCCCGGCGGCAATCCTTTGCCGGCGGCACCCTGAGAAGGCCCTCCCTGTGGGAGCGCACTGGACGAAGGGAACTTGATGCCGGCAGCAGGTGTTCCCTCAGATATCCCGGACCCAAGCCATTTAGGGCTTTATAGGTTATCACCAGCACCTTGAATCTCACCCGGAGGGCAACCGGAAGCCAATGCAGCTCGCGGAGCAGAGGTGTTACACGGGAGTATCGGGAAGCCCCCATCACAACCCGCGTGGCTACATTCTGCACCAGCTGAAGCCTCCAAGTGGTCCTCAAGGGCAGCCCCATGTAGAGAGCGTAACCCAGAGCTTGGAAGGGACACGACACGTGGTGCATCAAAAGACGTCTGCCCATGAACTGCTACAGAAGAATCCTGATCTTCTCTAATGATAAGCGTGGGGATGAGTTTCCAAGTGCCAAACAGACGAAAAATCTGACTGGGCTCATTCCAACAGATTGAGGAGGAAGATGACATCTTTTTTGTGACATGGTGACCAAAATTGGTTGCAGTATTTCAGGCGTGGTCTCACTAGGAATTTATAAAGCGGTACTAATCCTTCGTGTGATCTTGATTCTGTGCCTCTGTTTATACAACCCAGGATTGTATCAGTTAACCTCAGCTTACAATCGTTTGTTTGGTGACTAATTTGAAGTTAAAACCAGCAGTGAACAAGTGACTTAGGAGTGGTTCTCACACGTAGAACCATTGCACCATCCCCAAAGTCTTCTCGTGATCAAAATTCAGATGCTTGGCAACTTGACTCATATTTGTGACCGTTGCAGTGTCCCAGGGTCATGTGATCCCCTTTTCGTGAATTTCTGGCATGCAAAGTCAACGAGGGAGACATCAGTAACCATGTTACTAATTTACCAACTGGAGTGATTCGCTGAACAACCGTGGCAAGAAAGGTCATCAAATGCGGGCAAAACTCAACGAACTGTCTTGCTTCGCAACAGAACTTCTGGGCTCAATTGTGGTTGCAAGCTGAGAACTACCTGTATACAAAGTTGAGAGCTACCTGTATACATTTCCCCCCGAAATTAAGCCCTGTTGTTCTTCCAAAGTCATTTTTCTTAAGCCCTCTAGAAGCACATGGTTGCAATTATCTCTTGAAATCGAATTTGGGACAACAGCCACTTTACAGGGTCTAGATGGAGCTTTTGCCTTTCACACACAGTGCAGTGAAATGGCGATCTACCATCTGGTATGTAATATGTTATCAGCTAAATGATTCCTAGTTAATGCTAAAGAAGAGTAAACGTTCAATAGCAAAACCATGTACAGAACAGATTTGACATTTGGCAGTCTGAATTTGGCAG
Organism: Vipera latastei; assembly: GCA_024294585.1. Lineage (NCBI taxonomy): Eukaryota > Metazoa > Chordata > Lepidosauria > Squamata > Viperidae > Vipera > Vipera latastei. The sequence continues at coordinate 75,347,034 of CM044360.1, read as the reverse complement.
TTAGCATGGAATCAACATTTACTAAATGTTTAGTAAAAGTTAAAGGAATGACATCTAGTTTTATGGACTTGTCTTCAAGAGATGATACCCAAAGTAGCCAGGAGGAGGAGGAGGAGGAGGAGGAGGAGGAGGAGGAGGAGGAGGGGAGGAGGAGGAGGGAGGAGGGAGGTGAGGAGGAGGAGGAGGAGGAGGAGAAGAAGAAGAAGAAGAAGAAGAAGAAGAAGAAGAAGAAGAAGAAGAAGAAGAAGAAGAAGAAGAAGAAGAGAGGAGGAGGAGGAGGAGGAGGAGGAGGAGGAGGAGGAGGAGGAGGAGGAGGAGGAGGAAGAGAAGGAGAAAAGAAAGGAGGAGAAGGAAGGAGAAGAAGAAGAGGAGGAGGAGGAGGAGAAGAAGAAGAAGAAGAGGAGGAGGAGATAGGAGAAGGAGGAAAGGAAGGAAGAGGAGGAGGAGGAGGGAGGAGGAGGGAGGAGGAGGAGGAGGAGGAGGAGGGAGGAGGAGGAGGAGGAGAGGAAAGGTTAGAATTAAAAGGGGCCAGACCATCCTACCTGATCTTTCCCTGGTCTTCTACCGTCAATGAGCAGAGAAAAGAACCATTCTCTGAATTGATTATGTTTTCACTTTCTACTTCGTTCTGCCTTGTCTCTTATTGTTACTGTGGCTCCAAGAATGGAAGCAATTATTTTATACTGCAGGATTGCCTCTTGACTGCTTTGCAAGATCATCAATATCGCTCTTGTTACAGCTGGATTTCATCCAGAGAGCTATGAGAATGAACGAGACTTCAATTACTAAATTGCAATTCATTGATTTCAATAGGTTAAATGACTACAGGGGGGGGGAATGTACAATAAAGGACAATACAAACAATAACACTGAGCTAAAAGGAAAGATTTTTTTTTTTGAATCCAGCTCAGCTCCTGACCACATGAATACATTTGGGATGATTTTTTTAAAAATAATAATAATAATAATCATTCAACTAGTCTAAGCTATCATCCTGAACTTTATTTGATAGACCGCACCCTCCAAATATTTTGGCTTTGTGGTGCAATTCAAGGTGGTTCTTTCTTACTTATTTATTTATTTATTTATTTATTTATTTATTTATTTATTTATTTATTTAATTTTAATTCCATTTATATCCCGCCCTTCTCCGAAGACTCAGGGCGGCTTACAAGCTTAGCAGTAGCCTTCATTCTATGTATATGCCTGCTTGTTAGGGCTTTCACACACACCCCCAAGCGGCATTATTACAAAGTCAGCTTAATTGCCCCCAACAATCTGGGTCCTCATTTTACCTACCTCGGAAGGATGGAAGGCTGAGTCAACCTTGAACCTGGTGGGATGCGAACCTGCACTAATTGCAGGCAGCTGGTGTTACTTAAGGAGGCATTAGCCCACTGAGTTTTTATAGAATAATAGAATCATAGCTCTGGTGGGACAGTCCTAGTCTAATCCTCTTCCCAAGACAGGACATCTACACCATCTTAGACAAACGTTTGCCCAATTTTTTTCTTGCAAACCTCCAGTGATGGAGCACCCACGATTTCTGGAGGTAAGCCGTTCCATTGATTAATCATTCTCACTGCCAGGAAATTCCTCCTCATTTCCAGGTCTCCTTCTGATTAGCTTCCACCCATTGCTTCTTGTCCTGCCCTTGGTTTCTTTGGAGTCAATCCCCTCTTTTCTGTGATAGCCTCTGAAGTACTGGAAGACTGCTGTCATGTCAACCTTAGTCCTTCTCTTCGTTAGACCCACAGGGAAAGATTTCAGCTGTCCAGTCAGGTCTGACTCGAAAACAGGGCTGTTCAAACTTGGCCCTTTTATGACTTGTGGACTTCAACTCCCAGAATTCCTCAGCCAGGCATGCTGGCTGAGGAATTCTGGGAGTTGAAGTCCGCAAGTCATAAAAGGGCCAAGTTTGAAGACCCCCTGCTCTAGAGGGTGGTGCTCATCTCTGTGTCTTAGCCAGAATTGTCCAAAGATGCTTTCATAGTCATGGGGCCAGCCTCCACATTAGCATGCAGCAGAATACAACCAAGTTCATTGAGCACCAAGTATGAGTCTAGAGAGTAGTTGTATGAGTCTAGGACAGGGATAGGCAACCTTGGCTCTTTTATGACTCGTGGACTTCAACTCCCAGAATTCCTGAGCCAGCATGGCTAAGCATGGAAACCTCTCCCTTTCCCCTCAGCATGGCTGGCTCAGGAATTCTGGGAGTTGAAGTCCACGAGTCATAAAAGAGCCAAGGTTGCCTACCCCTGGTCTAAGACATTTATTTATTTTATTTTATTTATTTTAATTCCATTTATATCCCGCCCCTTCTCCGAAGACTCAGGGCGGCTTACAAGCTTAGCAGTAGCCTTCATTCTATGTATATGCCTGCTTATTAGGGCTTTCACACACACCCCAAGCGGCATTATTACAAAGTCAGCTTAATTGCCCCCAACAATCTGGGTCCTCATCCTAGTCTTTCCTTGATTTGACATTTTTACATTCTATAAACGATCTTCTCTCCTGCCCTTTAGAAGGTCAGCTCACCTTCTCCACACTTCTTTTAGAAAAGCTTACTCCAGTTTTTGTTTATCTCTCTCCCACTCTTTCAGGGCTATTGGGGTCAGGAGTTTCGATTTCACCGAAATATAATCCACAATACAGAAAGGTTTACATTTTATTGTTTCGCTGCTGTCAGGTCATGATATAATATCTCCAAGCTTCTTCGGACCCATCCCTCCACAGATTGTTTCTGCTTCTCTCTCTCTCTCTCTCTCTCTCTCTCCCTCTCTCTCTCTCTCTCTCTCTCTCTCTGTGTGTGTGTGTGTGTGTCAGTGTAAGTTTGGGTGTTGTTAGAAAGCATTCAGCAGACTGCCGACACAACACACTGGATTCCATTATTGGGAAGGAGATGGGGACATGGCTGAGAATAAAACAGTTGTTAGCATTCGAAGCCATTGCCTGCCTTTTTTTAGAAATATAAACAAAATTGTTTAACGACAAAACCACTTAGTTTTCGTCGGCCAAACTGCCGACGTCATCAGAGTGAGAACAGGAGTTCCGGGAGTTTGCTCATGTAGCCAGTTGCTTCTGCGCCCTGCTCATTGAGCGGGTCACTGGTCTACCCACCCCAATCGGCCGTAACGCTCCTAATTGCCCGCACCTGTCAGCATATTTACGGATTCACAGATTCAAGGGTTGTTTTTCTGCTTGTAGTCGTTCTCGTGGCGCACATGCAAACGCCTGAGGGCCGGTTATCCGGCCGCTCTTGTTTTCTGTCTAACATGCACACACCCAGGATTCGTATTTTAGTGTAATCAAACACACACACACACACACACACACATATACATACATACATACATACATACATACATACATACACACACACACACACACACACACACACACACACACACACACACACATACTGGGCAACAAAAAAATTAGCTACCGGTTCTGCTGAAGTGATGCAATCCGGCTGAATCCAGGATTTGCACCACTTCGGCAGAACCGGTAACTAATTTTTTGTTGCCCAGGCCCAGAATGGACTTCAGAAGTGGCATCCACACAGAGAACTGGTTCTTCACACACACACAAACACACAAACACACACACACACATATGCATATATACATAAATACATTTT
>CM044360.1:75284887-75331797 GCA_024294585.1 Vipera latastei | reverse complement strand
TGGTGGGGCACCTCGGAAGGAGGCAGAGAGAAGCCATGCCCTGAACTGTATAAAATGGGGAATGTGTGGGAGGGCTGGTTTGCTGAAGGCAACCGCTTGAATAGTCCTGTTTCATAGCTCCTGTTTCATGGTTGGTGTCTGTTTTATGTTAATAATTTGGCAGGCTTTATTCCAGCCTCTTGCCGTTTGTAAAGGGGTTGTCCCTGCTTTTTCTGCAGGGCCGGGTAGCAGGCTGGTACAGAACAGCTAGACAGTCACCTGTCTGAGATGGCATAGGTTCTCCTGCTGAAGTGGGGGGCTGGACTAGGAAGACCTCCAAGGTCCCTTCCAACTCTATTCTATTCTAAAGGTGGGGCAGGAGCTGAGGCAAGTAATGGGAGCTTGCCCCATCACATGGTGCCGGGGTCTCTAAGCTAACCATCTTTAACCACTGAAGCATCACGACCCCTTTTCTACAAATTCAAAGGATCTTTATCCTTTCTCTATTTTGTTCCTAACTGAAATGTGTATTTTTAGGAAAAACAGATGCTGGAGTGTCCCACTGACATTAGATAGCAAGACAATAATCCAACACAAATCAAGTTAATGCTTTAATCCACATGCGTCTGTAAATTTCAGTAAAAGCAACCTTTTCCAGGATGGAGAACCCAGCATGCTCTGTGTTCCAGTCAATGTAATTTTTAAAGATAAAAAGTATATCAAGGAGCTAATTCAGTGCCAAGAACATTCAAGCTTCTTCGTTAAAAAAATTGCATCTGCTTTTTTTGGGTTTTTTTTTTTTTTTTGCTTAGATTTATTTTCTTCTTTATTCAAATTGCTTAAATCTCAATATCTCTCCACATTGCTGGAAAAGTAAATTATTTATGTATTTATTTATTTATTGTAGAGTCCTTGGTGCTCTGTGAACTTGGTTGTTTACTTGGGGACATTTCATTACTCAGCTAGGTAACATCATTAGGGCAAGATTTATTTATCCAATTTATACAGCCATCCATCCATCTCTAACATATGTCTCTGGGAAGTTAACAGAGAATAAAAAAAAACAAGATGAAATACCATACAGAAACCATACATAACAACGGTATGAGCTGAAATAAAATCAACAACACAACAAAGATGATTAAGGGACTGGAGGCTAAAACATACAAGGAACGGTTGCTGGAACTGGGGATGTCTAGTTTAATGAACAGAAGGGTGAGGGGGGACATGATAGCAGTCTTCCAGTATTTGAGGGGCTGCCACAAAGAAGAGGGAGCCAAGCTATTCTCCAAAGCGCCTGAAGGCAGGACAAGAAGCAACGGATGGAAACTCATCAAGGAGAGAAGCAACCTAGAACTAAGGAGAAACTTCCTGATGGTTAGAACAATTAACCGGTGGAACAACCTGCCTCCAGAAGTGGTGAATGCTCCAACAGTGGAAGTTTTTAAGAAGAGACTAGACAGCCAGAAATAGTATAGGGTTTCCTACCTGAGCAGGGGGTTGGACTAGATGACCTCCAAGGTCTCTTCCAACATCATCATCATCATCATCATCATCATCATCATCATCATCATTATTATTATTATTATTATTATTATTATTATTATTATTATTATTATTATTATTATTATTATTGTCAGCATAGCAAAGATATGGAATCAACCATACATACACATCAGGCTCAGCAATGAAGCCAGGTTTTTAGTATCTTATGGAAGCTTATGTTGGGAGGAAGTTTACTCTATGAGGGAATGATGTTCCACAGAGTGGGCCCTGCAACAGGTTGTCTAAGAAGACAGTAGTCACGGTGAAATGAGAAGCTGACAAAGAGATCAGCTTCTTGGAATTCCCTTCTAGAAGAAGGAGAGGACCCAGGTGTCAAGGATGAAACTTTGGCAGCTATGTGCCTCTGTGTTTCAATTTACCTTCAAATTAAGGTGGGGGGGAGGTATCACTTTCAAATGGGAAGATGGAGAAATGAAACTTCTTCGATTCAGCTGCAGACCATGAGAGCTTGAAGCCTTGTCAAGGACACCAGAACAGGTGTGAATTTGAAGCAGACAGTTCCCATAACAAGGTGAACTTGTTGATATGGATTACGTAAGACGTTGAGGGGTTAGCTGGGAAAACTATTAAGTCTATGAACTGGTGTGGGAACCTTAGAATTAGTTTTGTTTTGACATAGCTAAGTATACATAGTATTCAATAAATAGTAGGATTTTGGGAAACAGAATCAATCTGGAGTTTTATTTGAATTCTCGAGCTGGATGTTGACATTAGGATTACCTGCAAGCAGTCTTTGCCCAAGCCATGGTTCCATGCCTGATATTCAAGCTGTTTGGAAACTACAACTGGTGCAGAACACATCGGTGTGGGAAGTTCTTGGGGCCCCGAGGGTGGTCCCTGTTACAATGCTGTTCCATGAGCATCACCAGCTGCTGATTTGCTTCTGGGTACAATTCAAGATGTTGAATGTCTATGGAGATTCTCCATCATCCAGGTCCTGGTTGTCCCAAAGGTTCTTGTCCAAAAGGTAACTGGACTTTGTTGTTGTTGATTTTCCTTACATCTCATCCGAGAAGCTTCTTCAGTTCTGAGTGGTAGAGAATGAAAGGATTTATGGAAGACTGCAAAGAATATATATCCTTTCCATTCCCCACCACTCAGCCATAACTGAAGAATAGAATAGAATAGAATAGAATAGAATAGAATAGAATAGAATAGAATAGAATAGAATAGAATAGAATAGAATAGAATAGAATAGAATAGAATAGAATAGAAATAATGAATAGAATAGAATAGAACAGAACAGAACAGAACGGAACGGAACAGAACAGAACAGAACAGAACAGAATAGAATAGAATAGAAATAATGAATAGAATAGAATAGAACAGAACAGAACGGAACGGAACGGAACGGAACGGAACGGAACGGAATGGAATAGAATAGAATAGAATAGAAATAATGAATAGAATAGAATAGAGCAGAACAGAACAGAACAGAACAGAATAGAATGGAATGGAATGGAATGGAATAAAAATAATGAATAGAATAGAATAGAGCAGAGCAGAGCAGAGCAGAACAGAACAGAACAGAACGGAATGGAATGGAATAGAATAGCATAACACAGTTGGAAGCTAATGGATTAAGGCAAGACCCCCATCTTCTCCTGGATGCACCCTTCTCCCTTCCTCCTTATCTTTTAATTGTAAAATATTACTATTATGATGATTATTTATACATCAATATTTCTTTGCTTTTAATGTTTATAAAGTCCTCCCAGACTTTTCTCAAGGTGAGATGGCTGGCAAACAGTCTAATAAAACAAACAAACAAACAAAAAATTGTGCCAAAAAATAGAAGAAGAAGAAGAAGAAGAAGAAGAAGAAGAAGAAGAAGAAGAAGAAGAAGAAGAAGAAGAAGAAGAAGAAGAAGAAGAAGAAGAAGAAGAAGAAGAAGAGGAGGAGGAGGAGGAGGAGGAGGAGGAGGAGGAGGAGGAGGAGGAGGAGGAGAAGAAGAAGAAGAAGAAGAAGAAGAAGAAGAAGAAGAAGAAGAAGAAGAAGAAGAAGAAGAAGAAGAAGAAGAAGAAGAAGAAGAAGAGGGGAGGAGGAGGAGGAGGAGGAGGAGGAGGAGGAGGAGGAGGAGGAGGAGGAGGAGGAGGAGGAGGAGGAGGAAGGAGGAAACTGCTTTAGAAATCTTGGTTTAGATATCAAAATTAAATTTACATTATATCCTTTTACTAAATCAACAAAGATACAAAAAAACCCAAACCCACCTATTTTTACTCTCACATTTTCAACATTTCTCGGTAATCTGCCGAAGAGCAAAATTTGTTCTCCTGTTCCCTCTCTAGCTGAAAAGCTCACTTCCCTTCCAAAATTTGGCTCATTGTTATTTCTTAGACATCTCCAAATCAGATTTCTGCCAAACGCCTTCCCACACATACTTAATGAACTAATTTCCTAATTAGCTCTATATTTACTCCTTTCCTTCTATATATGGAACAATAATGACACTCATCCTGTCATCAGGCACAGATGCAAACTTCACTCCCATGTTGAACACATTGCACAGCAGCCACTGTGTAAGTCAATTGCACTGCATTTAGATATTTATTCAACTGCACCATCTATTGCTTATTTCTCCAATATCATCGTCTAATGTTTGTTTTAGTTGCATAAAGCTTGTTAAAATTCCAATTCAGTGCAGGCATTCATTCTGTTCATGTCCAAAGGTGGATGGGCTAAGAGTTTAACTTAGCCAGCTGTTGTTTCTTATTCATATGAAACACATGTAAGTGAAGTCATGGCTGTGCCACCAAGTCTTGGACTAGCAAAGAGCATTTTCAATCCTTGTAGCAAATGGTTTGTATTCCCCTGCTGATTGTGATGATGTTTTGTGCTTAACATAGGAGACAAAAGAAGTATTGGTTGTCTTTGGATTTTGTATTGTTGGAGAAAACTAAGAACCGCTATCAAATCAAACCAACAAATCGATCATTCGAGGCACGAATGTCCGAGTTCCAATTATTCTACTTTGGACACACAGTGTAAAGATCCAGATGTTCAGGAGAAGGTTTTGATGTTAGTGTGGGAAGTCAGCCCCCTCCCCAGAGAAGGATATATTAAAAGAGCAGAAAAATATATTTCCTCAAAGGATCTTAAAGAGGCAAAAAAGCATGCCCAGTTTTTCTTAATAGCCCCAAGTCTCCCTCCCCGCAAGCAGAAACCAGCTCTGTAAAAATGCAGATGTAAATAATCCATTCAGGAAGGTTGAAGCTAGAAGATTAAGAAGACAAAGACACCTAAAATCTACATACTCCACCCAAACTCTAAAACAGGACATAATAGAATTAAGCCACAGATGCCAAAGGGACACAGGTCAAAATACATGACACAGGAAATACAAAGCCTCAAATAGGAACAGGAAACAACCTCAAGAGCCCCAGAGGGTATAAAAACCCACTCCCTACATGTGCTCGCTCTCTTTTCTTCCAGAGCCATCTTTCTGTCTGGCTCTCCTCTTCAATAAACTGCAACTTTCTTCCTAAAGCAGTCGCCATGTTGTTTATTCCCGGCTTGGACTGAACCACGATGAAGACTTTTCCTTCAACTTTGGGAAACGTGGAATGAAAGAGAAGAAGAGGATGGTCAGCAGCAAGGGGGATGGACTCGGTTACAATTGCAATGAATGCATCTTTGGAAAATTTGGAAAACATGTTAGAGACAGGTGTCCATGGAGATTCTCAATCAATTGGGTCATGGTTGTCCCAAAGGTTTCCTGCCTGAGCGGGGGGTTGGAGTAGATGACTTCCAAGGTCCCTTCCAACTTTATTATTATTATCATGAGGTGCTTTTCTTCAGAAAGCAATTTGAGTTTCTTGGGTTTTTTGTTTTTCCTTTGAAAATGCTTCACTTCTCATCCAAGAAGTTTCTTCAGTTAGAATTCAGTTAGAACTGAAGGGGCTTCTGGGATGAGAAGGCCAGATGTTTTCAAAGGAAGAAAACAAGATGGTCCAGTTGCCTTTTGGAAGAAGCACCTTTTAGAGATAGATTGTTAGGGAGAAAACCTGCAGAATTTATGTAGTAACTAGGAGTCAAGAACAAGTTGATAGCACACGATCATTCAGTCAATCAATGTTTGTTGCCTTTATTTATATTCTAATGCCTGTCTTTTGGTTTTAATCGTTGTGAGTCACCATATGTGAGATGGGTAACTACACAGGTTAGACCCACCCATCCATCCATCGATCATAAATATTCTTTATTCTGTACCAAAGACATTGATGCAACTCTGTTCCTATTAATATGCACATCCCACATCCTGTCAGTCCCTGTGTGCAGTGTTTCAGATTTGAACGCGAGAAGAAAATGAGAATATTCCTTTGCTTGAAACTCTTTTAAGCAGCTTAAAAATCTTACAGTTGTCCAGTTGACCTTTCCACCTGTAATGCAATCCCAGAAAAAGACTCGCAGTGCACCTAAACACATTTTTGCCTTTGAATTTCAAAGAAAGCCTGTAGAGAGATTGCAAGTTAACCAAAAAAGATGTAACCCTCACCTCAAAAAAAAACCAAAAACCCTCAGTAGCAATACATTCATCTCTTCTCACAATTAAGTCAGCTGAAAAGGACCACCAAAAGGAATTCTAAGGGATTTATCAAGCACTCTGAGAAAACGGTGTAAGGACTGCAAGAGCCACTACATAGGACAAATAGGCAGAAGGCTAGCAGACTGCATCCATGAACACCAATTAACAGCCAGAAGACATGATGAAAACTCTTTAATTTCTCAACACAAGGACAGACTTAACCATAGTTTCAACTGGGAAATGATGACCATCCTAGACCAAGCCAAGTCCCAAAATGCTAGAGGATGATGATGATGATGATGATGATGATGATGATGATGATGATAATAATAATAATAATAATAATAATAATAATAATAATAATAATAATAATAATAATAATAATAATAATAATAATAATAATGTTGGAAGGGAGCTTGGAGGTCATCTAGTCCAATCCCCTGCTTCAGGCAGGAAACCCTATACCATTTCAGACAAATGGCTGTCCAGTCTCTTCTTAAAAACTTCCAGTGTTGGAGCATTCACCACTTCTGGAGGCAGGTTGTTCCACTGGTTAATTGTTCTCACTGTCAGGAAGTTTCTCCTTAGTTCTAGGTTGCTTCTCTCCTTGATGAGTTTCCATCCTTTGCTTCTTGTCCTGCCTTCAGGTGCTTTGGAGAATAGCTTGACTCCCTCTTCTTTGGGGCAGCCCCTGAGATTTTGGAAATTCCTGGAAGCCTGGCATTCAGACAAATTAGCCATCGACAGACACATAGACATAAACAACATATACAAACCATTTAAAAGAGACAACCTACATGCCAAAAAGGGACCTCCCCACTACCAAACGATACCCAGATTAGCATAGATTAACACCAAGATTAACAATCAACAAGGAAACAATACCCCAGCCAAACAAGCTAACAGTAAACAGCCCAAGGAAATAACTTCCAAGGAAACTCCTGCCAACAGGGCAAGCCATTAGAATATAAATTGAGAACAAAAGCCATTCCTTACCGGGCACTGATAATGTCACCTAGTTGGGTAACGAAATGTCTATGAGAAAATAACTAAGCTCAGCAAGCACCAAGGACCCCCACAGTTCAATCCCGAGCTACAAATATTTTCCTTTATAGATATTCTGAGAAAACGTTATATTATATATATATAAGGTAAAGGTAAACGTTCCCCCGCACATGCGTGCTAGTCGTTTCCAACTCTAGGGGACGGTGCTCATCTCCGTTTCAAAGCCGAAGAGCCAGCGCTTGTCCGAGGACGTCTCCGTGGTCATGTGGCCGGCATGACTAGACGCCAAAGGCGCACGGAACGCTGTTACCTTCCCACCGGAGCGGTCCCTATTTTTCTACTTGCATTTTTACGTGCTTTCGAACTGCTAGGTTGGCAGAAGCTGGGACGAGTAACGGGCGCTCACTCTGTTACGCGGCACTTGGGATTTGACCCGCCAAACTGCCGACAGGAAAACAAAACTTCAAAAAAATAAAATAAAATACACAGCAGAGTTTAACCTGTCGTCGTTCTTACATGCAAGGCTTCAAACTTAAATAGATAGAGGCTGGGTGAACTCTAACCAGCTCTGTAAAACATAATGAAGTACAGATTTGATTTATCAACCTTAGCAAAATGAAACAGACAGCTCGGAAAGCTTGAACTAATTGAAGGATGTAGTTTGTTTATTACTTCCCGAGGAAACTTCGGCTGCTTTAATTAAATGGATGGGTAGATGGACTGGAGGATAAACGACGGGAAAAACACAACATAGCCAATTAGTTTTCTATTACTTCTTGGCACATGACTTTATTAAGGTATCAGAATAAGAAATAAAATAATTTTATTTTACTTTATTTAAACAATGAGATCGTTTGATGATGTTGGAGGTCATTCAATGATGTTGAACGAACATCGCATATAGAATTGTAAGGCTGGAAGGGATGCCAGATATCACTTAGTCTAGCACCCGGCCCAAAGCAGCAGATCTTATTCCATCTTGGATAAATGGTCTTTCCAATCTTTTTTTTTTTTTTTTGGATGGGGGGAACTCCAGCGATTGGTTAACAGAAGGATACGAAGATCAGGGTAACATTTGGGTCAACCGGTTGACTGTTGTTGTTTTACATCTATAATATGATTAGACGTTGGGTCGATTTGAGCGACACGGTGGCCTAAAGGTGGAGACTCTCAGGAGGCTGAGAGTTCAATCTTAGGCAGATGTTTCTCTATCTGGGCACAAAGAGTAAACTTCTGCTGCAAACTTTGCATAGGCAACAGGAAGGGCATCCAGCCGGTAAACGCTCAGCTCCATTCCGTCACCCCGACTCCACTCCACCTCCATCCTGAAAAGTGAGCCCTGTACGTTGGGGTGATTCAAGGTATTACAGGGTCATAATAAGAAAAAGAGAGATGTCGGGTCAATTTGCTTGTACCAAAGGGACCTCAGATATACATCCTTCCCTTCCCCACCATCCAGTCAGAGCTGAAGAAGCTTCTTGGATGCGAAGCAAAACATGTTCAAAGGAAAACAAGGAAGTCCAGTTGCCTTTGGGACAACCGTGAGCTGGATGACTGGGAATCTGCATAGACAGATCAATTTGTTCATTAGACTGATTTCCATACCTGGAATATTTGTTTATTTCGTATGCAATTTTGACAAATGCGGATGGGAAAGCTTATAGCTATTTGTAGACATATTTTTTTATTTTTTATTTTAATTCCATTTATATCCCGCCCTTCTCCGAAGACTCAGGGCGGCTTACAAGCTTAGCAATAGCCTTCATTCTATGTATATGCCTGCTTATTAGGGCTTTCATACACCCCCCAAGCGGCATTATTACAAAGTCAGCTTAATTGCCCCCAACAATCTGGGTCCTCATTTTACCTACCTCGGAAGGATGGAAGGCTGAGTCAACCTTGAGCCTGGTGGGATGCGAACCTGCACTAATTGCAGGCAGCTGGTGTTACTTAAGGAGGCATTAGCCCACTGCTCCACCAAGGCTCTTCTCATGATGAGAAGGAAGGACTCACTGGAGAAGAGCCTAATGCTGGGAAAGATTGAGGGCAAGAGAAGAAGGGGACAACAGAGAATGAGGTGGCTGGATGGAGTCACTGAAGCAGGAGGTGTGAGCCTAAATGGATTGCAGAAGATGGTAGAGGACAGGAAGGCCTGGAAGAGCGTTGTCCATGGGGTCGCGAGGGGTCGGACACGACTTCGCAACTAACAACAACAACAGATACAGATGATAGAGATAGAGAGATAGAGATGATATAGCTATAGCTATAATAAAGATACAGATACAGATGAGATAGATAGATAGATAGATAGATAGATAGATAGATAGATAGATAGATAGATAGATAGATAGATAGACAGACAGACAGACAGACAGACAGACAGACAGACAGACAGAGGTACTGATGATAGATAGATAGATAGATAGATAGATAGATAGATAGATAGATAGATAGATAGATAGATATAGATATACAGAATTGAGGCCTTGGAACTATGGTGCTGGAGAAGACTCCTGTGAGTCCCTTGGACTGCAAGGCGATCAAACCGGTCAGTCCTAGAGGAGATCAACCCTGACTGCTCTTTACAAGGCCAGATCCTGAAGTTGAAAATCAAATACTTTGGCCACCTAATGAGAAGGAAGGACTCACTGGAGAAGAGCCTAATGCTGGGAAAGATTGAGGGCAATAGAAGAAGGGGTCGACAGAGAATGAGGTGGCTGGATGGAGTGACTGAAGCAGTAGGAGTGAGCTTAAATGGACTCCAGAAGATGGTAGAGGACAGGAAGGCCTAGAGTAATGTTGTCCATGGGGGTCGTGATGGGTCAGACACAATGTCGCAGCTAACAACAACAACAACAAAGATCATGTAAGGGGAGGAGAAGCTATTACCTTTTTTTAAAAAAAAAAAACTTAACTTTTCAGCATCCAGCTGGGGTGGATTCTTTATGTTTAATATTACATTTATGTGACATTTGGGATTCCCCACCCCCCTTTTTTGTACAAAACATTTTTTGTTGTTAGTGTTGGATGTTCGCTTTTCTGTTTTCTGTTTCATTTTTGTCAATAAAAGAAAATATGTTAAAAAAGAGAGGGTAAAACAAACAAACCCTCCAGTGATGGAGCAGCCCCAACTTCTGAAGACAAGCCGTTCCACTGGTTTATTGTTCACACTATCAGGAAATTTCTTTGTAGTTCTAGGTTGCTTCTCTCCTTGATTAGTTTCCATCCGTTGCTTCTGGACATAATCTCGTGTTTCTAATTTTAAGCAGCAGAACCAATTTTGACAAGAATGTTCTCACCACTTCCTCAGTCCTAACCATCAAATTGATACCCTCAACGTATCGGAGGCTGTTGACGTTAGTCCCAGTAATTTAAGTCCAATTCTATTTCTTCTCGTTCAACATTTCTTGTGATGTATTCTGCAAACAGAGTCAAATAATTTGTCTCTGGAAAAAGTGCAGAAAAGAGCGACAAAGAAGATTAGGGCACAGGTAGCTAAAACATGATGAATGGTTGCAGGAATTGCAACCATATAGGTTAATGAAAAGAAGAACTAGGAGTGACATGATAGCCGTCTTCCAATATCTCAGGGGCTGCCCCAAAGAAGAGGCAGTCAAGCTATTCTCCAAAGCACCTGAAGGCAGGACAAGAAGCAACGGATGGAAACTAGTCAAGGAGAGAAGCAACCTAGAACTAAGGAGAAACTTCCTGACAGTGAGGACAATTAACCAGTGGAACAACCTGCCTCCAGAAGTTGTGGGTGCTCCAACAATGGAGGTTTTTTCAAAGAGACTGGACAGGCATTTGTCTGAAATGGTATAGGGTTTCCTGCCTGAGCAGGGGGTTGGGCTAGATGACCTCCAAGGTCCCTTCCAACTCTGTTGTTCTGTTCTGTTCTGTTCTGTTCTGTTCTGCTCTAAACAAATAAGGAAGCAGCATACAACCTCAGTGTATTACTTTCTCAATTTTAAACTATTTAATTCTTTCTTATTCCATCCAGACTGTTGTTTTTTGGTCATCAAACCAATTCTCCAAAGACAGAATGTAGCCTTGTATGTCTACAGTATGTTCAAAGGTAATTCAAAATTTGTTGTATATTAAGAGTATTTGTCTACCCACTTTAAAATATCTTGTTCAATTAAGCAACACTGGGCTGATGTGATCATTTGCATTCCTTCAGGTTTTTTTTTCATCATCCATTGGATTCAAACAATCATATATCTGATAGTTCTACTTCTATGCATTCTACTGTATGTAGATAAAGTATAATTGTTTGATAGTTTGTGCACTTTTGGCATGGCCCTTTTTGGATATTAGCATATAAATTGATATTTATTTTTTAGTACCTGGTGCATGATTGTGTTTTCCATGACTGCTTACGAGCTGCATCTTGCATTTTAAAAGTATCAATTTACAGCAGGGGTATCCAACCTCGGCATCTTTAAGACTTGTAGACAACAACTTTAGAATTCCCCAACCTGCATGACTGGCTAGGGAATTCTGGGACTTGAAGTCCACAGGTCCTAAAATTGGCAAGGATAGACGCCCTGTTTTACAGATTAAGATGCTTAGCAACAACTTTTGCTTTTAACAACATTTTCTATTAGCTTTATTTTCCAAAACACTTGGTCCTGCCTCTGTGACTTATTTAATGAATGTTTATTCATTTTATCATTTTGGGGATCTTTTAAAGTCAGATTGCCTTCCTTATATTGGCGGCATCACTTTTTAAAATCTCATTTTCCAGGAAATGTTTGCCTTTTATTGTGCTCCCCTCCACGTAAAACTGCCCCATGTTTTATATAGGGCGGTTTTTTTTGGAAAAATATCTTGGTCTTTCCATTCATCTGCTATTCTCAGTTCCTTTGCATTGCTTATAGATAGCATTTTTTAAGAGCTTGAAAGAGGTACTCCTTGAATCCTTTGAAACTTTGAACGAGGTATCTCCAGTCTGATGAAGAGAAGAACTAGCGGTGATATGATGGCTGTCTTCCAGTACTTGAGAGTGAGTCAAGCAGAAAGGATCAACCTATTCTTCAAAGCAGCCGAGGGAAGGACAAGTAGTAACAGATGAAAGAACATCAGGGCGAGATCCAACCTAGAATTAAGGAGACATTTCCTGACAGTTCAAAGAATTAATCATTGGAACAGCTTGCCTCCAGAAGTTGTGGGTACTCCATAACTGGAGGTTTTTAAGAAAAGAGTGGATAACTATTTGTCTGAAATGGTGTAAGGTCTCCTGCCTGAGCAGGGGGCTGGACTGGTTTTTAAGAAGAGAGTGGACAGCCATTTGTCTTGAAAAGTATAACAGAATAACAGAGTTAGAAGGGACCTTGGAGGTCTTCTAGTTAAACCCCCCGCTCAGGCAGGAAACCCTATACCATTTCAGACAAATGGTTGTCCAACCTCTTCTTTAATAACCTCCAATCTTGGAGCACCCACAACTTCTGGAGGCAGGTTGTTCCACTGATTAATTGTTCTCACTGTCAGGAAATTTCTTCTTAGTTCCAGGTTGCTTCTCTCCTTGATTAGTTTCCATCCGTTGCTTCTTGTCCTACCTTCAGGTGCTTTGGAGAATAGCTTGACTCCCTCTTCTTTGTGGCAGCCCCTGAGATAACGGAAGACTGCTATTATGTCCCCCCTCGTCCTTCTCTATATTAAATTAGACATACCCAATTCCAGCAACCGTTCCTTATAAGTTTTAGCCTCCAGTCCCCTGATCATCTTTGTTGCTCTTCTCTGCCTTCCAACGCTATAATTCTTTGATCTTCTTTTATGGACCTGAGTCTTCAGTTGGGCCAATTTTCCATTCTCTCTGATGTCTTCACTTTCCACTTCTTCAGCAATATCCAACAGATCCTCCGACAGCCATTTCATCATCTTCTTTCCCTCTGTTGCATTTTGGGATATTTTTACTTGCTTCATCCTTAACGATATCATGAATTTCACTGCTGGGTCCTTTGTCAAATCGTATCCATTAAATGCATACTTTATCTTCATTGCATAAAACTGCAGAATTTCGCTGAGGGAGTATCTTGGTAGTGGGATGATTTTATTGGTTTTCTATAATTTAAGCTGTATGTTTGCAAGAAGCAGTTCAGGATCCGAGCCACTGTCAACACTGGCTCTTGTTTCGTTTTGTTTTTTGCTGACGGAATTCAGCATTCCCATCTTGGCTGGCAGACAATATTATAGTTAATTTTATTTGATATTGTTCATCTAGAGATGTCTATAGAGAGAATCGTTTTATTGGAGGAAGGTATTTGCTATAAAGATTGAATTTTCCTGGCAGACCTCTATTAGCTCCTCTCCTGCCTCATTTCATATACTGAGGTCACCTTTTCCCATTAGTTCATGTGCTACCATACCGCCGATATTATTCTAACCTCTTTTTAGTGGGAAGCATGTTGGTGCGAAGTGACCTGTCCTGATTCATTTCAGAACAGTCATTCATGGAATAACAATGTTCAGTCGACATTTACAGTATTTATTTGTAGAATAACTTGTAAATATGAAGTGCTTTTAATTCTGTGTGTGACCAGCCATACGCTAAATAAATATTTCTAGAACACAGGGTTAGAATAGAATAGAATAGAATAGAATAGAATAGAATAGAATAGAATAGAATAGAATAGAATAGAATAGAATAGAATAGAATAGAATAGAATAGAATAGAATAGAATAGAATAGAATAGAATAGAATAGAATAGAATAGAATAGAATATAGGGATAGAATAGAATAGAATAGAATAGAATAGAATAGAATAGAATAGAATAGAATAGAATAGAATAGAATAGAATAGAATAGAATAGAATAGAATAGAATAGAATAGAATATAGGGATAGAATAGAATAGAATAGAATAGAATAGAATAGAATAGAATAGAATAGAATAGAATAGAATAGAATAGAATAGAATAGAATATAGGGATAGAATAGAATAGAATAGAATAGAATAGAATAGAATAGAATAGAATAGAATAGAATAGAATAGAATAGGATGGGATGGGATGGGATGGGATGGGATGGGATGGGATGGGATGGGATGGGATGGGATGGGATGGGATGGGATAGAATGGAATAGAAATAAGAAGAGAAGAGAAGAGAAGAGAAGAGAAGAGAAGAGAAGAGAAGAGAAGAGAAGAGAAGAGAAGAGAAGAGAAGAGAAAATTAGAATAGAATAGAATAGAATAGAATAGAATAGAATAGAATGGAATGGAATGGAATGGAATGGAATGGAATGGAATGGAATGGAATGGAATGGAGTGGAGTGGAGTGGAGTGGAGTGGAGTGGAGTGGAGTGGAGTGGAGTGGACCTTGGAGGTTTTCTAGTCAGACAGGAGACCCTACACCAGGGGTAGGCAACCTTGGCTCTTTTATGACTCATGGATTTCAACTTCCAGAATTCCTGAGCCGGCATGGCTCAGCTTGGAAACCTCTCCCTTCCCCTCAGCATGGCTGGCTGAGGAATTCTGGGAGTTGAAGTGCACAAGTCATGAAGGGGCCATAGTTTCCCCATGTTGGCTCAGGAATTCTGGGAGTTGAAGTCCATGACTCATAAAAGAGCCAAGGTTGCCTGCCCCTGCCATTTGTCATTTTCTGACAAATGACTATCCAATCTCTTTTTAAAAACCGCCAGCGATGGAGCACCCACAACCACTGAAGGCAAAGCCATTCCACTCGTTGATTGTTCTCACTGTCAGGAAATTTCTCCTTAGTTCCAGGTTGATTCTTTCCTTAACTAGTTTCCATCTTGCCTTGCCTTTTTTAGTTTCTTGTTTTGCCTTCTGGTGCTTTGAAAAATAGGCGTGCGTGCACACACACACACACACACACACACACACACACACACACACACTCTTCTTGGTGGCAGCCCCACAAATATTGGAACACCGCTATCACGTCACCCCTAGTCCTTCTTTTTCAATAAACAAGACATGCCCAATTCCTGCAACTATTCATCATGTTTTAGCTTCCTGCACCCTAATCATCTTGATTGCTCTTCTCTGCACTCTTTCCAGAATTTATATATACCTATATACAGAAGGTCAGCAGTTTGGCGGGTCGAATCCCGAGTGCCGTGTAGCACAGTGAGTGCCTGTTACTCGTCCCAGCTTCTGCCAACCTAGCAGTTCGAAAGCACGTAAAAATGCAAGTAGAAAAATATCGACCACTACGGTGGGAAGGTAACAGCGTTCCGTGCGCCTTTGGCTTCTAGTCATGCCGGCCACATGACCACGGAGACATCCTCGGACAAGCGCTGGTTCTTCGGCTTTGAAACGGAGATGAGCACCGGCCCCTAGAGTTGGAAATGACTAGCACGCATGTGCGGGGGAACCTTTACCTTTTTACCTTTATATACGAGATATATATGAGATTCAAGGTTCTGGTAATGGTCTTTAAGTCCCTACATGGCATGGGTCCGGAGTACCTCGGGGACCACCTGCTGCCGGCGTCAACTTCCCTCCGCCCTGTGCGTTCCCACAGAGAGGGCCTCCTCAGGGTGCCTCCGGTCAGAGAATGTCGGCTGGTGGCCCCCAGGGGGAGGGCCTTCTCTGTGGGCGCTCCGGCTTTATGGAATCAGCTGCCGGTCAAGCTCCGAATGGCACCGGACCTTCGCTCCTTCCGACGCGGTCTGAAGACCCATCTATTTGAACAAGCTGGCCTGGCCTGATGGGGGATATGTTAGGGTTTTAATGGGGTTTTTTATATTGATATTGTTTTAACTGGGCTATTATTTAATTCTTTTTAATTTTTGTATTTTGTATTTTATATGTGCCCTGTTCACCGCCCTGAGTCCTTCGGGAGAAGGGCGGTATACAAATATAATAAAATGAAAATGAAAATGAAATATACATGCTAATAGTATGGGCCCGCAACCTGGGTGTCCTCCTAGACTCGCAGCTCTCCCTGGAAGATCACATAGGAGCTGTGACCAAGGGGGCCTTCTCCCGGGTTCGACTAGTTCGCCAACTACGGCCTTATCTGGACCTGGATTCCTTACGTACAGTCACCCATGCCCTTGTGACCTCTCGCCTAGACTACTGTAACGCTCTCTACATGGGGCTGCCCTTGAGATCCACTCGGAAGCTTCAACTGGTGCAAAGCGCAGCGGCACGGACACTCTTGGGAGCCTCCCGATACTCCCATATCACACCTCTCCTCCGTGCGCTGCACTGGCTTCCGGTTACCTTCCGTGTGAAGTTCAAGGTGCTAACAATGACATACAAAGCCCTACATGGCATGGGTCCGGACTACCTACGGGAGCACCTTCTGCCAATGTCAGCACCCCACCGTCCTGTGCGCTCCCACAGAGAGGGCCTCCTCAGGGTGCCACCGCTCAAGGAATGTCGGCTGGTGGCCCCCAGGGGGAGGGCATTCTCAGTGGGTGCGCCAGCCCTCTGGAACAGCTTACCAACCGAAATCCGGATGGCCCCCGACCTCCGCACCTTCCGACGCGACTTAAAAACTTTCCTGTTCCAGCAGTCCGGCCTGGCATGATAGCTTTAATTGGGGTCCCAGTTTGTTTTTACTATTGTTTTTATTGTTCAATCTGTATACCTTCCTTCCTCTGTACACCGCCCCGAGTCCCTCGGGAGAAGGGCGGTTTATAAAAATAAATAAATAAATAAATAAATAAATAAATAAATAAATAAATAAATAAATAAATAAATAAATATGTATGTGCATGGATAGAGAATTGATTAAATTCAAATTCATTGGGAAAATCTATCAACAAATTTTTATCTTAATTTATATTGTCTTCTAAATATTGCCCTGTAAACCACCCTCAGTCCTTCGGGAATAGGGCGGTATAGAAAACTAATAAAATAAAATAAATAAATAAATAAATAAATACAAGGCATGCCTATGGAATCACGTATATCCAGGCTAATAGCAGAAGCAGGAATGCAGAAAGTTGAACGTACAGTCCTGCCAATCATCCATCTGAAATTTCTGGCTATGTTACGTGGATGATACTTTTGCCATCATCAAACACTCCAGACTAGTAGAGATGCACCATCTGCTCAATAACGAATTCACTGGGAACAGTTTTATATAGAAAGAATAAAATGAAGGATGACTCCCACTTCTGAGATATTGACATAAGGAGACGAGATAACGGCGAATTAACAACCTGCGTATACTGAAAATACACACACACACACACACACACACACACACACACACACACCAAATTCTAAATTTCACAAGCAACCACCCCATTGCATACAAGGGGAGCTGAATCCAGGCCCTTTTTGAAAAGAGCCAAAATACATTGCAGCACCGAGTCATTAGGAAAAGCAGAAGAGAAACACCTTTTTGAGGTTTTCCTCCACAATGGTTATCCAAAATGGCTCTCAGGGGCTGCCCCAAAGAAGTGGGAGTCAAGCTGTTCTCCAAAGGACTTGAAGGCAGGAGAAGAAGCAATGGATGGAAACTAATCAAGGAGAGAAGCAACCTAGAACTAAGGAGAAACTTCCTGACAGTTAGAACAATTAACCAGTGGAACAACTTGCCTCCAGAAGTTGTAGGTGCCCCATC
The DNA here is from genome assembly GCA_024294585.1 of Vipera latastei. NCBI lineage: Eukaryota > Metazoa > Chordata > Lepidosauria > Squamata > Viperidae > Vipera > Vipera latastei. The sequence continues at coordinate 75,314,177 of CM044360.1, read as the reverse complement.
ACTGGAGGCTTTCGAGAAGAGATTGGACAACCATTTGTCTGAAATGATGTAGGGTTTCCTGCCTGAGCAGGGGGTTGGACTAGATTGATCTCCAAGGTCCCTTCCAACTATTCTATTCTATTCTATTCTATTCTATTCTATTCTATTCTATTCTATTCTATTCTATTCTATTCTATTCTACTCTACTCTACTCTACTCTACTCTACTCTACTCTACTCTACTCTACTCTACTCTACTCTACTCTATTCTATTCTATTCTATTCTATTCTATTCTATTCTATTCTATTCTATTCTATTCTATTCTATTCTATTCTATTCTATTCTATTCTATTCTATTCCATAAATAAAAAAAGTACTTCTTAAATGGATCTTTGTAGTTATTTTGGAAGACGCATCTTAGAACTTCATGGCCTGCTAAAGTCCTTACAATTCTAGTGCAGAATTCTTGATTATTCACTAGGAAAACTTTCTTTGATAAACAACCAGCCAGAGCGATCTTTATCTCCTCCTCCCTCAATTTATCTCTATCTCTCTTTCTTTCTCTCTTTTTTTTTTGCTGCTTATCAATAAGGAAGATGAAAAGAACATTGATCACACCCGTTATTGCTGCTTTACAAGGAAGAATCAACCCTTTGTAACCTTTAAGTAATCAATGGCTCTAACTCCCAAGATTTTCTTCCGTCAATCTTGACCTTGAAATATTGACAGGACAGGCCAACTTTTGAGAACTACAAGAAAGAGATTAACAGTATGAAGCAGGACAGGGCTACTAGCTAGTAGAGGTAAGCCTCCACTTACAAGCGCTTGTTTAGTGACCGTTCCAAGTTACAGCGGCCCTGCAAAAAGCGACTTATGACTGTTTTTCACAGTTATGACCTTTCCAGTGTCCCCATGATCTCACTGATCAAAATTCAGACGCCTGGCAACTGACTCATATTTATGACGGTCACAGTCTAGTCTAATGAAAAGAAGGAACTGGGTAGGTCTAGTCCAGCGGTAGGCAACATTGGCTCTTTTATGACTCATGGACTTCAACTCCCAGAATTCCTGAACCAGCATGACTCAGCTTGGAAACTCTCCCTTTCCCCTCAGCATGGCTGGCTCAGGAATTCTGGGAGTTGAAGTCCACGAGTCATAAAAGAGCTGAGGTTGCCTACCCCTGATTTAGATGAAGGGATAAAAGGGGAATTCATCCAATTTGCATATGACACCAAACTTGGGGAAGGGGGGGATTGCAAAATGTTTAAAAAATAGACTCAAGATTCAGAATGATCTTGATGATGATGATGATGATGATGATGATCATGTTGGAAGGGACCTTGGAGGTCTTCTAGTCCAACCACCCGCTCAGGCAGGAAACCCTACACCATTTCAGACAAATGTTGTCCAATCTCTTCTTAAAAACTTCCAGTGTTGGAGCATTCACAGCTTCTGGAGGCAGGTAGTTCCACTAGTTAATTGTTCTAACTATCAGGAAATTTCTCCTTACTTCTAGGTTGCTTCTCTCCTTGATTAGTTTCCATCCATTGCTTCTTGTCCTGCCTTCAGGTGCTTTGGAGAATAGCTTGACTCCCTCTTCTTTGGGGCAGCCCCTGAGATATTGGAACACGGCTATCATGTCCCCACTCGTCCTTCTCTTCATTAAACTAGACATACCCAATTCCATCTCGACCGACTTGAGAATTGGGCCACTTAGACAAGAAAAAAACAAAGGCACAGATATAGAACAGGTCATACCTGATCCAACAGTAGTGCCTGCGAGAGGGATCTAGGCAGTGGTGGGATTCAGCCAGTTCACACCACTTCGGCAGAACCGGTAGCTAATTTTTTTGTTGCCCAGGCCCAGAATGGACTTCCGCAAGTGGCATCCATGCAGAGAACCGGTTGTTCACCTATTTGAATCCCACCACTGGATCTAGATGTCCTAATGGACAACCACTTGAGCATGAGCCAAGCAGTGTTCTGCAGCTGCCCAAACAAACAAACAAAGAAACAAACAATGTAATCCTGGACTGCATCAAGATCACAAGAAGTGATTGTATTGCCCTATACTTGGACCACTGAGGCCACACTTGGAATACCGCATCCATTTCTGGTCATCACAATCCAAAAAGAGATGCTGAGATCCTAGAAAGAAGGCAGAGAAAAGTAACAAAGATGATAAGGAATCTGGAGGCTACACATATGATGAATGGTTAAGGGAAATAAGTGTGACTAGCCCAGGTATGTCAAACCGCCGGCCCACCTGCTGGATACATCACGACGAAACTGCGCCCTCCCCATTACCGGCAATGGGGAAAAAGTTGTGAGTTGTGACGTTGCGAGTTTGACATGCCTGGACTAGCCTAACAAAGAGAAGGAACAGAACAGAACAGAACAGAACAGAATAGAATATGGAATGGAATATGGAATGGAATATGGAATAACAGAGTTGGAAGGGACCTTGGAGGTCATCTAGTCCAACCCCCTGCCCAAGCAGGAGTCCCTACACCATTTCTGACAGATGGCTGTCCAGTCTGTTCTTGAAAGCTTCCAGTGATGAAGCTCCCACAACTTCTGAAGGCAACTTCTGTCCCATTGGTTGATTGGTCTCACTGTCAGGAAATTTATCCTTATTTCCAGGTTGAATCTCTCCTTGATCAGCTTCCATCCGTTGTTCCTTGTCTGGCCTTCAGGTGCTTTGGAAAATAGGGTGACCCCCTCCTCTCTGTGGTAGCCCCTCAAATATTGGAAAACTGCTAAGATATTCCCCCCCACCCCGGTCCTTCTCTTCACTAGACTAGCTGTGCCCAGTTCACTAGACTAGCCATCCTGAGGCTTAGGGGAGTCCTGATAAAATCCTTCCAATATTTAAGGGACTGTCACAGAGTGGAGGGGTGGGGGGTTAACCTATTCTCCAGAACACCTGAGGGTTAGGACAACTGGACACGGGAAATCTTCCCCTTTGCTTTAACGAAGAGAAGGACTAGGGTTGACATGATAGCAGTCTTCCAGTGCCTCAGAGATATCACAGAGAAGAGCGGGGGGTTGACCTATTCTCCAAAGAAGCCAAGGGCAGGACAGGAAGCAATGGGTGGAAGCTCCTCAGAGGGAGATCCAACTGGCCTAAGGTTTCTTGCCTTGGACAGAGGGTCAGACTAGAGGACCTCCAAGGTCCCTTCCAGCCCTGTGACTGTATGACTCTTCTCTCTTCCCTGATTCCCTGACGGTCCACTTTCCCAATTTGAAGGATGCCATAGTGCCACGGGGAAAATAGGAAGAAGAACCGAAGAAGCTTCTCGGATGACAAGCGAAACGTCTTCAAGGAAAAACAATTTCCAGTTGCCTTTTGAAAAAGCACCAGCTGAGTGACTTTTGGGCCAATCAGCAAGGGATGGTGAGTTCTAGTCCCACCTTAGCTGGCTGTCATGTCTAAGGCGGGATTAGAATTCACCATCCCCTGGTGATTGGCTCAAAATCACTCAGCTGGCTGTCATGGCTAAGGTGGGACTAGAACTCATCCTCCCCTCTTGTGATTGGCCCAAAGTCACTCTGCTGGCTGTCATGGCTAAGGCAGGACTAGAACTCACCATCCCCTGGTGATTGGCTCAAAATCACTCAGCTGGCTGTCATGGCTAAGGCGGGACTAGAACTCACCATCCCCTGGTGATTGGCTCAAAATCACTCAGCTGGCTGTCATGGCTAAGGCAAGACTAGAACTCACCATCCCCTGGTGATTGGCTCAAAATCACTCAGCTGGCTGTCATGGCTAAGGCAAGACTAGAACTCACCATCCCCTGGTGATTGGCTTAAAATCACTCAGCTGGCTGTCATGGCTAAGGCGGGACTAGAACTCATCCTCCCCTCTTGTGATTGGCCCAAAGTCACTCTGCTGGCTGTCGTGGCTAAGGCGGGACTAGAACTCACCATCCCCTGGTGATTGGCTCAAAATCACTCAGCTGGCTGTCATGGCTAAGGCGGGACTAGAACTCATCCTCCCCTCTTGTGATTGGCCCAAACCGTACGTTCCGCTGTCTTCCTCCGGTAGGGTCCCAATCCAAGTCCCCCAATGTACAACATACTTTGTGCCAGTCCTAGCAAATTGACAGGAAACGATTGCCTTTTTTGGGGGGAAGGGTTGTTGTCTTTTTCAGAGATTGTTGCACCGGGCAATTTCTCTGATTTGTAGCCCAGGCTGCGTACCATGCTGAAAAAGATGAAGTTATGCTATTAATATTTCAGTTGGATCTTTGCTTTTGATTTGCGCAAATCAAATTTTCTCCCTGCTTGCCATTTCAAAGGACTCTCCTTGCCGGAGCGCTGGTGAAAATGTTCTTCATCTGTGACCATGTTTGATTTTGATGACAAGCTTACTCAAGAGCAGTGACGGTTAGATACCTAAAAGTATTTTTTTTTTAGCTAGTAGCATGCAGACACCCGTGTGTCCCATAGTCAATTGCACCTGAAATACCAAGAGTTGCATGAAGTTTGAAATAGTTACCTCCCACGCAGGCAATCCCTTTACTTAAACATTAGCAAATCCTCTGTAAAAGACCTCACATGGTATTTTAAAACTCAGGGTATATAAAAAAAAGGTTATGGTTTTACTCCAGCAGCCTTATTATGGGTACAGGTTGTCCTTGACTGATGGCCACAGCTAAGCCCAAAATTTCTGCTTCTAAGGGCTCTACTCAGTGGTGGGATTTAAATAGGTGAACAACTGGTTCTCTCTGTGGGTGCCACTTCCAGAGATCCATTCTGAGCCTGGGCAACAAAATTTTTTGCTACCGGTTCTGCCGAAGTGGTACGAACTGGCTGAATCCCACCACTGGCTCTACTCTACTCTACTCTACTCTACTCTACTCTACTCTACTCTACTCTACTCTACTCTACTCTACTCTAAAGGTAAAGGTAAAGGTTCCCCCGCACATGCGTGCTAGTCGTTTCCGACTCTAGGGGCCGGTGCTCATCTCTGTTTCAAAGCCGAAGAGCCAGTGCTTGTCCGAGGACGTCTCCATGGTCACGTGGCCGGCATGACTAGATGCCAAAGGCGCATGGAACGCTGTTACCTTCCCACTGTAGTGGTCCCTATTTTTCTACTTGCATTTTTACGTGCTTTCGAACTGCTAGGTTGGCAGAAGCTGGGATGAGTAACAGGCGCTCACTCTGTTACGCGGCACTCAGGATTCGACCTGCCAAACTGCCGACTCTATTCTACTCTGCTTGTAAGGGCAATTTCCCCCCCTCCTCTTTCCATTGGTGGTATCATGCTTTGTATTCTAACCTACTCACCTTCTTTCTTCATGGGTTAGCTGCTTGGCTTTGATTGGGACTACAGTTGCCAGCACATTTTGGCATGATACCAAAAGCAAGAAGTCATGGGAACATAGGGAACTAGCAATAAAGTTTCTGCTTCAAACTATTCACGAGTGGTTGTTTGAGCTTGTCAGTTGGAAAGATTTGTTTAAAGGAGAAAAGCAATGGAACATTTCCTTCTATATGAGGAATATGAGCCAGCAGGGTGCAGCAGCAGTCAAAAAAGCTAATACAATCCTGGGTTGTATAAACAGAGGCATAGAATCAAGATCCCCATAAGATGATTTTAAGGAGATGCACCCATCCAAACTATTCTACAAGAAAGAAATATGTGTCACTCTATAATGCCCAGAAGCTTAACAGTAAATGGATGGAAACTAATCAAGGAGAGGACCAACCTAGAACTAACTAAACAACTAATTCCCACAACACTATCAAACTACATAGTAAGGCTGTATTATGATTATTCTTCTCATCTTTCCTGTTACCTATCTCCTTATCTTCTCATGACTATAACTTTGTTGCTTGTATCTTACAATTGATATCCTAGTATGATTTATGTTGTGTACTTATTTAGTATCCTAGTACTACAGTATCATTCAGGGTTGTATCTGATGATTTATATGATTTATATGATCATGATTTATCACTTGTTGCTTGTATGTACGCTGAGAGCTTATGCACCGGAGACAAATTCCTTGTGTGTCCAATCACACTTGGCCAATAAAGAATTCCATTCCATTCCATTCCATTCCATTCCATTCCATTCCATTCCACTCCACTCCACTCCACTCCACTCCACTCCACCTATTCTATTCTATTCTATTCTATTCTATTCTATTCTATTCTATTCTATTCTATTCTATTCTATTCTATTCTATTCCACTTCTATTTATATTTATATTTATATTTATATTTATATTTATATTTATATTTATATTTATATTTATATTTATATTTATATTTATATTTATATTTATATTTATATTTATATTCTGCTCCGCTCTGCTCCACTCCACTCCACTCCACTCCACTCCACTCCACTCCACTCCACTCTACTCTACTCTACTCTACTCTACTCTACTCTATGCTACTCCACTCCACTCCACTCCACTCCACTCCACTCTATTTCTATTTCATTCCATTCCACTCCACTCCACTCCATTCCTTCTATTCTATTCTATTCTATTCTATTCTATTCTATTCTATTCTATTCTATTCTATTCTATTCTATTCTATTCTATTCTATTCTACTCCACTTCACTCCACTCCATATATTCTATTCTATTCTATTCTATTCTATTCTATTCTATTCTATTCTATTCTATTCTATTCTATTCTATTCTATTCTATTCTATTCTATTCTATTCTATTCTATTCTATTCTATTCCACTCCATTCCACTTCTATTTCTATTTCTATTTCTATTTATATTCTGCTCCGCTCTGCTCCACTCCACTCCACTCCACTCCACTCCACTCCACTCCACTCCACTCCACTCTACTCTACTCTACTCTACTCTACTCTACTCTACTCTACTCTACTCCACTCCACTCCACTCCACTCCACTCCACTCCACTCCACTCCACTCCACTCTATTTCTATTTCGTTCCATTCCACTCCACTCCACTCCACTCCACTCCACTCCACTCCATTCCTTCTATTCTATTCTATTCTATTCTATTCTATTCTATTCTATTCTATTCTATTCTATTCTATTCTATTCTATTCTATTTATATTTATATTTATATTTATATTTATATTTATATTTATATTTATATTTATATTTATATTCTGCTCCGCTCTGCTCCACTCCACTCCACTCCACTCCACTCCACTCCACTCCACTCTACTCTACTCTACTCTACTCTACTCCACTCCACTCCACTCCACTCCACTCCACTCCACTCCACTCCACTCCACTCCACTCCACTCCACTCCACTCTATTTCTATTTCATTCCACTCCACTCCACTCCATTCCTTCTATTCTATTCTATTCTATTCTATTCTATTCTATTCTATTCTATTCTATTCTATTCTATTCTATTCTATTCTATTCTATTCTATTCTATTCTATTCTATTCTATTCTATTCTATAGAAATTTCTATGGAATGACAGAAGTTGTGGGTGCTCCAACACTGGACGCTTTTAAGAAGAGAGTTGACAGCCATTTGTCTGAAATGGTTTCCTGCTTGAGCCTGGGGTTGGACTAGAAGACCTCCAAGGTCCCTTCCAACTTTATTATTCTGTTAATGCTAAAAACAAAGCACACCTGGTATAATGATGCTGACAGGAGCTAAAAAGTAATTCAAGGCAGGCGTCCCCTGGTTCATGAATAAGCCAGATATGGGAATGATGGGATAACATGCTTATATAAATAATCCCAATCTGTCTCGTGGTTGTGATGTTGTTATAACATAATTGCTTCTGGGTTCAGAAAACACTGCCTACTACTATTTTGGTGAAAAGCCTCAAAGGCTATCAACAGCAATAACATGAACCTGTAATTGAAACAGTCATAACAAAATAATAAGAAATGAAAGTAAAAGGATATTAAAATCAGCAGGGAGCAAAGCGGCAATAAACCAGCATTCAAACTATTTAGATATCATCCAATTAATGGTGGGGAGAATTAATTTGCTTTCAGGAAGCACTAAGGAGGAGGAGGAGGAGGAGACCATTTTGCAATTGGATCATGGCAAAAGAAGACCTGTTATGACCGTAACCCATAACTAGAAACCAAATCAATCAATCAGAATAGAGCTGAAAGGGACCTTGGAGGTCTTCTAGTCCAACCCCCTGCTCAAGCAGGAGACCGTCTACCATTTCAGATACATGGCTGTCCAGTCTCTTCTTAAAATCATCCAGAGATGAAGCACCCACGAGTTCTGGTGGCAAGCTGTTCCTCTGGTTAATTGTTCTCACTGTTAGGAAGTTTCTCCAAGTTTGTATCTAGGTTTCCCACCCCCTCTTCACTGTATAATTACCCATCCATATTTTCCTTTTCTTGGTGCTATCATGCTTTGTATTCCGTCATAAACAAATTTGAAAAATATATATAAAAAACATGTGATAAAATGCCAGGGGATTGATTGTGTGGCTGTGACCACTATCTTGATTTCTTTTTTTAAAAAAAAAATTCCCCTAACCATGGATAATGTTGGATGCTTCTAAAAATAAGAGTAATATGAGTGCAACTCTTCAATTCAATCACCAAGGAAAGCTTATACAGATCTCAGGCAGGTGAATGTCCAGTCTCTTCTTAAAAATCTCCAGTGATGGAGCACCCACAATTTCTGGTGGCAAGCTGTTCCACTGGTTGATTTTCCTCACTGTCAGGAAGTTTCTCCTTAATTCCAGGTTGCTTCTCTCTTTGGTCAGTTTCCATCTATTGCTTCTTATCTTGCCTTCTGATGCTTTGGGAAATAAGTTGACCCCCTCCTCTTTGTGGCAGCCCTTCAAATGCTGGAATACTGCTATCATGTCCCCCCAGTCCTTCTTTTCTCTGGACAGGCCATACCCAATTCCTGCAACTGTTCTTCCTATGTTTTTGTCTCCAGGCCTTGAATCATCTTAGTTGCTCTACTTTGCACTTTTTCCCAAGTCTCAACATCTTTATTTGTTCCAGGTGTGGCCTTACTAAGGCTTTATATAGCGGTACTAATACTTCAAGTGATTTTGAATCTATGCCTCTGTTTATACAACCCAGGATTGTATTAGCTTCTTTGGCTGCTGTCGCACACAGCTGGCTCATGTTTAAGTGATCGTCCACTAAAACTCCAAGGACAAGTTGGACCAGCGGTAGGTAATCTCGCTCTTTTATGACTCGTGGACTTCAACTCCCAGAATTCCTGAGCCAGCATGGCTCAGCTTGGAAACCTCTCCATTTCCCCTCAGCATGGCTGGCTCAGGATTCTGGGAGTTGAAGTCCACGAGTCATAAAGCGGCCTAGGCCTAGGCCAGGGGTAGGCTACCTGGGCTCTTTTATGACTCATGGACTTCAACTCCCTATAATGTAGTGGGTCCGACGCAAGGAAGAGATGCCAGCTGGAGTACGTGTTCAGCTCTTTATTGTGGGGGGGTTTGTACTGGAGAACAAGGGCTACCTGGCCTCCTTATATACCCAGCCAGGTAGGCGGCTAGCCAATGGGGTTGGCCCTAGGTTTCCCACCGAAACTGGGTTTCCCGCCAAAACCGTCCAGGCCAACGCCCCCTGGTGGCTGTTGCTATGCAGGTGCCTGCACTTGGATACATAACACCCCTCCCCCCTTAGAGAAGAAAGACGCCAGCCGGAGTACATGTTCAGCTCTTTATTGTGGGGGGGTTCGTACTGGAGAACAAGGGCTACCTGGCCTCCTTATATACCCGGCCAGGTAGGCGGCTAGCCAATGGGGTTGGCCCTAGGTTTCCCGCCAAAACCGTCCAGGCCAACGCCCCCTGGTGGCTGTTGCTATGCAGGTGCCTGCATGTGGATACATAACATCCCAGAATTCCTGAGTCAGCATAGCATAGCTAGGCCATCTAACCATTGAAGTCTCACAGCAGCAGTGACATTTGCAGAGTATAAGAGTGAAGATCTAACATCCATATGTTCAATCAGTATCCTGCTTTTGCTTTTTTAAAAAATTTTAATTTCCCCCTCAGCGTTCAAAATAGCTCTATTGTTTATAATTCCAAAGTAAGTTATCTTTGGGTAACCAAAAGCTTCCCTTATTCAAACTTCTTAGCATTTTCCTGTTTCCCTTCTTATACCAACATCTAATATTCTAATTACAAATCTTATCTTTCTAGTTATAATAATACTTCTATTTCTAGCAATTATCTATTCTTCACCGTATTCAAACATCTAATTAATAGTATAACGTCCCACCTAATGGGTCAAAACCTCTATTTTCTTCAGTCTTACACTAGCTTTCTTCTTTTGCCAACTCCACGACTGATGACACATTTGATCCCTCCTTCGTGCTCAGCCTTGTCTTCTTCTACATCAGGGTTCTTCAAACTTGGACCTTTTATGATTTGTGGACTTCAACGCCCAGAATTCCTCAGCCAGTGTACCTGGCTGAGGAATTCTGGGAGTTGAAGTCCACAAGTCATAAAAGGGCCACGCTTGAAGAGCCCTGTTGTACATCTTCGCTCTCACCAGAATGTGTGAGAGAGGAATTTTCTGAGGGTGGGCTCCAACACATGTCCTAAAGCTCAAAAGATTAAGCCTCTGGTCTCAGTGACAAACCCAGATTGAATCCCACAGTATTCCTACTGGCGAGGTCAGGATCATCCAGGATCACCAGTAGATGGTCTAACTTGTCCTTGTGTTTCTACTTTTATGGGTTATGGCCATAACAGGTCTTCTTCTGCCATGATCCAATCCTGAAATTCTCTCATCAGAGATCCTCACTCATACTTCCTTTAATATCTATGAAGTGAAAGCAAATGATTTCTCCCCAGCGTTACGTGGATGATATTGAAATGGTTCGAATGCTGGCTTATTGCCGCTTCCCCCCCCCCCTGCTGATTTTAATATCCTTTTATTTTCATTTCTTATTATTCTGTTATGGCTGTTTCAATTACAGGTTCACGTTATGGTTGATGTTATTGTTGAAGACTAAACGTCTGGTGGTCCCGGTGACCAATCCAGATTGGATCCTACAACATCATCTTGGGACAAGATATTTGCCTTCATTCAGAGAAGATGATCAAAGGCCTGAAGACCAAAACATATGAAGAACGGCTGCGGGACTTGGGTTTGGCTAGTCTAAAGAAAAGAAGAAATAGGGGAGACATGATAGCAGTCTGCCAGTATCTGAGGAGCTGCCACAAGGAAGAGGGGGGCAGGTTGTTCACTAGAGCACCAGAGGGCAAGAGAAGAAACAATGGTTGGAAACTGATCAAAGAGAGAAGCAACCTGGAATTAAGGAGAAACTTCCTAACAGTGAGAACAATCAACCAGTGGAACAGCTTGTCTCCAGAAATCATGGGCGCTCCATCGCTGGAGATTTTTAAGAAGAGACTGGACATTCACCTGCCTGAGATCTGTATAAGCTTTCCTTGGTGATTGAATTGAAGAGTTGCACTCATATTACTCTTATTTTTAGAAGCATCCAACATTATCCATGGTTAGGGGATTTTTTTTAAAAAAAAAGAAATCAAGATAGTGGTCACAGCCACACAATCAATCCCCTGGTATTTTATCACATGTTTTATATATATATATATATATTTCAAATTTGTTTATGACGGAATACAAAGCATGATAGCACCAAGAAAGGGAAAATATGGATGGGTAATTATACGGTGAAGGGAGGGTGGGAAACCTAGATACAAAATTGGTGATTAAAATAAATTAAGCAAGGAAAGAAAAAAGGAAAGAAAGAAAGAAAGAAAGAAAGAAAGAAAGAAAGAAAGAAAGAAAGAAAGAAAGAAAGAAAGAAAGAAAGAAAGAAAGAAAGAAAGGAAAACTAATTAACAGAGGAAAACAATTAAAGAGAGAAAACTCCTATAATAATGACAGTAATAAAATATTAATTCAATCTTTCAACTTATCATTAAAGCTAGACCATATGGAAACATATGGTTTCACCTTCTCATTTTTAGAACACACTGACTTTTCAGAAACAAATTGTAGACATAAACCCTGTCTGTTCTTTAAAATCAGGAAATGGTTTCTTTCTGATTAAATAAAATCGTCCTTTTTGTCAAAGCAAGCAAAAAACCCACATCAACTAAGGTATGGTTGCTTCTGGACCTGAAAAGAGAGAAAGAAAGAAAGAAAGAAAGAAAGAAAGAAAGAAAGAAAGAAAGAAAGAAAGAAAGAAAGAAAGAAAGAAAGAAAGAAAGAAAGAAAGAAAGAAAGAAAGAGAGGGAGGGAGGGAGGGAGGGAGGGAGGAAGGAAGGAAGGAGGGGGGAGGGAGGGAGGGAGGGAGGAAGGAAGGAGAGAGGAAGGGTTAATGTTAGTGTTAGTGTAAGGGTTAGGGTTATAAATATTCATCTGGCACAATGTGATCTCCACAGGCAGTTCTTGATTTACGACCACAATCCAGCTCAACATCTCTGTGGCTAAGCGAGACAGTTACTAAGTGAATTTTGCCCCACTTTGCCACCTTACTTACAACAATGGTTAAGTTAATCAATGCAGTTAAGGTAGTAACCTGGTTTTTATGCCAATCCGGCTTCGCCATTGACAGTTTGTCAGAAGGTCGCAAAAGGGGATCACATGACTCCGGGGACAGTGCGACCGTCATAAATATGAGCCAGTTGCTAAACATCTGAATTTTGATCATGTGATCCTGGGGATGCTGCAATGTTCATAAGTGTGAAAAACAATTGTAAGACCCTTTTCTCAGTTCCGTTGTAACTTCAAATGGTCACCCCAAAAATAGTTGTAAGTCGAGGACCACCAGTAGGGCAGGGGTCTCCAACATTTGTGGTTTGGTGGCCTGGTGGGAGAAGGAGGGGCAGGCGACTTACACATGCATGCGCAAATGTGAATGTGGCCACAGGTGCACATGTGTGCACACAAACAGGCCATGAGTATATGCACCATGCAAACAGGGTTGGGACTATACCAGGGATAGGCAACCTTGGCTCTTTTATGACTCGTGGACTTCAACTCCCAGAATTCCTAAGCCAGCATGGCTCAGCTTGGAAACTCTCCCTTTCCCCTCAGCATGGCTGGCTCAGGAATTCTGGGAGTTGAAGTCCATGAGTCATAAAGTGGTCTAGGCCAGGGGTAGGCAACCTTGGCTGTTTTATGACTTGTGGACTTCAACTCCCAGAATTCCTGAGCCAGAATGGCTCAGCATGGAAACCTCTCCCTTTCCCCTCAGCATGGCTGGCTCAGGAATTCTGGGAGTTGAAGTCCACGAGTCATAAAAGAGCCAAGGTTGCCTACCCCTGGACTATATGAACGAGGCTTTTAGCAGCGTTGATGCTTGTGTGAGGTTTGTGGTTCTGCCGCCACCAAGCTCACGGCGATGCTGCCACCGGTGCAAGGATCATGTCACCCCACCCCCCGCGAGAGGCTGTTACTGGAGTCCACAGCAATGCCACCACTGGCACGAGGCTCGTGCTGCTGCCCACCTGGCTGCTTGTGGTGCTGCCACAGCCCGCACAAAGTTCATGGCAATGCCACCACCTGTGTTTGGCGTGCTGATGCCCACCTGCCGCTTGGGGTGCTGCCGCCCCGTGCAAAGATTGTGGCAACGCCGCCACCTGCACAATACTAGCGGCAACGGTGGCACGAGGGCAGCTGTGCATGCGCACTGCCCAGCTACTCACGTGGCCCAGTGGCCAAGAGGCCACAGCCTGGTATTGGGCCTTGGCCCATCGGTTGGGGGCCTCTGCAGGGTGTGGCTTCTAAACTTCAATTAAAACCACATCAAAAAAAATATATACAGGGGAAAGACTCGGTCAAAGTAATTTTTTTCCAGTCCGGTGATCATTTTAGAGATTCAGAAAATAAATTTGGCCCTGAAAAAAAAAAGTTGTAAAGGAAGAACAAAAAAAAAGGAAAATCAGAGAAGAAGGGTGGGGAATAAAATGAAGCATAGAAAAATAACAAAATGACGCTCAGCCCCTCAGAGGTGGGTTTGATATAATAAGAGCCAATCTTGTCTCCGTTTCTTTATTTAATTAGGTCCTCTTTCTGTCTCATTGCCCAGACAGTATATAACAAAGATGAAAAGCTGCCATGCTAGATATGTTTTATATTGCTGAATAAAAAGGACTTGCGATAAATCGGCCCTCAATCTCTTTTATAAATTAGACAGCCTCACTTGGCGCCATCAATATAGAATTTTGCCTGGCTAAATAACCTGTAAAGGAATCATATTCTAGCTAGTGAAGTTTCCTTCAACATGTTGCCATTTTCAAGGAGAAATGTAGGAAGATTTTTTTTTTGTCAGAACGAGCTAGTTATCTACCAAAAAATTAATAATATCAGACTAATGCAATAAGTTCAATGTCTTTTGAGGGCGAAGTCTCATTTTTAATTTATTTTTAATTTTTAATTTTAATTTATTGCACAGATGACTTTAATTTTAACTTTATCTTAATTTCTGTACTTATTATATGTTATTGTTGTTAGCCGCCCTGAGTCCTTCGGGAGATAGGGCGGGATATAAGTCCCATTAATAAAATAATAAATAAATAAAAAATTTTCAAGCTTGTGGGTTGATTTCTGAACACTTCGTTACCAAGCTAGGTAACGCCTTCAGCGGAGTTTAGGAGTTGTCGGTATGTCTTGCAATGGCTCAGGTATGAGTCGTCAGTGAGAAGCTTGGGCTGGGTCTTATAATGGGGAGGTTACATCAGGTGAGGAGAAGAGAAGAGCAGCTAAGATGGAGACCAAGGCCTGGAGACCAAAACATACGAAGAACAGCTGCGGGACTTGGCTTTGGCTAGTAGTCTAAAGAAAAGAAGAAATAGGGGAGTCGAGATAGCAGTCTTCCAGTATCTGAGGGGCTGCCACAAAGAAGAGGGGGCCAGGTTGTTCACCAGAGCAGTAGAGGGAAGGACGAGAAACAATGGTTGGAAGCTGATCAAAGGGAGAAGCAACCTGGAATTAAAGAGAAACTTCCTGACAGTGAGGACAATCAACCAATGGAACAGCTTGCCACCAGAAATCATCAGTGCTCCATCGCTGAAAGTTTTTTAAAAGAGACTGGACAATCACCTGTCAGAGATGGCATAGGTCCTCCTGCTTGAGCAGGGGGGTGGACTAGAAGACCTCCAAGGTCCCTTCCAGCTCTATTCTATTCTATTCTATTCTATTCTATTCTATTCTATTCTATTCTATTCTATTCTATTCTATTCTATTCTATTCTATTCTATTCTATCTTATCCTTATTTCTATTCTACTCTATACTCTACTCTACTCTACTCTCAGTGCTTTTGTTGTAAAATAAAAAGGTGCCGGAACTCACACATGTCAAACTCCCTTCGTCCTGTGCGCTCCCACATGGAGGGTCTCCTCAGGGTACCGCCGGTAAGAGATTGCCAGCGGACAATACCCAGGGGGAGGGCCTTCTCTGTGGGTGCGCCTGCCCTTTGGAACCAGCTGCCTGTAGAGCTTAGGACTGCCCCTGACCTTCGCTCATTCCGCCGGGACCTGAAGACCTGGCTCTTCGAGCTTTCTGGCCTGGACTGAGAGTATTAATTGGGGTTTTAATTGTATTTTAATTGGGGGTTTTATTTCAACGTTAATGTAATCTTTTTAATTGTTTTTAATTTTTGTAATTTGCTGTATTGTTTTAGAAAACCTTGTGAACCGCCCTGAGTCCTACGGGAGAAGGGCGGTATATAAGTCTAATAATAAATAAATACAACCCGCCTTGCCTACCCTACAAGGTTCCATCCAAAAAAGGTGCCGGAACTCCGTTCTGAGCGTTCTATGAGAAAAAAAAGCCCTGTCTATTCTATTCTATTCTATTCTATTCTATTCTATTCTATTCTATTCTATTCTGTTCTGTTCTGTTCTGTTCTGTTCTGTTCTGTTCTGTTCTGTTCTATTATCATTGGGAAGTGAAGTGCTGGTTGGGGGGCTTGTGTGGATGGTTGAGCATCAGTGCTGTCTCTGGTTGGCTATGCGGTTGATTTGGATTCTGAGTTGTTTGTAGGATGTTTGTAGGTCGATGTGTCTATTGATGGAATTGCTTGTGGAGTGCCCAGCTTCGATGAACTCACAAGCGTGGCGGGTGGTAGCCATGATTTTTGTGTTGCTCCAATCGAAGTGGTGCTGTTTGGTGTGGGTGTGGGTAGCGATTAAGGATTTGGGATGGTGGCGCTTGACTGCCAGCCGGTGTTCGTAGATCCTGTTTTTTAATTGATGTGATGTTTGTAGAATTGGCTGCAAGGGTTACAGCTGATTTTGTGAGTGATATTGTTCCTTTCATCCTTCTGTATCTTGTCTTTGGTTCTGGATAATTCCTGGCGGAGTGTGGCTGTGGGTTTGTGGGCTATCACTATTCCTAGGGATTGGAGAATTCTGGCTGTCATTTCTGATACCATTTTTTGTGTGTCTTTTTTATTATATATTCTTTGTCTTCCTGGCCAAGTTCTGCTCCTCTACTTCAAATTCATTCTAGTAGTGATAACATGTTTTAATTAGAATGAAGTTGATTTCTATTGATCTCGAACAAAGATGGAGTAAAGGGAAGAATCGCAGTAATCTGGTCATTCAAGAGAATGATAACTTTTGATGCTCATTGAACGTGCAGGCCTAATTTTTTTCTTGTTAAGTTGATAGGTTACAAAACAGAGATGGGATGTGTCTTTAGATTCCCTCAAATGGAAAATAGAAGCATCCCATTCTGAGATTTATTGTATCCAACCAGGAAGCAAATGTTAAGAGATTGTTATTTTAAATTTAAGGAGATGTTTTTCTACAACAAATGCAAGAGAGATACACACAAAAGAGATTTATAACTTTGAGGAACAATATCCAATTGTTAGGAAAGATTCCATTTAGTATCTTAAGGAAAAAACCTTAAGAATATTAAGAATCAATTAAGGATATGTAACAGAATAACAGAGTTGGGAGGGTCTGTGGAGGTCTTCTAGTCCAGCCCCCTGCTCAGGCAGAAGACCTTTTACCATTCTATTCTGATTCTGATATTGGAACACTGCTATGTTGATCCACTGCTACTTTGATCCATTCGATCCCGGATAGATCAGAGACAATGATTACTGTTACTTTTGGTAGACCAGATGCCAGTGTGGACTTTCTCTGAGTTAAATACATAAATAGATTGTTAACATGAGGATTTAGACCAGGGGTCTTCAAACTTGGCCCTTTTATGACTTGTGGACTTCAACTCCCAGAATTCCTCAGCCAGGCATGCTGGCTGATTTATTCTGGTAGTTGAATTCCACAAGTCATAAAAGGGCCAAGTTTGAAGACCCCTGATATAGATAAACCAACAGTTAGCTAAATCAGACAAAATTCACTTTAAATACAATCTAATTTCTTTGCATGCTTCCCCAGCCCCGATCTCTGATCACGATAGAAGCCCCCTTTATAAATCTCTCACGGATTCTCACCCTCTTTATAGATCTTTCAGGGATTTTAATGGATCGTGCGCTTAATGAACTATAATGCATAGTCATTCTAATGAAAGGGAAATTATCCATCAGAATGCAAAAAAAAGTGCATAAAAATGCCACAATGTGCTAGGACGGTCTAAAACAATGATGTGTCAAACAGACACAGGAAGGTGGATGAATCAAAGTGTCAAGAGGTAGGACATGAACTTCCAACATCAAGAATGGCCAACGGTCGGCTATATCCATATTGTCTTTTAATATTCCAGGACAAAATTGCTGAAACTCAAATGGTCAGAGTCAAAAGGATACTAACAGAAGAGAATATTTGTACAAATGAAGGTAAATATACATGCTCTAGGATAATGTTGCTGGATCCAATTTGGGTCATTCATTGAGACCAGATGTTCCAGATGTTTACTCTCTCTGTCTCTCTCTCTCTCTCTCTGTCTCTCTCTCTCTCTCTCTCTCTCCCTCCCTCCCTCCCTCCTTTGGGAAGTGGTTAAAACTCAGATTTAATTGCCAGCTACTTTTATGCAAAGGGCAACAAGGGTAAGCCTCAAGAAACTCAACAGCTGGAGAAGCTAAAGCTTCATGATATATTTTCTGTCTGCACTTTCTTTGATAATCCCACCTGGGACCTTGTCTAGATAGATTCATTTGCATAAAGGCATACAGTTGAGATCTTATACTTCTTCTTTTCAGATGGTGTGTCTGAACAATTTCAGAACCATCATGCAGAAAATAGTGAATCAAGTTTGGTGGTTCACCAAATGAAGTTTCCTCCTCATTGATATCCATGTATGCCCTGTTATGTCTTTCTAGTTGATATCCATGTCTTTTTGATGCTGGACTCCTCTCTCTTTCTCTCTCTCTCTTCCTTCCTTCCTTCCTTCCTTCCTTCCTTCCTTCCTTCCTTCCTTCCTTCCTTCCTTCCTTCCTTCCTTCCTTCCTTGCAATGTTCAGATGCAGAAGCAACTTTACTTTCTTTGATGTGGTTTTGGTTGAAGTTTAGAAGCCACACCGAATCCGACACCACATAAATATGATGCATAGAATAACCCAAAGCACACATTCCAGTAGAGAGACATTCTCTGTTCCAGCACAAGTCCAAAAGCTCAGAAGACTAATCCTCTGGTGCCTGGTGAACGACCCAGATTGGATCCTGCAGAATATTTGAGGTTCAGGGTTGAACTATCTATCTATCTATCTATCTATCTATCTATCTATCTATCTATCTATCTATCTATCTATCTATCTATCTATCTATCATCTGGAGCTGTGGTGGCACAGTGGTGAGAATGCAGTACTGCAGGCTGACTCCGCCCACTGCCAGCAGTTTGATCCTGACCAGCTCAAAGCTGACTCAGCCTTCCATCCTTCCAAGGTCCGTAAAATAAAGACCCAGATTGTTGGGGGCAATAGGCTGACTCTGTAAATCACTTAGAGAGGGCTGTAAAGCACAGTGAAGCGGCATATAAGTCCAAGTGCTCTCTCTCTCTCTCTCCCTCCCTCCCTCCCTCCCTCCCTCCCTCCCCCCCCCCTTAATCACAATTATCCTGTGATTAAGATGGGCAGCCAAGGAGAGTAAGAGAGACTTTCTCTCCTTGGCTGCCCATCTTAATCACAGGATAACTCTGAGCAGCTTACAATATTAAACAAAAAATGTTACAAAAATACAATACACAACCCATCAAGCTAAAAGTTGGGGAATGAGTGAGTAGGATGAGCTGGGGGTGGGGTGAGGGAGGTGGGATGTGTTATTAATCTATTAGGATCAGGATTAGGACAAGACAGATCCATGTTTAAATCCATTTTTAAGTCCTGGAAATTTACTGGTGATTTTTGATCAGCCATTATCTTAATATTCTCTATCAATTATTTATGAAATGGGCCGGGGGGGAAGAGAAAATGGGCACGATTGCAACACACATCCAATATTACACAGCCCAACCTTGCTTAACTTTCTCAGATCAATCAAGGCTGATTGCTGTCAATCCCCTTAAATCTGTTCCTGTGGCATTCCATTCTAGACATTCTATTAAAGTCCCTGTCAGTTTTTCTACACAATTTCCCTTAACATCTATGATATACAGCTTTTCTGGTATGCCCTTATTTTTAAATGCAACTCTTCCTAATTGGTGTGTGTGTGTGTGTGTGTGTGTGTGTGTGTGTGTCCATGCACATACCCAGATATATTTTCTTCCTTGGCAACCTTGCTGAGCATTTTCGAGAGTTATAAATAGTTTGGAAAGCTCAATGAATTATATATCTACTAAAGCTGCAACAAATCCCCTTTTAGATTCTGAGACCCATCTTCCTTCATTTCAGCTTTATCAAAGGTGGAGGAGAGGGTGCCAAAATTGGCAAGATTCAGATGGTAGGTTGCAATTCAGGCTTGTGCCTTTCTGCTTCAAATGGCAGATTGAAAAAAAATCACTCCGTTCAGAAGGTCTATTGCTTTGTATAATTATTTTAAGGATCGAATGCTTTCAGTCTGCTAAATCAAAACAAAGGCCTAGGTGGGAACAGAATAAAAGAGGTGGAAGGGACCTTGGAGGTCTTCTAGTCCAACTCTCTGCTCAGGCAAGAGACTCTATACCAGGGGTGTCAAACTCAATTTCATTGAGGGCCGCATCAGCATTGCGGTTGCCCTCAAGGGGCCGGGTGGGTATGGCTAGAGTGGGTGTGGCTTACTGGGTGGGCATGGCTAGAGTGCATATGGCCTACTGGGTGGGCGTGGCCAGGTCTACATCGTTCGCATCAAGGGTGCCTCTGGGGGCCTGGGCAGGAGTGGGACAGATCTGAGGGTCTCTGGTGGAAGGAGGGTCTCTGGGCCAGGGCCAAGGCAGCGGGGGCCGTTCCCTCACTGTTTCTAGGATGGCTTCGTGGGCCGCATGAAACCACTTCGCGGGCTGGATCTGGCCCCTGGGCCTTGTGTTTGACATGTCTGCTCTATACCATTCTGGACAGTACCATTTACTTCCAGAAAACCTCCAGTAATGGAGCACCCACACATTCTGGACGAAAGCTGCTGCTCCTTAATTCTAGGCTGGATCTCTCTTTGATAAGCTCGCTTTATTCGGTGCTTTAGCGAATACATGCCCCCACCCTCTTCTCTCTTTGACAATCATCCAGTTACTAGAAGACTACTATCAGTCTACTGCCACAAAGAAGAGGGGGTCAACCTATCCCCCGAAGCATCCGAGGGTGGGACAAGAAACAACGGATGGAAACTAATCAAGGAGAGAAGCAACCTAGAACCAAGGAGAAATTTCCTGACGGTGAGGACAATTAACCAGTGGAACACCTGCCTCCAGAAGTTGTGGGTGCTCCATCACTGGAGGTTTTCAAGGAGAGACTGGACAGCCACTTGTCTGAAATGGTATTGGGTCTCCTACTTGAGCAGGGGGTTGGTCTAGATGACCTCCAAGGTCCCTTCTAACTCTGCTGTTATTCTGTTATTATGTTGAATCATCCCTTCTCCTTGTCTATGGAGATTCTCAGTCATCCAGGTCATTGTTGTTCCAAAGATGCTTTTTTTCATGAGGTGACTGGACTTTCTTGTTTTTCCTTTGAAGATGTTTGCTTCTCATCCAAGAAGCTTCTTCAGCTCGGACTGGACAGTGGAGAATGGAGCTTTCAGATAGCTGGTCATTTGCATCCTTTTACAGAGTCATTGAGGCCACTTGGAGGTTTATCTGTGTCCTCAGGGTCAGCTGAGTGGTGCACATGGGTGCGGAGCCTTCTTGGAACTGCTGAAAGGACCATGTTGTAGACAGGAGATGGATGATGTCATATCCCTCCCCTTCTATTGAGTGAGGGCTGTCCAGTTTTGACATAGGTGGCCTCTTTGACCCCCTTCTTTCAAACCAGCGCTCCTGTCTGTCCTCTCTGCTCTCAACGACTCTCTAAAAGAAGGCAAATGGCCAGCTGTCTGCAAGGAGTATAAATCCTTCCATTCCCCCAACATCCGGTCAGAGCTGAAGAAGCTTCTTGGATGAGAAGTGAAACGTCTTCAAAGGAAAAACAAGAAAGTCCAGTTGACTCCTGGAAAAAACACTTTTGGGATCCCTAGTCCTTCTTTTTGTTAGAGCAGACATATCTACTTTCCACAACCATTCACCGTATGGTTTAACCTCCCCACCCTTTTTGTTGCTCTCCTCTGTACTCTTTCTAGAGTCTCAATATCTTTCTTACTGGCACCCTCAGATGATATTGATGGGAAAATGACTGGCATAAAAGTTAATTAAACATTCAAATGGCTGAAATCCTGTGAGTTCCATTTTTCAAGAAATCTCCGGGGAAGTATGAGACTCTTATGAGATTCTTGGATCCTCATGGGTGATCACAGAGATTTTTAGAGATGAGTTTGCTGATAGCTCACCAGGGCTGGTGATCTTAAAAGCATGCAGCTCTCTCTTTTTTTAAAAAAAAATTAAGCCTGCCAGAAAATTTTATCAATATATATATATTTAATGTGCAGGATTAGGGCGTCTGCACTTCTGTTAAGTCTCTGAAACTGTCTGTCTGTCTGTCTGTCTGTCTGTCTGTCTGTCTGTCTGTCTGTCTGTCTGTCTATCTATCTATCTATCTATCTATCTATCTATCTATCTATCTATCTATCTATCTATCTATCATCTGTCTACCTTTCCAGTCAGGAAATGTTAGGACCCTGGGGGGGGGGGGTGTTCTAAAACGGTGAATGACATGAGGACATTTGCAATTGACTCCTGGAAGAATCAAGATTGACAAAAGAGGTGTTTTTTTTTAAACAAACAAACAAACAAACCACAATGCAGAATTACATTTTGGCATTGACTAACCCAAGACGTGGAACTGGCCATCAGCCTGACTGGCTTCAAAAAAATAAGAAGTGTGTGTTTGTGTGTGTGATTGTGTGTGTGTGTGTGTGTGTGTGTTGGATCAATTCATGGAATCGATTCCTAAAGTGAATATAAAGACAGAACCAGACACTTTTCTTTTAGGATCCATTCATTCATAATTACACTTTGGAATTGACTAACTCAAGATGCGGAACTGGCCATCAGCCTGACTGGCTTCAAAAAAATAAGAAGTGTGTGTTAGTGTGTGTGATTGTGTGTGTGTGTGTGTGTGTTGGATCAATTCATGGAATCGATTCCTAAAGTGAATATAAAGACAGAACCAGGCACTTTTCTTTTACGATCCATTCATTCATAATTACACTTTGGAATTGACTAACTCAAGATGCGGAACTGGCCATCAGCCTGACCGGTTTCAAAAAAAATAAGAAGTGTGTGTTTGTGTGTGTGATTGTGTGTGTGTGTGTGTGTGTGTTGGATCAATTCATGGAATCGATTCCTAAAGTGAATATAAAGACAGAACCAGACACTTTTCTTTTAGGATCCATTCATTCATAATTACACTTTGGAATTGACTAACTCAAGATGCGGAACTGGCCATCAGCCTGACTGGCTTCAAAAAAATAAGAAGTGTGTGTTAGTGTGTGTGATTGTGTGTGTGTGTGTGTGTGTTGGATCAATTCATGGAATCGATTCCTAAAGTGAATATAAAGACAGAACCAGGCACTTTTCTTGTAGGATCCATTCATTCATAATTACACTTTGGAATTGACTAACCCAAGATGCGGAACTGGCCATCAGCCTGACCGGTTTCAAAAAAAATAAGAAGTGTGTGTTTGTGTGTGTGTGGGGGGGGTTGTTGGTTCAATTCATGGAATCGATTCTTAAAGTGAATATAGAGACCGAACCAGACATTTTTTTTTTCTTTTAGGATCCATTCACGGAATGTCTGAGAATCAATCTCTTTTAGCCTTGATGGGACTGCCTCTGAAAACCATCTGCTGGGTGACACATGGGTTGTTTTTTTTTTTTGTTTGTTTGTTTTTATGCAGATGGTTGGCCACTGGGAAAACAGATTGCTAGAATAGACCGGGAAGAAGTCCAGTCCAAGGGGACGCTGCTGAAAGGATTATGTTTATGGTCTCATGTTCACCTCCCACTTTCCCCCTTTCAGCTTCGGAAACAAATGGTGTGTCCCAGCCATCAAGCATAAAACATCAGCCCAGCTGTAGAAAAAACACTTTCTGCGTTTCTGAAATGTCACCATCGGTATAACATTCCCCTTTACAGCAATTAGGTTTTTATGCCTCTCCATTTGCTGGGTATCAGGAGAGTCAGAGACCTAAAATTGTATTAAAGCATGTCACTGCGGAATGCCAGCTTCTTTTTACAACTTCTGGAATTTCTGCTGCTTGGGAATAATTGCAATTATTAGACATTTGAGCCAAGATTTATGCAAAGTCGGAACAGATCCTCTCGTAGGATTGCTGGCCGAGGGACATGTGTGAGCATATTATTTTAATGACTGATTTTAATGTTGGTTTTGATTTTAACGGCATTAATAGGTTTTAGGCTTAATATTTCCAAAAACGACCTTAAGCTGCCTTGAGGCTTGTTATAATGCAAACGGTGGCATATAAATTCAGTGATCTATAAAGAGCTAAAATGGCTGGGTCCAAAAACTAATAAATTGGCAATTAATTTGGGAAAAAAATGTACGAACTATTTCCTATTTCTTCAAACAGAAGACAAGTATAATAGGTCCGCTCCTAGTCTGGTGAATCTCCATTCAGCCTACCGACTTCTCTGCCCTCCCATTTAACCAGTTATCCTTCTGAGTCTTTGTTTTCCATTATTAATGAATCTTTGGTGATCAGATTGATGGACAAACAGTTGGGGGAAAAGAGGTGGAATTTCATTTTTGTACATGGTAACTGCAGCGAGATTACTGAAACATCGGACATATTAACTAAGATGATTAAGGGCCTGGAGACTAAAACACAGGAAGAACGGTTGCAAGAATTGGGTTTGGCTAGTTTAGAGAAAAGAAGGAATAGAGGTGACACGATATCAGTGTTCCAATATCTGAGGGGCTGCCACAAAGACGAAGGGCTCAGCGTATTCTTCAAAGCACCAGAAGGCAAGACAAGAAGCAATAGATGGAAACTAGTCGAAAAGAACCTTGAATTAAGGAGAAGCTTCCTAATAGTGAAAACCATTAACCAGTGGAGTGACTTGGCTTCAGAAGCTGTGGGTGGTCCATCACTGGATGCTTTTAAGAAGAGACTGCTCAGCCACTTGTCTGCAATGATGTTGGGTCTCCTGCCTGAGCAGGGGGTTGGACGAGAAGACCTCCAAGGACTCTTCCAACTTTGTTATACCCTATACCATTTCAGACAATTGATTGCCCAACATATTCTTAAAAACCTCTAGTGTTGGAGCATCCACAGCTTCCAGAGACAAGTCATTCCACTGCTTAATTGTTCTCACTGTCAGGAAATTTCTCCTTGGTTCCAGGTTGCTTCTCTCCTTGATGAGTTTCCATCTGTTGCTTCTTGTCCTGCCTTCAGGTGCTTTGGAGAATAGCTTGACTCCCTCTTCTTTGTGACAACCCCTTAGATCAGGGGTGTCAAACTACCGGCCCACAGGCCGGATGCATCATGCCGAAACTGCATACACCCCAGCTCCGGCAATGGAGAAAAAGTCACGATACGTCGCGACATGTCACGTGACGTGGCAAGTTTGACACCCCTGCTTTAGATAGTCCTTCTTTTTATTAAATTAAAGGTAAAGGTAAAGGTTCCCCCGCACATGCGTGCTAGTCGTTTCCGACTCTAGGGGCCGGTGCTCATCTCTGTTTCAAAGCCGAAGAGCCAGCGCTTGTCCGAGGACGTCTCCGTGGTCATGTGGCCGGCATGACTAGACGCCAAAAGCGCACGGAACGCTGTTACCTTAGACATACCCAATTCCAGCAAGCGTTCTTTATGTTTTAGCCTCCAGTCCCCTGATCATCTTTGTTGCTCTGCTCTGCTCTCAACATCTTTTTTTACATTGGGCTGACCAAAACCGGATGCCACATTCCAAGTGTGGGTCTTACCAAGGCATTACAGAGTGGCATTAACAAAAGCACTAGATTACTTTTGTTTCACTCCCAACGAAACAAGAAAAGTGGAACTAAAAGAGTGCAGAAAGCCACCAAGCTTTGCGACAATATATGCTGGCTGCTCTGAAGCTCAGATCTGCGCTATCCATCCTTCACACATGCCTTTGCCATTTCTTGAGTCTAAAGGAACAGAGTGAGGAACTCTAGGAACAGAACAGTTTTTTTTGTGATGCTTCATGTTATAATTTCATCTGCTAACATTAATGTCATACTAGCAGAACACATTATCAAGCAGTAATGTGGAAGCTAGAATTACAAAAAAAAATTGCAAAAGACCAGTGGGGGTGGGTGGGAGAAACGGACAATGAGAATTTCAATTTGGCCAGGCTGATGGAGGGGGGAAGGAGGTAGGCTGAGGAGACAATTTAAAACAACTTTCACTGTGTGTGACTTTTCAGATAAGCGTGGGAGACATTTGTGTCTAATGGAAGCAATTCTCTGTGACAACTCAAAGAGTTGGAGAGTGAAATTTCACAGAAGGGGGTATTGAAGACCTGAAGCAACCAACGGACATTATCTCAGCCTTCCAGCCAGCTAATTTGTTGATTTTAATACAGGTTGCAGGCCAGTCACCATTTTGTCCATCAGGCCTGGAATAAAATTATAAATCTTCCCCCGGGGCAGCAGTGACCCATCACAAATGGGAAAAGAGGCAGTCAGCGGTCTACTTGATGGACCACGGATGCTGAAAGTTAGGAAGAGACGGAACTTTTGCCATCTTTCCACTGTGTGTCTGGGTGTGTATACACTTTTGTATATGTATACGCAGCATGTATGTATATACATATCAATACTGCATACATATACATACACATATGCATACATATATATGTATACTGTGTATGTGTATGCATATATATACATATACACAGTGTATGTATATATAATGTATACATTATATATGTGTGTGTGCGTGTGTGTGTGTGTGTGTGTGTCTGTGAAAGGGACGCGGTGGCTCAGTGGGTTAGGACGCTGAGCATGTCGATCAGAAGGTTGGCAGTTTGGCGGGTCGAATCCCGAGTGCCGCGTTACAGAGGGAGCGCCTGTTACTCGTCCCAGCTTCTGCCAACCTAGCAGTTCGAAATCACGTAAAAATGCAAGTAGAAAAATAGGGACCACTACGGTGGGAAGGTAACAGCGTTCTGTGCGCCTTTGGCGTCTAGTCATGCCGGCCACATGACCACGGAGACGTCCTCGGAAAAGCGCTGGCTCTTCAGCTATGAAACGGAGATGAGCACCGGCCCCTAGAGTCGGAAATGACTAGCACGCATGTGCGGGGGAACCTTTACCTTTACCTTTATATATATGTGTTTGTGTGTGTGTGTTAAGTATTTGTCAAGGCTTTTGAATGCACCTTGCTAATTAACTCTTTCCTGCTTTGGCCTGACTCAAGGCTATATGTAGGTCTTGGCGTATTCGGGTCTTTTCCCGTGTAGGATTGAGGGTGTCTTGGCGACGTTTTGACGAGGTCCCACTCATCATCTTCAGGCTGGTGTCTTCGGTTTCGGGTTTTTTATCAATTCTGTAGATGTAAAATTAGGGAAAAAAGAAAAAAAAAGTCAGATTTTTCTCCCTCTTTTTTGATGTTTAATTATCATCATTCTATAATTATGAATAGTTAATCCTTAATTTAATTTTTAATTTCTATTGTTCATTTTTATAGGTTTTTTTAGTTATCAGTTCTCTTATATGGTACACCACCCAGAGCCCCTCTTTGAGGGAAATGGGACGGGGGGTTAGAAATATGAAATATAAATAAATAACAGATAAATGTGCTAGTCTGTTTAGGGGTAGGATGAGGCGGCACTTACTTATGGGTAGAATAGAATAGAACTAAGAACAGAACAGAACAGAACAGAACAGAACAGAACAGAATAGAATAGAATAGAATAGAATAGAATAGAATAGAATAGAATAGAATAGAATAGAATAGAATAGAAATAAGATTAGGAAAGAATAAGAATAGAATAGAATAGAATAGAATAGAATAGAATAGAATAGAATAGAATAGAATAGAATAGAATAGAATAGAATAGAATAGAATAGAATAGAATAGAAATAAGAACAATAGAATAGAATAGAATAGAATAGAATAGAATAGAATAGAATAGAATAGAATAGAATAGAATAGAATAGAATAGAATAGAATAGAATAGAATAGAATAGAATAGACTTGAAGGGACCTTGGAGATCTTCTAGTCCAGCCCCCTGCTCAAGCAGGAGAACCTATACCATCTCAGACCAATGACTGTCCAGTCTCTTCTTAAAAATTAGTATTTCTCTTTTTTGTTGTATTTTTTTTAATGAAATTACTGTTCAAGAAAAGCTTGTAGGCTGGAGGGGAAGAGGGAATGAATGCCAATTAATGCCAATTAAGGAAGTTGTATGCCAATTAGACCAGTGTGATGGCTCCTGTAACAATTATCTCAGATCCCCTGTTTCCAAATGCGTGCTCTGGTCCTAATCACTCAGTCATTCATCTTAACGGCATTGGCCTGGGATATTCATGCATCCTTAAGTAGACAAAAATGAACAAAGAAAACTGCAGGGCAAGCAAAACTGTCCACTGAAATCCACGGAGAACCTCTGGAGCATTGTCGGTCAGTCTAAATATCCCAAAGGTGGTTTTCAAAAGGAAACTGGACTTTCTTGGGTATTTTTCCTTGAAAATGTTTCCCTTTCACCCAAGAAGCTTCTTTGGGCCACAGACCACACATTGTGTGTGTGTATACAGTATATATGTATGTGGAATCTCTCTCCCTTTTCACAGCACAGCATCGTTTCCAATGTCAGTATTATTATTTTCATATTGCACCCAAGAATCTGGGGCCTCATTTTACCAACTTCAGAAAGATGGAAGGTTGAGTCAACCTTGAGCCCTGTGGGGATTGAACTCCAGGCGATGGGCAAAGTTTGCCTTTAATACTACACTGCGCCACCAGAGCTCAAATAAAAATGTAAACTCTGGATTCTGATGTGCTCCTAGCTGTATCTCCATGGCATTTTGGCCATCCAAATTAATGATGTAATTGAAACCCTTAAATGCCCTTAGAATTCTCTGCAATCTTTTTGCAATCTTAAGGGCAGCAATCTCTCCGTTCATCTCTTGTGTTGTGATGGCCATGAAGCTGAATTTCTTCACAATGTTATATTAGTCTTATTTCATCCATTCCCATATCTGTGGTCTGTCTATCTAGTGATCCATCAATCAACTGCCGGGAGGAACCGAAGCAAGCATTACAAGACATTAATCAATATACTGATTTTTTGAAATTAAGTAAAAGCCATTAAAGTGACAAATAAAGTTGCTTTGAGAAAGCTGGAAATAAGGATTCATGCCCTTAGCAATGTGGGCATGAAACACAAAATAAAGGGGGCAACTGTAATTTCCCCTAATTTCCTGTGTAGCATTCATTAGTTAAAAATTGATATGATTTTTCTATTTCTATTTATAACTATTCTCTTCTCTTCTCTTCTCTTCTCTTCTCTTCTCTTCTCTTCTCTTCTATTCTATTCTATTCTATTCTATTCTATTCTATTCTATTCTATTCTATTCTATATATTTTCTATTCTATTCTATTCTATTCTATTCTATTCTATTCTATTCTATTCTATTCTATTCTATTCTATTCTATTCTATATATTTTCTATTCTATTCTATTCTATTCTATTCTATTCTATTCTATTCTATTCTATTCTATTCTATTCTATTCTATTCTATTCTATTCTATTCTATTCTATTCTATTCTATTCCAGATTTTCTATTCTATTCTATTCTATTCTATTCTATTCTATTCTATTCTATTCTATTCTATTCTATGCTATGCTATGCTATGCTATGCTATGCTATGCTATGCTATGCTATGCTATGCTATGCTATGCTATTCTATTCTATTCTATTCTATTCTATTCTATTCTATTCTATTCTATTCTATTCTTCCTGTTCC
>CM044360.1:75267387-75279887 GCA_024294585.1 Vipera latastei | reverse complement strand
TAACAACAACAACAACAACAACAACAACAACAACAACAACAACAATAATAACAATAATAATAATAACAATAACAACAACAACAACAACCACATCTCTCTTTTTAAACAAAAAACAAAAAAACCCCTTCTGCTTTCAAAAGAAGATGAGAGAAGAAAAGTAGAAACAAATCGGATTTCCAATTTCAGACAAAGCTTCAGAAACTCTTCAGAGTTGTCTTCCAGGAGAGTTAAGTGGCATTTAAAAAAAAGAAATAAATAAAATAACATCGATTCCCTGCTCTTATAATTTGTCTGAAATTGTACAGGGTCTCCTACCTGAGCAGAGGTTTGGACTAGAAGACCTCCAAAATCCTTTCCAACTCTGTTATTATTATTTATTTTTTTGAACCACTAGTTAGTATTTTATTAGGCAGGTCCAAATGAGAGAAGCTGGCCCTTTCTAAGAAGAACAAAGAAAAATCCATATGAGAAGATAATCTGTATGAGAATTGAGAGAGAGAGAGAGAGAGAGAGAGAGAGAGAGAGAGAGAGAGAGAGAGAGAGAGAGAGAGAGAGAGAGAGAGAGATTCTTAACAGTGAGAACAATTAAGCAGTGGAACAGCTTCCCTCCAGAAGTTGTGGGTGGACTAGAAGACCTTCAAGATCCTTTCCAACTGTGTTATTCTGTTCGATCTGGTAAACATTTATCTCATTGATCTTCGGAAGCCTTAAGGTGATCAGCTCTGACTGGATGGTGGGGAATGGAAGGATTTATATTCCTTGCAAACAGCTGGTCATTTGCATTTATTTATTTATTTATTTATTTATTTATTTATTTATTTATTTATTTATTTATTTATTATTTAAATTTATATACCGCCCTATTCCCGTAGGACTCAGGGTGGTTTACAGGGAACATTAAAATACATAACATACAAATTAAAATCAGTTAAAACTATGATTAAATTACAGTCCCTGACGTTAAACTGAAACCCAATTAAATTAAATTAGTTAAAACCCCTCAGTCTGGGCCAAACAGCTCGAAGAACCAGGTTTTCAAGTCCCGGCGAAATGAGCGAAGGTCGGGGGCAGTCCTGAGTTCCGTGGGAAGTTGGTTCCATAGGGCCGGCGCGCCCACAGAGAACGCCCTCCCCCTGGGGATCGCCCGTCGGCAATCCTTAACCAGTGGTACCCTGAGGAGGCCCTCCTTGTGGGAGCGCACAGGACGATGGGAAGTTGATGCCGGCAGCAGGTGTTCCCTCAGATAATCCGGACCCAAGCCATTTAGGGCTTTATAGGTCATCACCAGCACCTTGAATCTCACCCGGAGGGCAACCGGAAGCCAATGCAGCTCACGGAGCAGAGGTGTTACATGGGAGTATCGGGAGACTCCCATCACAACTCGCGTGGCTGCATTCTGCACCAGCTGAAGCCTCCGAGTGGTCCTCAAGGGCAGCCCCATGTAGAGAGCGTTGCAGTAGTCTAGCCGGGAGGTTACGAGCGCATGGGTGACTGTGCGTAGGGCATCTCGGTCCAGATAGGGCCGCAACTGGCGCACCAGGCGAAGATTTAGGGAGTCGTTGAGGCCACCTGGAGGTTTTTTCTGTGTCCTCAAGGCCATCTATGTGGAAACTGAACAGCCCTCTCTCAACAGAGGGGGAGGGATATGACATCATCTCTCTCCAGTCTACCACACAGGCCTTTCAGCAGTTCCAAGAAGGCTCCGCAACCATTTGCACCACTCCGGTGACCCTGAGGACACAGAGATAAACCTCCAGGTGGCCTCAACAATTCTCTAAAAGAAGGCGAATGACCATCTGTCTGCAAGGAGTAGAAATTCTTCTGTTCCCCACCATCCAGTCAGAGCTGAAGAAGCCAAACATCTTCAAAAAAGAAAAAAAGAAAAAGTCCAGTTGCCTCTTGAAAGAGCACTCATTCAAAGGCTCATTCAAAGGAATTGTTCTGGTAACATTCCCTGC
The DNA here is from genome assembly GCA_024294585.1 of Vipera latastei. NCBI lineage: Eukaryota > Metazoa > Chordata > Lepidosauria > Squamata > Viperidae > Vipera > Vipera latastei. The sequence continues at coordinate 75,277,929 of CM044360.1, read as the reverse complement.
CTCGATGGGCTAGATCAGGGGACTTCAAGCTTGGCCCTTTTATGACTTGTGGACTTCAGCTCCCAGAATTCCTCAGCCAGGCATGCTGGCTGAGGATTCCTGGGAGTTGAAGTCTACTCCTCTTAAAGTCTATATCAGGGGTCTTCAAACCTGCCCCTTTTATGACTTCTGGACTTCAACTCCCAGAATTCCTCAGCCAGGCACGCTGGCTGAGGAACTCTGGGAGTTGAAGTCTACTCCTCTTAAAGTCTATATCAGGGGTCTTCAAACCTGGCCCTTTCATGACTTGCGGACTTCAACTCCCAGAATTCCTCAGCCAGGCACGCTGGCTTAGGAACTCTGGGAGTTGAAGTCTACTCCTCTTAAAGTCTATATCAGGGGTCTTCAAACCTGGCCCTTTCATGACTTCTGGACTTCAACTCCCAGAATTCCTCAGCCAGGCACACTGGCTGAGGAATTCTGGGAGTTGAAGTCTACTCCTCTTAAAGTCTATATCAGGGGTCTTCAAACCTGCCCCTTTTATGACTTCTGGACTTCAACTCCCAGAATTCCTCAGCCAGGCACGCTGGCTGAGGAACTCTGGGAGTTGAAGTCTACTCCTCTTAAAGTCTATATCAGGGGTCTTCAAACCTGGCCCTTTTATGACTTCTGGACTTCAACTCCCAGAATTCCTCAGCCAGGCACGCTGGCTGAGGAACTCTGGGAGTTGAAGTCTACTCCTCTTAAAGTCTATATCAGGGGTCTTCAAACTTGGCCCTTTCATGACTTGCGGACTTCAACTCCCAGAATTCCTCAGCCAGGCACGCTGGCTTAGGAACTCTGGGAGTTGAAGTCTACTCCTCTTAAAGTCTATATCAGGGGTCTTCAAACCTGGCCCTTTCATGACTTCTGGACTTCAACTCCCAGAATTCCTCAGCCAGGCACACTGGCTGAGGAATTCTGGGAGTTGAAGTCTACTCCTCTTAAAGTCTATATCAGGGGTCTTCAAACCTGGCCCTTTTATGATTTCTGGACTTCAACTCCCAGAATTCCTCAGCCAGGCATGCTGGCTGAGGAACTCTGAGAGTTGAAGTCTACTCCTCTTAAAGTCTATATCAGGGGTCTTCAAACTTGGCCCTTTCATGACTTGCGGACTTCAACTCCCAGAATTCCTCAGCCAGGCACGCTGGCTGAGGAACTCTGGGAGTTGAAGTCTACTCCTCTTAAAGTCTATATCAGGGGTCTTCAAACCTGGCCCTTTCATGACTTCTGGACTTCAACTCCCAGAATTCCTCAGCCAGGCACGCTGGCTGAGGAACTCTGGGAGTTGAAGTCTACTCCTCTTAAAGTCTATATCAGGGGTCTTCAAACCTGGCCCTTTCATGACTTGCGGACTTCAACTCCCAGAATTCCTCAGCCAGGCACGCTGGCTGAGGAACTCTGGGAGTTGAAGTCTACTCCTCTTAAAGTCTATATCAGGGGTCTTCAAACCTGGCCCTTTCATGACTTCTGGACTTCAACTCCCAGAATTCCTCAGCCAGGCACGCTGGCTGAGGAACTCTGGGAGTTGAAGTCTACTCCTCTTAAAGTCTATATCAGGGGTCTTCAAACCTGGCCCTTTCATGACTTCTGGACTTCAACTCCCAGAATTCCTCAGCCAGGCACGCTGGCTGAGGAACTCTGGGAGTTGAAGTCTACTCCTCTTAAAGTCTATATCAGGGGTCTTCAAACCTGGCCCTTTCATGACTTGCGGACTTCAACTCCCAGAATTCCTCAGCCAGGCACGCTGGCTGAGGAACTCTGGGAGTTGAAGTCTACTCCTCTTAAAGTCTATATCAGGGGTCTTCAAACCTGGCCCTTTCATGACTTCTGGACTTCAACTCCCAGAATTCCTCAGCCAGGCACGCTGGCTGAGGAACTCTGGGAGTTGAAGTCTACTCCTCTTAAAGTCTATATCAGGGGTCTTCAAACCTGGCCCTTTCATGACTTGCGGACTTCAACTCCCAGAATTCCTCAGCCAGGCACGCTGGCTGAGGAACTCTGGGAGTTGAAGTCTACTCCTCTTAAAGTCTATATCAGGGGTCTTCAAACCTGGCCCTTTCATGACTTCTGGACTTCAACTCCCAGAATTCCTCAGCCAGGCACGCTGGCTGAGGAACTCTGGGAGTTGAAGTCTACTCCTCTTAAAGTCTATATCAGGGGTCTTCAAACCTGGCCCTTTCATGACTTGCGGACTTCAACTCCCAGAATTCCTCAGCCAGGCACGCTAGCATACAGCAAATCAAGGCTGAAGCTCAGGATGGCAGTTCTGACACAAGTCCTCTTGATTTCATCCATTAATAGTGAACAGAACATCTTCACCTCCTTTCTCTCCTCCTCACTTTCAGTTGTTCACAAGCCTTGATGCGCTTTCAATTATATTCTCTCTCTGTGTGTGTGCATGTGCGCTTAAGCATATGCTTCAATTACAGTTTTATGATATGAGGTATCTGGATTTCTATGGAGCCGAATGTGGTGGCTGCTCAGGAAATCTAACCATTACATTACTTGCCAGTCTGAGCTTGGTGCCCTGAAAATCAATACGTGCCTTTCAGCTTAATCAACCACGGTACCTGCAGCCTTTTTAACACTGTATTTCCAATGCGTACGGTTTCCCCAAGAAAATGAAATTCAAATGGGAAAAGAATGTCATATTGATTCATGTAATATAATGGGTTTCTTGCTGCTTTTCAGCTTGGAATGAACTGAACGCATCGTCACCTATCCGTACATTTTCTCCTTTGAAAAGAAGAACGGACACCAGTTGCAATCGATTCCATAAAGGTGTAATTTTGTTGGCATTTCAGAAGCCATGATTCCCAGAATTAGCTCACTGATTCAGACCAACTAGCTGAGAGCTTTCTTTCGCAAAGAAGCCAGGTGGATACCATTTTAAAGGTAAAGGTAAAGGTTCCCCCCGCACATGCGTGCTAGTCGTTTCCAACTCTAGGGGCCGGTGCTCATCTCCGTTTCAAAGCCGAAGACCCAGCGCTTGTCCGAGGACGTCTCCGTGGTCATGTGGCCAGCATGACTAGACGCCAAAGGTGCACGGAATGCTGTTACCTTCCCACCGTAGTGGTCCCTATTTTTCTACTCGCATTTTTATGTGCTTTCGAACTGCTAGGTTGGCAGAAGCTGGGACGAGTAACAGGCGCTCACTCTGCTACATGACACTCGGGATTCGACAAGCCAAACTGCCGACCTTCTGATCGACAAGCTCAGCGTCCTAACCCACTGAGCCACTGCGTCCCTTGGACCATCAAGGGAACTTAATAATAGAGCAGGTTGCTTCCCTACCTCGGTGATTGAGAGGTCTAAACCAGGGGTCTTCAGATTTGGCCCTTTTATGACTTGTGGACTTCGACTCCCAGAATTCCTCAGCCAGCAGCATGCCTGGCTGAGGAATTCTGGGAGTCGAAGTCCACAAGTCATCAAAGGGCCAAGTTTGAAGACCCCTGGTCAAAACTGCCCATGGAGTTTCCATACATTTAAGATTTATAAACTGTTGATGGAACACAATAACACAATCGCTTTAGGTAGAACTCCAATGCATTTCATTGATTCGGACTGCAGCCTCAAGGGTATTATTGTGTAGTGGGTTCTGGACTGCATGGATGACTCCAGACAACAGGGTTCAGCATAATAGACCTTTATTGTGGTTAGCACATGACTGAGGACAAAGGGCTATTAGCCCCTCTTATATAAAAAGCCAGGTATACCTGGGACCAATTCCCCTAATCAGGATTTCCCACCAAGGACCACCCTGCCAATCCGGACTGGGTACCCTGCCACCTGGTGGTGTCGGTGGCTCATCCCTTTGGAAACATCCCCTAGCAGGGGGTTGGACTAGATGACCTCCAAGGTCCCTTCCAACTTTATTATTATTATTATTATTATTATTATTATTATTATTATTATTATTATTATTATTATTATTATTATTATATACAGAACAGGTATAATCCAATGAAACAGCACACCCACAATTGTTGTGGAATAGCTTCTGCACAGAGATAATGACTGGCACATTCACCAAAGGGACTTCCCTAGCTGAAGCTAGACTTCGACCCAATTTAGCTTCACCACCACCTTCCTTAACATTATCAGACCCTGATTGACTTCACTGCCATTGTCAGGAGGCTGTGCAGTTCTTGACCAAGCTAAGCACAAAAACACTAAAGAATTCCTGGAAGCCTGGCAGTCAACCAAAAGTTGGCCATCGACAGGCACATAGAGATAAACAATGTCTGCATGTCATTGAAAAGAGACAATCCAAAAGCCCAACAGGAAGCAAAGGGACTCAAACACCTCCTTGCTGGCAATCAACACCCAGAAAAGCAGAGATCAACACTAAAGTTAACCCTAGAGCAAAAACCAAGCCATAAATAGCATCCAATCAAGGAACTGCAAACTCAGATAAACAATCGAAAAGTAAACGGAGGAAGGAACGGTTGCTGGAATATAGAAGGAATGGTTGCTGGAATTGGGAATGTCTAGTCTAATGAAGGGGAGGGCGAGGGGTGATGTGATAGCCGTGTTCTAATATTTCAGGGGATGCCCCAAAGAAAGGGGGTCAAGCTATTCTCCAAAGCGCCTGAAGGCAGGAGAAGAAGCAACGGATGGAAACTAACCAAAGAGAGAAGCAACCTAGAACTAAGGAGAAATTTTCTGACACTTAGAATAATTAACCAGTGGAACAACCAGCCTCCAGAAGCTGTGAATGCTCCAACACTGGAAGTTTTTAAGAAGAGACTGGACAACCATTTGTCTGAAATGGTATAGGGGGTTGGACTAGATGACCTCCAAGGTCCCTTCCAACTTTATTATTATTATTACTAAACAACAGTCTAATCAGGGAAAGACCAAGAAGAAAACAACAACTCCATCAACACTGACAGGGCAAGCCATTTGTACCTAAAGAGAAAGCAAACCTCACTCTTTTCTAGCACTGATAATGTTACCTAGTTGGGTAATGAAATGTCTTCAAGAAAACCACCAAGCTCCGAGAGCACCAAGGACCCCACAATTCAACCCTGGGCTACAAATATTCTCTTCTATCAGATCTTGCTTTTCAGTTTAGTCTGATTTTTTTTCCCCTTGATGAAAACTCCAAGAAACTTCAGTAAGTTGCCTTAACAGGAAAAAGAAAAAAAATGAACATGCAACCTCAGGAGAATGGTCCCTCACTTTTTTCTTGCCAGAACAATCAATTTCCCCAAAGTGCTTCTGTTGTTGTCATAAATATCTTTGACTTCTTTTCAAATTTTATGAGATGGAGTGCATATTATTTTACTCTCTTACATTTTTTTTACATAAATTGTTATTGCCACCTTCAGGCATGTAAGTTATTGGACATTCTTGACATCAAGGATAACATCTGCCACTCTTTATGACCTTTGTTTTATGACTTCCCCCTCCCCTTTTTGGCTGCTGTGGTTTTTCTAAGAGAAAGTTGAAGAATGAAGAGGGGAAGGCAGCCCTTATCAAGCTGGACATGTGGCTTGGATCACTCCGTTGATTCCATGGGTTCTACTCCTCTGCAGGAAATGTTGGGTGATAAATGCATCACCAAGTGCCTCTCTATTTTTTATCCTTCTTATCACATGTCTAGGGACGCGGTGGCTCAGTGGTTTAGGATGCTGAGCTTGTCGATCAGAAGGTCGGCAGTTTGGTGGGTCGAATCCCAAGTGCTGTGTAACAGAGTGAGCGCCTGTTACTCGTCCCAGCTTCTGCCAACCTAGCAGTTCGAAAGCACGTAAAAATGCAAGTAGAAAAATAGGGACCACTCCGGTGGGAAGGTAACAGCGTTCCGTGCGCCTTTGGCCTCTAGTCATGCCGGCCAACATGACCACGGAGACGTCCTCGGACAAGCGCTGGCTCTTCGGCTTTGATACGGAGATGAGCACCGGGCCCTAGAGTTGGAAACGACTAGCACGCATGTGCGGGGGAACCTTCACTTTTACCTTTATCACATGTCTGGAGGGTCACTTTGCTTTGGCCTTAGGAAAATGGGTACCATAGTGTTGAAAGAAAAATCTTCATCAGGGTGCAGTCCAAGCCGGGAATAAACAAAATGGAGACTGCTTTAGAAAGAAGCTCGCAGATAACTGAAGAGCAAACCCAGACAGAAAGATGGTGCTGGGAAAGCTGACCACATCGAGCAGGGAGTGGTGGGTTTTTATACCTTCTTGGGCTTTTGAGATTGTTTCCTGTTCCTGTGGCATGAACTTTGACCTGAGCTTTTGAGTGTGTCTCTTTTTGGTATTGGTGGGTTAATCCTATTATGTCCTAAAGGTCATGTTTTAGAGTTTGGGTAGGTTATGTAAATTTTAGGGGTCTTTTGTCTTTGTAATCTCATCAGCTTCTAGCTTTCTGGCTCCACACTTTCTGAAAGGATTATTGAATTTGCATTTCTACAGACCTGGTTTCTGCTGAGTTTCTGGCTGGGGGGAGGGAGAAGTTTCCGCCTTTTTTTAGCATCTTCTCCATTATTCTTTTGTAGAAATATATTTTGCCTTTTTAATATTCCCCAAAATATTTCATTCTCCGGGGGGCTGACGTTCCACAGGAGATATTTTTCATGTAACTTTGAACAGATAGATAGATAGATAGATAGATAGATAGATAGATAGATAGATAGATAGATAGATAATGAATAGATAGATAGAGAGAATGGATAGATACAGTAGATAGATAGATAGATAGATAGATAGATAGATAGATAGATAGATAGATAGATAGATAGATAGATAGATAGATAGATAGATAGATAGATAGATAGATAGATAATGAATGGATATAGAGAGAGAATGGATAGATACAGTAGATAGATAGATAGATAGATAGATAGATAGATAGATAGATAGATAGATAGATAGATGATAAATAGATAGATAGATAGATAGATAGATAGATAGATAGATAGATAGATAGATAGATAATGAATGGATATAGAGAGAGAATGGATAGATACGATAGATAGATAGATAGATAGATAGATAGATAGATAGATAGATAGATAGATAGATAGATAGATAGATAGATAGATAATGAATGGATATATATAGAGAATGGATAGATACAGTAGATAGATAGATAGATAGATAGATAGATAGATAGATAGATAGATAGATAGATAGATAGATAGATAGATAGATAGATAGATGATAGATAATGAATGGATATATAGAGAGAATGGATAGATACAGTAGATAAATAGATAGATAGATAGATAGATAGATAGATAGATAGATAGATAGATAGATAGATAGATAGATAGATAGATAAATAGATAGATAGATAAGAGAAAGAGAGAGAGAGAGAGAGAGAGAGAGAGAGAGAGAGAGAGAGAGAGAGAGAGAGAGAGAGGAGTCCAGCGTCAAAAAGACATGGATATCAACTAGAAAGACATAACAGGGCATACATGGATATCAATGAGGAGGAAACGTCATTTGGTGAACCATCAAACGTGATTTGCTCTTTTCAGCTTGATGGTTCCGAAATTGTTCAGACACACCATCTGAAAAGAAGCAGCAGAAGATCACAACTGTATTCCTTTATGCAAATGAATCTATCTAGACAAGGTCCCAGGTGGGATTATCAAAGAAAGTGCAGGCAGAAGATATACCATGAAGCTTTTGCCTCTCCAGCTGTTGAGTTTCTTGAGGCTTACCCTTGTTGCCCTTTGCGTAAAAGTAGCTGGCAATTAAATCTGAGTTTTAACCGCTTCAAAAAGGAGAAAGAGAACGAAAGAGGGAAAGAGAAAATTTCTTGAGCACAGATAGTTGACAAGCTGGGTGAATGTACAATTCTAACTGGCCCCCCATGGAACAGAGCGTTATTGTCAAAGAGTTATGTAAGAAACGCCTTAACAAACCGACAATCCTGTTTGGGAATCAAAGAAAGGATATGAGAAGGCAGATTTTATATATCAGTGGTCCTTGGTGTCCTCAGAGCCTTGGTGGAGCAGTGGGCTAATGCCTCCTTAAGTAACACCAGCTGCCTGCAATTAGTGCAGGTTCGAGTCCCACCAGGCTCAAGGTTGACTCAGCCTTCCATCCTTCCCAGGTAGGTAAAATGAGGACCCAGATTGTTGGGGGCAATTAAGCTGACTTTGTAATAATGCCGCTTGGGGTGTGTGTGAAAGCCCTAATAAGCAGGCATATACATAGAATGAAAGCTACTGCTAAGCTTGTAAGCCGCCCTGAGTCTTCGGAGAAGGGCGGGATATAAATGGAATTAAAAAAAATTTAAAAAAATGTTTTTTTGCAGATGTTTCCCTTACCCACACTAGCTAACATCATCAGTCTCTATCTCCTTCTCTTGGCTCTGACTTGTGTCAGCTTTGATGGTGTCCAGCCATCATTTCTTTGATGGCCTGGTTTTCCTTAAATTTGACAAATAAATAATGTGCTTGACAATGACGAAAGCCACCTGGTTGAATTTTTTTTCCCCCTGCATTTGATGGACTAGCTGGAGCCCAAGAATTCGGTCTGAATTGTCAAAATCAGGGTCTTTTCTTATTTGTGGCTGACCACGGGGCAACAAACACACCCCAGCAATCTTTTTTACCTTCCATGTCTCTGTGTCACTGAACTCATCTCATCGCCAGCCTGTCAGGAAGAATCTTAAATCATTCTTTGTTCTCCTGGTATGGAAGCAGCACATACCTCTTTGTTCTGATGACGTCCAAGGGCAGCAAGCCTTAATATATATAAAATCTGTTCATGTTTATCACCCATTACCCAGATGAGGAACGACCAGATAAACAGGCAATTGGGGAGAAGGATAGGGCTAATAAAATCTCATGATGGCACCGTTTCCTGCAGACTAAAGGCGGCAGAAAGAACTTGAGCACCGAAGCCTGAATGGAAGTGAAGTCCATTTCATCTCTTTCATTAGCACCCTCCTGTTAGGTATTGACTCAGGAACATCAGGAGATGAACGCAAACTTTGATAAAAACAATTCTTGTCATTTTTTAACCTTTATTTTAACCGGGTATTTCAACTTGATTAATGGGTCAAAGTGTGGGCACCTTTGCTCTTTAGCTTGTTGCCAATGAGGCTTGACTCTTTGCAATGTTTGTCCATGCCTACCGTTGAGATAGTTTCAATGCTTTTCTGGTTTCCTTGTCTGTCTGTCCGTGTGTCTGTCTGTCTGTCTATCATTGTATCTATCATTAGATATAAATATGATATATATATCTTATCTATCTATCTATCATCTATCTATCTGTCTGTCTGTCTATCTATCTATATCTATCTATTTTTCTATCTATCTGTCCACCCACCCACCCACCTATATCTATCTATCTATCTATCTATCTATCTATCTATCTATCTATCTATCTATCTATCTATCATTAGATATAAATATAATATATCTATCTTATCTTTTTTTTTAAAAAAATATACTTTATTAAACAAGTTTTAAATAAAAACAACAAGAACATTATTACAAAATACTGAAAAGTGCGTCGAATAGAAAAACACCAAAACACCTTATACACCAAAAAAACAAAGACAACGACATCAAACAAGACCGGGGAGTGTAATACTACCCCTAATTTTCTTTTTCTCATACATTCCAGGCTAAGTAACCTTTAATTACCAAATATTAGAAATCTATAATTGTATATATCTCCAGCCCCTTCATGGATTACTGCCTTGTCGTGGCGAAGGGGCTTGCGTAATTCAATGAAGCTATGAGCTATGCCGTGCAGGGCCACCCAAGACGGACAGGTCATAGCCGAGAGTTCTGACAAAACGTGATCCACTGGAGAAGGAAATGGCAACCCACTCCAGTATCTTTGCCATGAAAACCCTATGGACAGTACCAAAAGGCAAAACGATATGACGCTGGAAGATGAGCCCCTCAGGTCAGAAGGCGTCCAATATGCTACTGGGGAAGAGCAGAGGGCTAGTACTAGTAGCGCCAGAAAGAATGAAGCAACTGGGCCAAAGCCGAAAGGACGCTCAGCTGTGGATATGTCTGGTGGTGAAAGGAAAGTCCGATGCTGTAAAGATTTTTTCTCCATAGGAACCTGGAATGTAAGATCCATGAATCAAGGAAAGCTGGACGTGGTCAAACAAGAGATGACAAGACTGAACATCGACATCTTAGGTATCAGCGAACTAAAATGGACAGGAATGGGTGAATTTAATTCAGATGACCATCAGGTATACTACTGCGGGCAAGAATCCCTCAGAAGAAATGGAGTAGCCTTCATAGTCAATAAAAGAGTAGGAAAAGCAATACTGGGATACAATCCTCAAAATGACAGAATGATCTCAGTTCGAATCCAAGGCAAACCATTCAATATCACAGTAGTCCAAGTCTATGCCCCAACCACCAGTGCTGAAGAGGATGAAATTGACCGGAATTAAATCATATCCCTGTTGAATATACAGTAGAGGTGACAAATAGATTTAAGGAATTAGATCTGATAGACAGAGTGCCTGAAGAACTATGGACAGAGGTTCGCGACATTGTACAAGAGGTAGCAACCAAAACCATCCCAAAGA
>CM044360.1:75172387-75262387 GCA_024294585.1 Vipera latastei | reverse complement strand
AGGGGTTTTAATTTAATTTAATTTATTGGGTTTTAGTTTAACTTCAGGGACTGTAATTTAATCAATAGTTTTAATTGATTTTAATTTTGTATACTATGTATTTTAATTTTCCCTGTAAACCGCCCTGAGTCCTACGGGAATAGGGCGGGTATATAAATTTAAATAATAAATAAATAAATAAATAAATAAATAAATAAAATGGGAAATAACTGGGCGTTGGGGGGGGGAGAGAGAGAGAGAGCAGTTGCATTTTTAATATGAAGTGAGAAACAATTAAATTAGTGGATGGGGCCTTTAAAAAAAACAAAACAGTTAATTGTGACAAACGGGGACAATAGTTCTCCTTGTTAATTAATAGAATGGCTGTTAGGTTAATAGGCCTTATCCAAGTTATTTATCTGCCCATTTCAAATGCCACGAGGAGCGCAGACGGACACTAACTCTCTAATCTTAATTAATGAAAAATTACAAAGCAGCTGCATGTAACTTACATCTGTCTTATAGAGAATAAGGCGCCAGGCTAGAAAGCAGTGAGACCGTGAGTTCAAATCCAGCCTTAGGCATGAAAGCCAGCTGGGTGACTTTGGGCCAGTCTCTCTCAGGCCAACACACCAGGCAGAGTCGCCGTTGGGGAAAATAAGGGGATGTGTTGGATAGCCTCACTGCCTTGAGTGATTTGTTAAAATAATAAAGACAGGATATAAACAAGCAAACGATACATGAAGTACTTTATTTCACTTGAAGTAGTCTATTTCACTCTAAGTTTGCAAAACTTATGGTTCCCCTTGTCTTATCATTCTGCAATTGGTTTTCATCAAAAACAGGACCTTCCTTCCTTCCTTCCTTCCTTCCTTCTTCCTTCCTTCCTTCCTTCCTTCCTTCCTTCCTTCCTTCCTTCCTTCCTTCCTTCCTTCTTTCCTTCCTTCCCTCCCCTTCCCTCTTTTCTTTCTTTCTTTCTTTCTTTCTTTCTTTCTTTCTTTCTTTCTTTCTTTCTCTCTCTCTCTCTTCCTTCCTCCCTTCCTTCCTCCCTTCCTTCCTCCCTCCCTCCCTCTCCTCCCTCCTTTCTTTCTTTCTTTCTTTCTTTCTTTCTTTCTTTCTTTCTTTCTTTCTTTCTTTCTTTCTTTCTTTCCTCACATTCCCTCTTTTTCTTTCTTTCTTTCTTTCTTTCTTTCTTTCTTTCTTTCTTTCTTTCTTTCTTTCTTTCTCTCTCCCTTCCTTCCCTTTCTTTCTTTCTTTCTTTCTTTCTTTCTTTCTTTCTTTCTTTCTTTCTTCCTTCCTTCCTTCCTTCCTTCCTTCCTTCCTTCCTTCCTTCCTTCCTTCCTTCCTTCTTCCTTCCTTCCTTCCTTCCTTCTTTCTTCTCTTTCTTTCTTTTCTTTCTCTTCTTTCTTTCTTTCTTTCTTCTTCTTTCTTTCTTTCTTCTTTCTTTCTTCCATCCTTCCTTCCTTCCTTTTTCTTTCTTCCTTCCTTCCTTCCTTTCCCTTTCTTTCTTCTTTCTTTCTTTCTTTCTTTCTTTCTTTCTTTCTTTCTTTCTTTCTTTCTTTCTTTCTTTTTCTTTCTTTCTTTTTCTTTCTTTCTTCTTTCTTTCTCTCACTCTTTTCTTTCTTTCTTTCTTTTTCTCTTCTTCTTTCTTTCTTCTCTCTTTCTCTCTCTCTCCTCTCCTCCTCCTTCCTTCCTTCCTTCCTTCCTTCCTTCCTTCCTTCCTTCCTTCCTTCCTTCCTTCCTTCCTTCCTTCCTGCCATCCTGCCTTCTGCCTTCCTCCCTTCCTTCCTCAAGCTCACACTACTGAAGTGGAGCATATAATTCAATTTCATGGTATGACTCACTGAAAGTTCTTAGGAGAAAACTAGAGATGGCAAGGCATTCTTCAAAATATATTAGTACAATTAAAGCCAGAATGGTAAATACAATCCCCCCTCCCTCCACATGCCTCTTTGTGATGAGACGAGATGGCTGTTAATATAAAAATATCAGCCAATAAAAACATATTTCCTTCATATATTTTGTTCAGATCTGAAAAATCCGATGCTCAGCCAGAATTAAAATCCCTCTTGAATGTAGTTCTCTGGTGAGTTCTTGTTCCCATGTTCAAACTTGCCCAGTACCTTCACCGGCCTGGGACAGTTTGTTTTACCTCAGTGTTTAAATATTGATGTTTCCTTTATTTAATTAGTTTGTTAGTTTGTAAGCTATCTTGAACTGTGAAAAAGAGTGTTAACAAATCTTTAAAATAAATACATATCACCACCACCTCTCATCAGCATGAGATATCCTGCTGGGAGTCTCATGGCTGGTTAAGTAAACTCATTACATTCCGAAGAGATTTAATAAGATTCTGAAGCTGGGTAATTACTATATTTTACCTATAGCGATGGTTTGATGTTGATTTTGGAAAGTCTTGCTTTGAAGAAGCAGATGAAGAGTTTCAAGGTGCCAAAAATGTAAATATTTTTTTTTCAAGATCAAGGGTATTTTTTAGAAGGACTTATTATATCTTCCACTAGAATATTCCAGATCCTTCCAGCCCAACTCAAAACTTCCACATCAAATGTAATGTTCCATCAATGTCATGGGGGGGGGAATGTTGCCATAGTTGTAGATAACAGATGCAAATGTTAATTAATTTTCAATTGGAGAAACAGAGTTTATCGTTATCCAGAATTGTTTGGTGTGATATTTTTTTTAATCTATGGAAGGGATTATTAGAATATATTATGCAGGGTTACTGTAAGTTGGGCCGCACATAAATTTAATGTATTAGAAAATGGGTGGCATAGAATTTTTATTATTATGGTCCACTGTACAGTCAGCCAGATGTTTAGACTGGATTTGGCATTTGTCTACCTATCCATTCCTTTCCAAGAAACTGGGGTAAGAAGATGTTATTGCTTGAAAGTATTAAAAGGATGTAAGTTGTTTCAAGTAAAACTGCCTTTTGTAATTGACTGATGGGGATTTTGTCAATGCTGATGGTGTTCACGTCAGGCTGTCAACATCCACCTCGATAATCCAAATAAAACTCAGGTTCATTCCATCTCCGAAAATCTTATTGTTTATTGAATACACTGCATGGTTTTGTCGAAGCAAAACTAACTCTGAGGTTCCAACCCCAATTCATAGACTTAAACAATAATTTTCCCAGCCAAACTCCCAGCATCTTATTCAGTCCATATAAAAAAGTTCACTGTGTTATGGGAACCATCTGCTTTAAATCTACACCTGTTATGGTGTCCTTGAAAAGATTTCAGGCTCTCGTGGTCTTCAGTAGAATCGTAGAAATTTTGTTTCACCATCTAACTCTCTCAAAAGTAACACCTGCTCCCCTTACTCTAAAGGCAAATTGAAACTCAGAGAAATGTAGCTAACCTTGACGCATGCTCCAATTTTGGGGGGAAAGGGAGGGAGGGATGTAGGGGGAGGGAAGGAGAGTGGGAGGGAGGAAAGAAGGAAGAAAGGGAGGGAGGGAGGGAAGGAAGGAAGGAGGGGGAGGGAGGAAAGAAGGAAGAAAGGAAGGGAGGGAGGGAGAGGGGGAGGGAGGGAAGAAGGAAGGGCGGTAGGGAGGGAGGAAGGAAGGATGGGGAGGGAGGAAGGAAGGAAGAGGAAGGAAGGGAAGGAAGGAAGGAAGGAAGGAAGGAAGGAAGGAAGGAAGGAAGGAAGGAAGGGGAGGGAGAGTGGAGGGAGGAAGGAAGGGAGGGAGGGAGGGAGAGTGGGAAGGAGGAAAGAAGGAAGAGAGGGAGGGAGAGTGGGAGGGAGGAAAGAAGGAAGGGAGGGAGGGAGGGAGAGTGGGAGGGAGGAAAGAAAAAAGGATGGGGAGGGAGGAAGGGAGGAAGAGGAAGGAAGGAAGGAAGGAAGGAAGGAAGGAAGGAAGGAAGGAAGGAAGGGGAGGGAGAGTAGGAGGGAGGGAGGAAAGAAGGAAGGATGGGGAGGGAGGAAGGGAGGGAAGGAGGGACGGAGGGGGAGGGAGGGAGGAAGGAAGGAAGAGGAAGGAAGGAAGGAAGGAAGGGGAGGGAGAGTGGGAGGGAGGAAGGAAGGGAGGGAGGGAGAGTGGGAGAGAGGAAAGAAGGAAGGTAGAGAGGGAGGGAGGGGGAGGGAGGGAGGGAGGGAGAAAGGAAGGAAGGAAGGAAGGAAGGAAGGAAGGAAGGAAGGAAGGAAGGAAGGAAGGAAGGAAGGAAGGAAGGAAGGAAGGAAAGACTTAGCCTTCCCAAAAGAGAAAGAATTGCTTTGCCAAAGAAATGAAAAACTGAAGTCTTTGTATGTTATTTCATGCCTAGATGAGAAGAAAATGGAGCTTCTTTTCATGCTGGCCTGTGATTTCCTCAGACTTCTTAAAACCATCTCTTTTTTCCCCCTTTGTTATTATTTTTCTTTTCTTTTCCTTCACACGCTTGCTTCAGATATCTTCCCTTGCTCTTACTTGCCTGATGTTGAAAGTCTGCACTCAATGGTCATATGTTCCTATTGCCTGAGGCTTTCAATCTCCGTCTTTATCTGGCTATCATGGTGGCTTATTTTGAAAGCTGCTTGGATTTTTTTTTTCTGCAGTGTACTTTTGGAAAAAAAAATAACTTTGGTTTTTACAGTGTCTTATCTCTTCCCAAAGCACCTCAGATTCTTTTTTTTTTTGTACAAATGTATTGAATTAGTTCCTTACATGCTGATTTTACATTCTGAATATACCTACTCCAGGTCAAATCTTACTGAAATACTTCATCTTACTGATTTTCTAATTTTAACCCTAATAATAATAATAATAATAATAATAATAATAATAATAATAATAATAATAACAACAACAACAACAACAACAACAACAACAACAACAACAACAACAATAGCAGTTGTTAAAGGTTTTATTGTATGATCAAGGAAGCCGAACAACAGGGGTCTCCCTATTCACCAGAATAGTGCAAAGCCCATTATAGTTGTGTGAAGTGTTAATACCACTTTACAATGCCTTGGTAAGGCCACACTTGGAATACTGCGTCCAGTTTTGGTCACCACAATGTAAAAAAGATGTTGAGACTCTACAAAGAGTATGGAGAAGAGCAACAAAGATGATTGGGGGATTGGAGGCTAAAACATATAAGGAACGGTTGCTGGAATTGGGTATGTCTCATTTGTGACAGGAGAGCAGTCTTCCAATATCTCAGGGGCTACCACAAAGAAGAGGGGGTGAAGCTATTCTCCAAAGCAGGACAAGAAGCAAAGGATGGAAACTTATCAAGGAGAGAAGTAACGTAGAACTAAGGAGAAATTTCCTGATGGTGAGGACAATTAACCAGTGGAACAACCTGCCTCCAGAAGTTGTGAATGCTCCAACCATGGAAGTTTTCAAGAAGAGATTGGACAACAATTTGTCTCCTCCTCCTCCTCCTCCTCCTCCTCCTCCTCCTCCTCCTCCTCCTCCTCCTCCTCCTCCTCCTCCTCCTCCTCCTCCTCCTCCTCCTCCTCCCTCCTCCTCCTCCCTGTTTTGATGAACAGTTTGTTTTATATGCAAGCTGTTGATTTTGTGTGTGAAAAAAGCATTACCAGCATCACTGGGGGAAACAATCCAGTCAGTCAGGACTAGTTGAATGGCAGTCCATTATTTTTTCCTTAGAGCTGCCAGGAAATGCTAGAAAACATCTCTTCTGCTAGCTTGTCACCAAGGATCTTTTGAACCTCCACAGCGTGGCAGATAGACATCTCAATAGGGCTTTCTGCATCCCACGAGCCTTGAGAGCGAGGAGTCCTCCTAAGGATTTCAGCTCATGAATGCATGTTAATGAAACATAGGATAAGTTATTATGCGTGTGGAGCAAATGGCTCGTTTTTGTGTGCAATTTTTTGCTTTTATTCTCCTTACCTCTCAGCTAACAACTCTAAGCTTTTGTTGCCATGATCATAAAGAAGAATGAAATGAGAGAGAGAGAGAGAGAGAGAGAGAGAGAGAGAGAGAGAGAGAGAGAGATGAGAGAGAGAGAGAGAGAGAGAGAGAGAGAGAGAGAGAGAGAGAGAGAGAGAGTTTGCCATTGCTTAATTTGTCTTTCTCTATCCCAGGTTCTTGGTGGTGTCTGTGTGTGTGGGGGTGTTTCCATCTTATTTCTCTACTGTTATCCTGAATAATTGTTTCTATGGTCTAAATTCCTTCACTGTCAAGAAATAAGTCCTGATGTCATGGTTCCAATAAATGAGACAATAAATTTCAAGGATTGTTTATCTAATGTTATTTTAAATACCTTGTGAACCGCCCTGAGTCCTACGGGAGAAGGGCGGTATATAAGTCCAATAAACATAAACATAAATATAAACATAAATCTGAATAATGAAAGGAAGCAATGGAGGGATGCCAGAATCTGAAATCTCCTCCCCCCCAAAACCCATCGTATCATGCACAATTCCCACCCTTATTTACACGTCATAATCACATTATCCAATTACCATATTTTCCGGCGTATAAGACGACTTTTTAACCCAAGAAAATCACCTCAAAAGTTGGGGGTCGTCATATACGCCCAGTCGTCTTATACGCCGGAAAATCAGTGGCTGGTGTCTGGCGGGAGCCGGCAGGGCAGTCGTGCGCGCGTGTGCAGGACTGCCCTGCCGGCTCCCGTCCGAGGCTCTTCCCTCTTGAGGCAGCTGCTGCCTCAAGAGGGAAGAGCGTCGGGCGGGAGCCGGCAGGGAAGTCCTGCACACGCTCTTCCCTCTTGAGGCAGCTGCTGCCTCAAGAGGGAAGAGCGTCGGGCGGGAGCCGGCAGGGAAGTCCTGCACACGCTCTTCCCTCTTGAGGCAGCTGCTGCCTCAAGAGGGAAGAGCGTCGGGCGGGAGCCGGCAGGGAAGTCCTGCACACGCTCTTCCCTCTTGAGGCAGCTGCTGCCTCAAGAGGGAAGAGCGTCGGGCGGGAGCCGGCAGGGAAGTCCTGCACACGCTCTTCCCTCTTGAGGCAGCTGCTGCCTCAAGAGGGAAGAGCGTCGGACGGGAGCCGGCAGGGAAGTCCTGCACACGCTCTTCCCTCTTGAGGCAGCTGCTGCCTCAAGAGGGAAGAGCGTCGGACGGGAGCCGGCAGGGAAGTCCTGCACACGCTCTTCCCTCTTGAGGCAGCTGCTGCCTCAAGAGGGAAGAGCGTCGGACGGGAGCCGGCAGGGAAGTCCTGCACACGCTCTTCCCTCTTGAGGCAGCAGTCCTAAGTAAGAGGTAGAAGGAAAATGATTTTTTTTTTTCTCCCTGCTGGGTATATGCTTTTCTGACATGCATGCCTGCAACTTCAAGGGATGTGGATTGCCTCCATCTATGTTCCATTCATTAAGGAAAACACTCATATTGTATGTTCATTGTGGAAAGATTTGAAGCTAAGAAAGAGGGGAATAACCAGTGTTTCGCTTGGGTGAGCAGCTGACTTGAATTTACAAGTGTGTCAGGAAAGAGGAAGTATAATAAAGTGCAAGTAGCCAGAAATGGAACTCTTCTTTTGGATGCTGAGATTCAAACACCTTTGATTTTCCTTTTAGTTGTTGAAGTTAACCTTGTATCTGTGAAAACCTGATTGTGTATCTGTACGTATGTTGATTATATGTGTAGTAACATAAAACATTTTTCAAACTTTACTTCCATGCAAATAAGAATAAAGCTGTTGATCTGCATCTTGTTGGGTTTAGGGAGGGGGGAGATACCTCTTAGAACCAACTTCTAGTTAGATAATTAGCATCAAGCTTGGTTGAAGTGTTTGGTGTTGGAATCATATCTGTAATTCTATGAATCAGTTTTCCTTGAGATGATTTGTATTAACTCCTGAAACATTATTCTTCTACCCTCTGCTTCCAGGAAGCATGATAAAGATCTACCACAGTCGTTGTGATGAGAAGTTTGCTTAATCAAAAAACAAAATATTTCATCAAGGCTCTAATTTCATTTTTTATTAGATCTGCCTCCAAGTGGAGTTGTAAATATGGAATGCTAGATGCCCCTTGAAATCCTTTCATTAGAAACTTGGATCAAATAATCTCAGATAGAGGTATCAGACTTCCTATAATTCTATAAAGGAAGTGCTGCAGGAGTTCTTCCCTCTTGAAGCAGCATCCCCAAGGACTCTTTAGGAGTCGGGGAGCGATGCTGCCTCAAGAGGGAAGAGTGTCGGGCGGGAGCCGGCAGGGCAGTCCTGCACACGCGTGCACTCCCCAGCTGCTAAGGAGCAGCCGGGGAGTGCGCACGTGTGCAGGACTGCCCTGTGGGCTCCCGCCAGACGTCAGCCTGCCCTGCTTCCTCCACAGTGAGAGGGGAGGGCGTGCCTTCCCGGACTCGCTGATTTTCCGGTGTATAAGACGAAAAAATTTGAAAATCATCTCAAAAGTTGGGGGGTCGTCTTATACGCCCAGTCGTCTTATACGTCGGAAAATACGGTAGTTTTACATCTGAAGTTTCACTTCCCTTCCTGTGCGCGGGCTTTTCTTATCTTCTCCAAACATCCGGTTGACATTTTCCTCCCCTCCCTTCAGTGATTCAAAGTGAAGCAGTTAAAATAAAAGGCTGTCTTTTGTATTGTCAGTGCAAAAACATGTCAATGTTTTTTGCAGCATTGACACCTAATACTTAGTTGAAACGTGACTTAAAGCGGGGGAGGGGGGAACCTTACCCAGTGGTGGGATTCAAATATGTGAACTACCGGTTCTCTGCATGGATGCCACTTCCGGAAGTCCATTCTGGCCTTGGGTAACAAAAAAATAGTTACCGGTTCTGCCGAAGTGGTGCGAACTGGCTGAATCCCACCACTGCTTACATCTACAACAGGAATGTCCAACCTGGGCAATTTGTGGATTTCAACTTCCAGAATCCTCAGTTAGCCACACTGTCTGGGGAATTCTGGGAGTTGAAGTCCACAGGTTTTAAGGTTGCTAAGGATGGACACCCCAGATCTACAGTAGTCAATGTTCAGCATTTCACAGTGGATGATGCCAAGAAGAAGGTCAAAATCTGATTATTATTTTTAAACTGGAAAAATGCTGTCATATTCCTACGTTCATTCGTTTGTTCATTCATTCAACAGCCTGCCTTTATTATTTTTATAAACAACTCAAGGTGACGAACATATCTAATACTCCTTCCTTCTCCTTTTTTCCCCACAACAACATCCCTTTGAGGTGGGTTGGGATGAGAGAGAGTGACTGGCCTAAAATCACCTAGCTGGCTTTTCTGGCTAAGGCAGGATTAGAACTCACTCTGTCTTTATGATTGGTTCCAAGTCTTTCCTGCCTAAGGCGGAACTAGGACTCAACATCTCTTGATGATTGGCACAAAGTCACCCAACTGGATTTCCTGCCTAAGGCGGGACTAGAATTCACAGTCTCCTGGTGACTGTGGCCCAAATTCAACCAGCCAGCTTTCATGTCCAAAGTGGGACTCGAACTCACTGTCTCCCAGTTTCCAGCCTAATGCCTTAACCACTAGATGAAACTGGCTTGTTTCTTCTCTTGAGAAAGCGAAACATAGCCAAATCCTTACTTTATAAGAGTTAGCCTTAGTTTTTTGTATTTCTCCGAGGACTAGATTCCTTCCGAGTTTTTAAGTGAAATTTTTTTCAGAGGGAAGGAATAACTGCAACTCGTCTGCTCTCCTGTTTGGTTTGTTTGTTTCACAACCACTTAGCAAGCACGCACCATTCCTTCTATAAGGAATACAGAGCTGAATACAAAATGCAGAGCTGAAGAAGCTTCTTGGATGAGAAGCGAAACGTCTTCGAAGAAAAACAAGAAAGCCCAGTTGCCTCGTGAAAAAAACTTCTTTAGGACATTCCTTCTATGTGTTTTTTTGTTTTGTAGAGCCTGAATCTCTCTCATTAAGGAGATCTATAATAATAATAATAATAATAATAATAATAATAATAATAATAATAATAATAATAATAATAATAATAATAATAATAATAATGATGATGATGATGATGATGATGATGTTGGAAGGGACCTTGGCGGTCATCTAGTCCAACCCCGTGCTCAGGCAGGAAACCCTATACCATTTTTTTTCTTATCTCTTTTCTTTGCTTTCTTTATTTTTTTTTAAAAAAATAGTATTCAATAATTTTTATTTTATTTACAAAACCCTCTTGAATACAAAGAATTCATTAAAAACTACACACAACGCTCCTCAGCCCATGACCTTAGCTATCAAGTAAATCTGTTAAGGACAAAAATTCCACAATAAAAAGATTTTTTTAAAAAAAAAAAATCACTGATTTTTTTTTTCTTTTCTTGAAAAAAAAATATCGGAAGCATTTCCATCCAACTGAACAATAAGAACGGTATTAAAACAAAGAAGAAATGTTTATCGTAGCAATTTTTTTCAACTTCATTTCCTTACTGAAAGCTATCTACAATCATTCCATCATTTACTACAAGCCAGAGGCAAGAGGTTGGGCTGAACAATCTACAGGATCTCTACCAGTCTTAGATTCAGTGATTCTCTGACAGCTGGAAAATAAATGTTTGTTCACCTAGTGACACCTTTTGTTCTAGCCATTTTTGTCACCTCTAAAATAGTCTAAAAAAGTGAAAAGTTTTTGAAACACGAATCCCAAAATGCTACACAGAAAAGACACTTTGGATGGTTTCTCGTCTACTATTTCCTCTTGATTTAATTACAGATATTGTTTGGTTTATTGCTTGATTTATGGAATGGAAAGGAATGGAATGGAGAGAGGAGGAGAGGAGAGGAGCGGAGATAATAATAATAAGTTGGAAGGGACCTTGGAGGTTATCTAGTCCAACCCCCTGCTAAGGCAGGAAACCGTATACCATTTCAGACAAATGGCTGGCCAGTCTCTTCTTAAAAACTTCCAGTGTTGGAGCATTCACCACTTCTGGAGGCAGGTTGTTCCACTGGTTAGTTGTTCTAACTGTCAGGAAGTTTCTCCTTAGTTCTAGGTTGCTTCTATCCTTGACTAGTTTCCATCCATTGCTTCTTGTCCTGCTTTCAGGTGCTCTGGAGAATAGCTTGACTCCCCCTTTTGGGGGGCAGCCCCTGAGATATTGGAACACTGCTATCATGTCACCCCTCACCCTTCTCTTCATTAAACTACACATACCCAGTTCCAGCAACCGTTCCCTATATGGGATGGGATGGGATGGGATGAAATGAAATGGAATGAAACAGAACAGAATAAAATAGATGATGGATAGACAAATAGATAGATAGATAGATAGATAGATAGATAGATAGATAGATAGACAGATAGACAGAGAGAGCATAGCATAGATAAATTAGATGGATGAATTAGATGGATGAATAGATTAGATCTGTGGTGGTGAACCTATGGCACGGGTGCCACAGGTGGCACGCAGAGCCCTCTCTGTGGGCACGCACGCTGTCGCCCCAGTCTTAGGCCTTCAGCTGGGTTTTATAAAAACCTTTTCGCTTTAGGCCTCCGCTGCCATGTACCCAAAAAATAAAGGTTCAATTAATCAATTTCAACTTCTCTTGGGGGAAAAAAAAAGTTCTCGCAAAGTTGGAATTGATTGAACTTTTTAGTCCCACCCAGTCTGCAGCTATACACCGCAGCCACACCCACCCAAAGGGCCACGCCCACCCAGCACCCGCCGATACATAAGTGGGTTTCAGGTTGCAGTATGGGCACTCGGTCTCTAAAAGGTTCGCCATCACTGGATTAGAGGGATAGATTGGATAGACCGATAGATAGAAGTAGTAGTAGTACTAGAGATATTCTTTAATAGATAAACCCACTGCTCTGTGGTACTTTTAATGTGAACTCCTTTTGATAGATTTTTCTCTGCCACCCTCATTTAAGCGTATTTTTTTTAAAACAAAAACAAAAACAACTAATCTATAATATTATGCCTGCAGGAAATACTGTAGCTGCTCCAGCTTGGGAGATGCTCCATCATACAAACTGTTTTAATTGCCCTGTACATTGCCCCGAGTCCTTTGGGAGAAGGGCGGTATATAAATCTAATAAAATAAAATAAATAAATAAATAAATAAATAAACTGCTGTCTAGCCAAATGCCAATGTTATCATAAAGAGACTCTCTCTGTTTTCAGCTGGGCATGATTTGCTATGAAATATGCTGTCGACATATAAGCACATCCAGTGGTGGGATTCAAACACCTGAACAACTGGTTCTCTTATTGGATGCAGGCTTGGGCCTCCGAGGCCTAGAATGGACTTACGGAAGTGGCATCCACGCACTTCCGGCAGGCCGTTCTAGGCCTGGGAGGCCTCCTCCAGGCCTCCCAGGTCTAGACTGGACTTCCGGAAGCAGTGTGCATTCAGCCAGTTGTCCGAACTCAGCAAAATTTAGCTACCGGTTCTGCCGAACGGGTGTGAACCCAGATGAATCCCACTACTGAGGGCATCCTCCATTGTAACTGCACCTGGTTTGAAAAGTGTTTAGCCTGCCTGGGTCAAATGCTCTAGAACACCGTTTCTCAACCTTGGCGACATTAAGAGGAGTGGACTTCAAGTCCCAGAATTCCCCAGGCAGCCATGAGTTTGAGAAATGTTTGTGGCAGCAATCTGAAATCCGTACTAATGATATCTGTATGGAATTGAATTGTAATTACTCAGCCACCATGTTGCTTTTCAAATATGTGAATGTAATATTAAAAAATCAATAAAATTTGTAAGAGAGAGAGAGAGAGAGAGAGAGAGAGAGAGAGAGAGAGAGAGAAAAAACAAACGGTGTTCTAGAATGCAAAAGCAAACTTTAGAGCTATGGGGAGTCCTCAACTTACAACCAATCATTTAGTGACCATTCCAAGTTACAAGGGCACTGAAAAAAAAGTGACTGGAGGCTAAAACATATAAAGAATAGTTGCTGGAATTGGGTATGTCTAGTTTAACGAAGAGAAAGGCGAGGGGGGACATGATAGCAGTCTTCCAGTATCTCAGGGGCTGCCCCAAAGAAGAGGCAGTCAAGCTATTCTCCAAAGCACCTGAAGGCAGGACAAGAAACAACGGATGGAAACCAACTAAGGAGAGAAGCAACCTCGAACTAAGGAGAAATTTCCTGACAGTGAGAACAATTAACCAGTGGAACAGCCTTCCACCAGAAGCTGTGAATACTCCGTCACTGGAGGTTTTCAAGAAGAGACTGGACAACCATTTGTCTAAAATGGTATAGGGTCTCCTGCTTGAGCAGGGGGTGGGACTAGATGACCTCCGAGGTCCCTTCCAACTCTGTTATTCTGTTATTTTGTTTACTTAAACTCAACTTCTTTTGATGAATCAGAGTCAAAGCTCATGTTGACTTTTTTTTCAGCGGTAAATTTCAAACAGGCCACGATCCGATCGCTTGTTGCACAATAATGCTTCTGACTTTGATGGGATTTTCCTGGTGAAATTGGACTAGATTCGCTGGGTGGCTTGCCAGAAGTCTCTTACCATTTTGGACCCCTGCCTAATTTTCCATTTCAAGGTATCCTGAGATGCCTTTGGAAATTAGACGTGAGACAATGGCTATAACCCCACCCCCCCTCGCCTCATTAAAAAAACAATTTGAGCTGGCCCAAATGAGCACAAATCATTTTAATAGACCAATTTTGCATCCATTATGCTGCCATTATTTTCCAACTCATTACGGTTTCACAATCCATCCCACACACATACAATAAAACGGCAACCTTTTCGGGCACAAAATCGCAGGACATGCCAGCTGCCTGCTTTGCCGTAACGTTGGACCAATCTCCAAACTCATCTTTGGAGATGGATTTTGTCTCCGTAGGAAATTTAATTGGCTTTGTTGTTTTTGTGCCTTTTGAGGAATAGAATAGAATAGAATAGAATAGAATAGAATAGAATAGAATAGAATAGAATAGAATAGAATAGAATAGAATAGAATAGAATAGAATAGAAAATAGGAAAGAATAAGAATAAGAATAGAATAGAATAGAATAGAATAGAATAGAATAGAATAGAATAGAATAGAATAGAATAGAATAGAATAGAATAGAATAGAGAATAGGAAAGAACAGAACAGAATAGAGTAGAGAATAGGAAAGAATAAGAATAAGAATAAGAATAAGAATAAGAATAAGAATAAGAACAGAACAGAACAGAACAGAATAGAATAGAATAGAATGAATGAAGAATAGAATAGAATAGAATAGAATAGAATAGAATAGAATAGAATAGAATAGAATAGAATAGAATAGAATAGAGAATAGGAAAGAACAGAACAGAATAGAGTAGAGAATAGGAAAGAATAAGAATAAGAATAGAATAGAATAGAATAGAATAGAATAGAATAGAATAGAATAGAATAGAATAGAATAGAATAGAATAGAATAGAATAGAATTAGAGTAATAGAATAGGCTAGAGTAGAACAGAACAGAACAGAACAGAACAGAACAGAACAGAACAGAACAGAACAGAACAGAACAGAATAGAATAGAATAGAATAGAATAGAATAGAACTGGAAGGGACCTTGGAGGTCTTCTAGTCCAGCCCCCTGCTCACCCTATACCATCTCAGACAGGTGATTGCCCAGTCTCTTCTTGAAGATTTCCAGTGATGGAGGGAGGGTTCAAAATATCAGATTGGAGGAATCAATTCTTCAAAGCAATGAAGCTGCATTGAGGGAAGGTGGTTTGGCTGAAATTCATTTTATGGGAACAAACAAACAAACAAACAAATAAATAAATAAATAAATAAATAAATAAAAAACGTGCAGGAAAATGTGTGCCAAAGTTAGTCCTTGAAATTCCTAATTGGGGATAGCTATTGGTACCACAACATTTCTACAGATACCACCAACAATGCATTGATCACTTCTTTTTAATTCTTTCTTTCTTTCTTTCTTTCTTTCTTTCTTTCTTTCTTTCTTTCTTTCTTTCTTTCTTTCTTTCTTTCTTTCTTTCTTTCTTTCTTTCTTTCTTTCATTATTTTCCTACTCTGCTACCCCAATCAAGAATCCATGCCTGACTTTAGCCACTATCTGAATTGCCATGGTGTCTCCTGAACAACATTTAAAGTTCTTAGACTTGGAAAATTGCACAAGATATTTAAAATCTGATCTGGATTTAATTATCTGTTCTGGCTTCCTCTGGCTGTGATTGGCTCATTCAGAAACACAAGGGCATAAATCAACCACCAAAGGTGTAGCGATAAGTACAGATTGAAATGAAAAAGAAAGAGAGCTGACTTAGAGGCAAGGAACGTTTCTTTGTTAAAAAAAAAAAAAGTTCCAATTGAGACTTCTCAACCAGCTATTTCATTCATTTTTTCATTCATTTGTTCATTTAATTTCCATTCACCATAGACTCTCAAAGTTCATATTCCAGAATACAGAATAATAGACCCTAGAGATCTTCTAATCCAACCCCCTGCTCAAGCAGGAGACCCTATATCATTTCAGACAAAATGGTTGTCCAATCTCTTCTTAAAACCTTCCAGTGTTGGAGCATTCACAACTTTTGGTGGCAAGCTGTTCCACTGGTTAATTGTTCTAACTGTCAGGAAGTTTCTCCTTAGTTCTAGGTTGCTTCTCTCCTTGGTTAGTTTCCATCCGTTGCTTCTTGTCCTGCCTTCAGGTGCTTTGGAGAATAGCTTGACTCCCTCTTCTTTGGGGCAGCCCCTGAGATACTGGAAGACTGCTATCATGTCCCCCCTCATCCTTCTCTTCATTAAACTACACATACCCAATTCCAGCAACTGTTCCTTGTATGTTTTAGCCTCCAGTCCCCCAATCATCTTTGTTGCTCTTCTCTGTACTCTTTCTAGAGTCTCAACATCTTTTTTACAACGCGGTGACCAAAACTGGATGCAGTATTCCAAGGATGGCCTTACCAAGGCCTTGTAAAGTGATATTAACACTTCCTGTGATCTTGATTCCATCCCTCTGTTAATCCAGCCTAGGATTGCACTGCCATTTTTTGCAGCTGCAGCACACAGCTGGCTCATCTTTAAGTGATTGTCCCTCTCAGATTTACTCTTATTGAGCCAGGTTTCACCAAATCCACTGGTGGCAAACCTATGGCACATGTGCCAGAGGGGGCACTCAGAGCCCTCTCTGTGGGCACACCCACCGGCCCCCTCCTCAACAGCAAACCCCCCCAGAGGACAGTCACCCCCAGTTGTGGCCCATGCAGAGCAGTGCAGCCAAGGACATGGCAGCCGGGCAACGGGGCAAGACTCCGCCCTCGCGCCCCATTGCATGTAGGGGCAGTTTTGAGGCACTCAGTCTCTAAAAAGTTCGCCATCACTGACCTAATCTGCACCTCTACATCAGTGTGGGATTCAAATAGGTGAACAACAATTACCTGGAAAGTTAACACAACCCAGGTGGCCAGAAAGGCCCAACAGAGACTCCACTTCCTCAGGGTCTTGAAGAAGAACAGGGTAGAACAACAGCTAATGACCCTCTTTTACCGGTCTACCATAGAGAGCGTCCTCTCGTATGGTATTGTGGTTTGGTATGCTGGTCTGACA
Source organism: Vipera latastei (assembly GCA_024294585.1). Classification (NCBI taxonomy): domain Eukaryota; kingdom Metazoa; phylum Chordata; class Lepidosauria; order Squamata; family Viperidae; genus Vipera; species Vipera latastei. The sequence goes on along the minus strand of CM044360.1, from coordinate 75,245,975 downwards.
GCCGTGGACAGGAAAGTATTACAGAGGGTGGTGAGCACAGCACAAGACATCGTGGGCTGTCCCCTGACACCACTGGATGACCTCGCCAGGGCTTGCTGCCTTGGAAGAGTGAGGAAAATTCTCAGGGATGACTCACATCCTGGTCGGTATCTCTTTACTCTCCTACCATCGGGTAGGAGATACAGGAGTATAGCCAGCCGTACCAACAGGCTGAAGAACAGCTTCTATCCATGGGCTGTTAGGCTCTTGAACGGGAAATAATTTTATAATTTTATGTGTGACTGACTTGCGAGGCCGGTGTGTTGTGCAATTAGCTCACATGGTGTAACAAGATGGTGGGTTTGTTGTCACTGTGAGTTGTGGTGGGGGGGGCACAAAGGGAGGCTCAGCCAATCTCCATGTATACATGGTTGTACTTTGACAATAAAGGTTCATTCATTCATTCAACCGGTTCTCTGTGTGGATGCCGCTTCCGGAAGTCCGTTCTGGGCCTGGGCAACAAAAAATTAGCTACCGGTTCTGCCGAAGTGGTGCGAACCGGCTGAATCCCACCACTGCTTACATCTACAACAGGAATGTCCGATTTGTGGATTTCAACTTCCAGAATCCTCAGCTAGCCACGCCATCTGGGGAATTCTGGGAGTTGAAGTCCACAGGTTTTAAAGTTTTAAAGTTGCTAAGGGTGGACACCCCATATCTACAGTAGTCAATGTTCAGCATTTCACAGTGGATGATGCCAAGAAGAAGGTCAAAATCTGATTATTATTTTTTTAACGTGAAGTCCGTTCTGGGCCTGGGCAACAAAAAAATTAGCTCTGCATTTGGTTCTTCTTGCCCAAGTATAAAATGTAAGTGAATACAGTATATAGTGAGCTGTTCTACTGCCATTGCTATTTCTCCCACAATTCCCTTCAAATGACATCTTTAACATGATGCCGTGTTGCTCGGAGTGAATTTATGGGGTGGGGCAGCCATAATGGAAAGCGGCGGCTGTTAAAAGCAGCCATTGAAATATAGCGCATCACAAAAGGGGTCATGAACTAGCTTTAGGGAGTTAAAAAAAATGTACATTTTCCCCCCGCCAGAATTTGATAAATTTCCACCCCTTTGAGATCTCAGGAACAGGTAACCGTGTAATACATTTGTTTCAATCAATCCTGTCGCTTCTTCCCTTCGGCTATTTCTTGGGGGTCAGCAAAGAGATTCCATTCAGAGCCGAACTATCTTTCCAAATTGAATTGCTGATCCAGATCAAACTGCCAAATCGTATCTGATTACTCTTCCTTCGTCTCTGCCTCCTCCTTCTCCTCTTCCCTCTTTAACTGGTTTAGAAAAACCGAGTGAAACAGACATAACTCCCCAAATGGATTCATATTACCGAACCAGAACAAAGTAATGATTTGATTTGATTTGAATCATTGACCTGGAACCAATCTGCACACCTAACGTCTTCAAAAAATAATAATAATAATATCAAATTGCATCATGTCAAACTGCATCATGCAGAATAGAATAGAATAGAATAGAATAGAATAGAATAGAATAGAATAGAATAGAATAGAATAGAATAGAATAGAATAGAATAGAATAGAATAGAATAGAATAGAATAGAATAGAATAGATCGAGCCTTGGTGGAGCAGTGGGCTAATGCCTCCTTAAGTAACACCAGCTGCCTGCAATTAGTGCAGGTTCGCATCCCACCAGGCTCAAGGTTGACTCAGCCTTCCATCCTTCCGAGGTAGGTAAAATGAGGACCCAGATTGTTGGGGGCAATTAAGCTGATTTTGTAATAATGCCGCTTGGGGGGGGGCGAAAGCCCTAATAAGCAGGCATATACATAGAATGAAGGCTACTGCTAAGTTTGTAAGCCGCCCTGAGTCTTCGGAGAAGGGCGGGATATAAATGGAATTAAAATAATAAATAAATAGAATAGAATAGAATAGAATAGAATAGAATAGAATAGAATAGAATAGAATAGAATAGAATAGAATAGAATAGAATAGAATAGAATAGAATAGAATAGAATAGAATAGAATAGAATAGAATAGAATAGAATAGAATAGAATAGATAATCCAAGTCCTGGAGATAAAACATATGAAGAACGACTACGGGACTTGGGTTTGGCTAGCCTAAAGAAAAGAAGAAATAGGGGAGACATGATAGCAGTGTTCCAGTATCTGAGGGGCTGCCCCAAAGAAGAAAGGGGTCAAACTATTCTCCAAAGCCCCAGAGGGAAGGATGAGAAACAATGGTTGGAAACTGATCCAAGAGAGAAGCAACCTGGCATTAAGGAGAAAGTTCCTAACAGTGAGGACAATCAACCAGTGGAACAGCTTGCCACCAGAAATCGTGAGTGCTCCATCACTGGAGATTTTCAAGAAGAGACTGGACATTCACCTGTCTGAGATGGTGTAGGTTCTCCTGCTTGAGCAGAGGGCTGGACTAGAAGACCTCCAAGGTCCCTTCCAGCTCTATTCTATTCTATCTTTCTCATGGAGTAAGAGATGAGAGGAAGACAGTGCCATGGGGATAAGACAGGGAATAAATGTGTCAGTCCCAAGTGAGGAAGAACGGAGGCAACATTGCCAAAAAAAAAAAAAAGACAATAGGGGAAGGAGATAAAGTAATCCTAAACGAGTTCAGCTCGGCTATAATTTATCCGGTTAGATGCAGAGAGTCACAACTTCCTTCTATATACTAATTTCACTGCCAGTTAAGCAGAATAACTTTCTAAAAGGGTAAATGTAGCCTAAATAAAGACCTAACATTTCAAAAATGATGAGGTGCTTTGAAAACATTCCATCTCAGCTCTTTCAAGAGACCAAATATTTTCAGAATAATATATCCTTCCCCCTCTCCTTTTATTAATATGGCCTCTTGGAAAATGCTCTTCAGGGTCGTGCCGTCTGAATGGAGTCCGACGCACAAACTAAATGAATACACTGTAGGATCATTTGTCCTCTCAGTGTGAAAGATATTTGGTTATGAACACACACACACACACCCCTTTATGTCTAGGTTGATTCTCAGTCATCCAGGTCATGGCTGTCCCAAAGGTGCTTTTTTTTTTTTCCGGAGGCGACTTGGATTTCTTGTTTTTCTTTGAAGACTTTTCGCTTCTCATCCCAGAAGTTTCTTCAGCTCTGACTGGATGGTGGGAATGGAAGGATTTATACTCCTTGCAGACAGTTGGTCACTTGCATCCTTTTAGCGAGTCGTTGAGGCCACCTGGAGGTTGATCTGTGTCCTCAGGATCACCTCAGCGGTGCAAATGGGTGTGGAGCCTTCTTGGAACTGCTGAAACATCCTGCAGAAAGTAGAACTCCACAACAAAGCTCTTTCAGCAGTTCCAAGAAGGCTCCGCACCCATTTGCACCAATCAGGTGACCCTGAGGACAAAGACAAACCTCCAAGTGGCCTCAACGACTCTCTAAAAGGATGCAAGTGACCATCTGTCTGCAAGGAGTATAAATGCTTCCCTTCCCCACCATCCAGTCAGAGCTGAAGAAGCTTCTGGGATGAGAAGCGAAAAGTCTTCAAAGAAAAACAAAGAAGTCCAGTTGCCTCCAGAAAGAGCACTTTTGGGTACCTCCCCCCTTTATGTTCAAACACGGATGGTACGGAGTTATTGTGCTGAAATCTTTGTTGTATTGTCTTCTCCAGATCAGCCTATATCTCAGCAACTCTTTTTTCTTCCTAGCATTTATTCCTGCACTATGGCAGAGCAGGGTTTGCTTGTTGGCAAAGCCATCTCCATCTGGCTTGATCCAGGAACAAAAACCCACCATCCTGGGTCCCAAAACCCTGCCATCATGGCTCCAAAAACATGCCTTCCTGGCTCCAAAATTTGGGGAACCAGGTTCTGTCTGTCATAGGCCAGGAGAAAGGGTAAGTGATGGAGAAGTAACACTTCCTTAAAAATTTGGATCTTGTAAGGACCCCTTTACAGGCTTACAGGAGAAGATCAATCAGAATAGAGCTGGAAGGGACCTTGGAGGTCTTCTAGTCCAGCCCCTTGCTCCAGCGGGAGACCCTAAACCATTTCAGACAAGTGGCTGTCCAGTCTCTTCTTAAAAGCCTCCAGTAATGAAGCACCTACAATGTTCAACCGTTCTCAAGGTGGAAGAGGTCCCTATGTCTTGTAAGTCACGTGATCCCCTTTTGTGATCTTCTGACAAGCCAAACCAATGGGGAAGCCAGATTCCCTTAACAGCCACTGTCGACGCTGCTAACCTCGGACCTTTTTGCATTGACAACAGATGGAAATGTAGCCATCTTTTTCCCTTTCGCTTTTAAAGTTAGATGATGCTGGGAGGCGGGGGATGTGAATGAGGGTCCAGCTAGACATAACAACACTAAACCTAGCGTGAGAATCAAGGTTACCGAGCCCAGAGCTGATAAAGAATTGGCGGGCTGGAGAGCTGGAGAGGAAGCCCACGCTTCAAGCTAATTGGCGAATGTGATTTAGGACTGTTAATTGGAGGAGGGAATTGTGCTTGATACTAGGTGCCCAGGGGAGGGGAATTCAGTTTTTTGGCTGCGATTATGTAAGTGCTGATATTCTGCTACTCGAATAAAAGATTCTTTAAGGTAAACAATGCCTCAAAGTTGTTTTGAAGAGTTTCATCTGTCAGAACCATGACAGCCATGTTGCTCACTTAACAGCTGCAGTGATTCACTTAACGATGGTGGCAAAAACGGTCATAAAACAGGGCACACTCCATCAACAACTGCCTCACTTTGTAAGAGAAACCTTGGAGTCCACTGTGTTCATGCGTTGAGGACTACCTTCATTAAAGCAGTTCTGCTCTGTGTACAGTGTATCTCAAGTAGTAAACGCATAGTAGAGATCCTTGCGGCATCCTGCTTCATGATATCAAGCAGCGTGATAACGCTTTTTCCTCAAGAAGCAGAGATACTTGCTCAACAAGTGTATTTCCTGAGCTCTGGAAATGCTTACTCTGACATTTCAATTCTGCCTTATTAGTCACCGACTCTCACTTTAGAAGAAGGAAATCAGACTTGTTTACACTTGGAAGCAAAGCAAAAAAAAAAACAGCCTTGACATTCAGGCCTGTCAGAAGCCACATTTACTGCCTCTTGATGGCAATTTTGATATATAAAGTTATTTGGCACCAGTAGGTAACTATCCTGCTATATCTGAAAATACAGGCAGTTCATTCAGATGTAATAGGACAGTAGAGATATTTCAGACTGAAAAGTCAGCTATCCCTGAAGTCAAGTTACTATATGTCAGGTCCATCATGTGGGTGTCCTGCCACTCTGTTGGAGGGGACAGGAGACGCTCTGGGGGGGTGTCATTCTTTGCCTGCTTTCACTTTTGTTCTAACCACATGGGAAGCAGGGAGAGGGGTTGTCTTCGGAGACAAAACAGACTCCTTCCCAGCCAATTCCAGCCTGACTCCAAGGTCGCTGCACCCTGAGGATGACCCATCATCAGCTTTGCGCCTCAGCATTCTCAAAACAACCTTGAGGCATCACACTGGCTGCTTATGACTTATGACAGTCTGTGTAGGGACTGTCCATAGTTACAACGGCACTGAAAACTGTGACTTATGACCAGTTTTCACAGTTACAGACTTTGCAGCATCCCCATGATCATGTGATCCAAATTCAGATGCTTGACAACTGGTTCGTGTTTATAACGGGATCATGTGGTCCCGTGGTCATGTGATCCCCTTTTGCGACCTTCTGACAAGCAAAGTCAATGGGGAAGCCAGATTCACTTAACCACCAGGTTACTGACTTATCCACTGCACTGCTTCACTTAACAACTTTGGCAAGACAAGTCATGAACACTGGGGCAAAATTCACTTAACAAATGTCTCCCTTAGTGGCAGAAATGTGGGGCTCAATTGGGGCCGTACATCGAGGACTAGCTTTATGTGCTTTATTTTTAAGGGGTTCACAAAATTTTGAATGAATGTACTTCTGCAAGAGATGCCACTTGCATTCCTGTTTTCTTAGTGAAATGCATACTTTATATACATTCTGTATGTCACTAAATGCAGATAGTCCTTGAGTTATGATTGGTTGCTTGGTGGCCATTTGAAATTACAACCTAACTGAAGAAGGGGACTTATGACCCAGATCCAAAGTTCTGAGCGTCACTCTGTGTCTCTCTCTCTCTCTCCCTCTCTCTCTCTCTCTTTCTCTCTCTTTCTCTCTCTTTCTCTCTCCTTCTCTCTCTTTTTCTCTCTCTTTCTCTCTCTCTCCTTTCTCTCCCTCTCTCTCTCTTCCCCCTCTTTCTTTCTCTCCCCCTCTCTTTCTCTCTCTCTTTCTCCCTCTTTCTCTCTTTCTCCCTCTCTTTCTCTCTCTCTCTCCCTCTCTCTCTTTCTCTCTCTCTCTCTCTCTCTCACACGCACATGCACAAACACACACACACACACACACACACACACACACACAGAGAGAGAGAGAGAGAGAGAGAGAGAGAGAGAGAGAGAGAGAGTGATCCTGTGACTACATTTTGGATGTTCAGCAACACAGTGGCATTTACAGCCATTTGCAGAGTCCTGCAGTCCCCTGACTGCATTTTAGGATGGTTTTGCTGAAAAGCAGCACTTACTTCCAATTTTTGGCAAAATAAATAAATAAACAAGCAAACAAACAAACAATAGATTTGCACTCATGACCGCTGCATTTGCTTACCGACCCCGGTGTTCACACTTACATTTAACGACCACTGCAACAAACATTGTAAAATCATGTCGGTTACATGACTGACCCATTTTATGTCCATTATGAACGTAAAAGGGAGGCTCCCTTATGGTGGTAACGTGGAGGACTTTCCTGTTGTGGAAAGCCAGCCCCCCTCTGAGAAGGAAATATTAAAAGGGCAGAAAAATATATTTCCTCAAAGGATCTTAAAGAGGCAGAAAAACATGCCCAGTTTTTCTTAATAGCCCCAAGTCTCCCTCCCCCCAAGCAAAAACCAGCTCTATAGAAATGCAGATGTAATAATCCATTCAGGAAGGTTGAAGCTAGATGATTAAGAAGACAAAGACCCCTAAAATCTACATACCCCACCCAAACTCTAAGACAGGACATAATAGGATTAGCCCACAGATGCCAAAGGGCACACTCAGATTCAGGTCAAAGTTCATGCCACAGGAACAACTCCAAACAAAAGGCTCCAGAGGGTATAAAAACCCACTCCCTATATGTGCTCACTCTCTTTTCTTCCAGAGCCATTTTTCTGTCTGGCTCTCCTCTTCAATAAACTGCAAACTTCTTTCTAAAGCAGTCACCATGTTGTTTATTCCTGTCTTGGACTGAACCATGATGAAGACTTTTCCTTCAACACTAAACTACCCTCATGATATGGGGCAAATTGAGATAAAGATTCTGCCATGAGAAGGCAGCACGTATGTGGATCTTAACTTACCAACTGCAGGGATTCATACATACCCCACCCAAACTCTAAGACAGGACATAATAGGATTAGCCCACAGATGCCAAAGGGCACACTCAGATTCAGGTCAAAGTTCATGCCACAGGAACAACTCCAAACAAAAGGCTCCAGAGGGTATAAAAACCCACTCCCTACATGTGCTCACTCTCTTTTCTTCCAGAGCCATTTTTCTGTCTGGCTCTCCTCTTCCATAAACTGCAACCTTCTTTCTAAAGCAGTCGCCATGTTGTCTATTCCCAGCTTGGACTGAACCACGATGAAGACTTTTCCTTCAACGCTCTTAAGAGGAAAGGGCAGAATGCAGGTCCCATAAGAGCCTCCCTGGTAACGATCTTTCTTTAGAGAACAATTTTTAAAATAAACTTCCCTCGATTCAAACGGGAACAGATGGGTGGGGAAAATGCATCAGACATTTTTACCACTCTGGTTTGGCCAAAGGTGAAGGAATCACTGCTTTCCCCTGTTTATCGCTGGACATCTAACTAGCAAGAACGAGTTCAGTAGATATTTCTTTCATCCCGGTGCTTTGGATCAGTAGCTTAGAATGGCGCATGGATAATTAAGAACTCTGCAGTTTATAGCTTTTAGCTGGAGGCTAAAACCTAGGAAGAATGGCTGCAGGAATTGGGCATGGCTAGTCTAGCGAAAAGAAAGACCAGGAGAGAGATGATAGCATTGCTGCAGTATTTGAGGGGCTGCCACAAAGAGGAAGGGGATAACTTATTTTCCAAAGCACCTGAAGGCTGGACAAGAAAGAATGGATGGAAACTAATCAAGGGGAGAAACAACCTGGAATTAAGGAGAAACTTCCTAACGGTGAGAACAATTAACCAGTGGAACAGCTTGCCTCCAGAAGCTGTGAGTGCTCCATCAATACAGGCTTTTAAGAAGAGACTGGAGAGTCATTTGTCTGGAATGGTAGAGGGTCTCCTGCTTGAGCAGGGGGCTGGACTGGAAGACCTCCAAGGTCCCTTCCGACTCTGTTACTCTGTTAATCCCGCAGGCCTTCACCAAGTCTGCTTTTCTACTCTCCACTCTGCTCCAAACCAAAATCAGTTCCATATTTCTGATAATATGCAAGTCAGACTCAGCTCCTGACTATCTTTTTTATTATTATTATTTTTCACTCAGGGACCCCATGCCAGCCCTAAGCCATTCATAAAGTCGCAGCTGTAGTGGAACTCAGAGGCTGCTTTTGCCACAGCCTTGTCTAATGTGCTCAGGTGACTGCCAACTACAGAAGAATAGCTACTTGCTAATTGCTCTGACTGCCCATTCCAGCTTTGTTACTTTGTGTGTGTCTGTGTGTGTAAGAGAGAGAAAGAGAGGGTCACGCTTGCCCTTGTGGGCTCAGTCCTTTTACGTTTAATGAGACTGACAGCAAATTGCAAGAGACTGGCGGCCAGGATTAAAGATGGCCATTAAAGCAGCAGACTTAACATTCTGGTTTAATGGGTTCCCCGCTGCAAAGGTCACTTGACCTTGTTTCATCAGAACGTTTCCTGCGTATTTTCACTGTTGCCAAACTGGACCTGATAATTCTGCTCTGTTTGGTGGATTATTTGGCTTTTTGAAGGAAATAAATACCAGGTCTTTTTCTTAAAGACAAAAGAATATGTGGTGCTCTCTGAGCTTGGTGTCATGGTTCCGATGAAAAAGACACATCAAAGAGCACTGCATGATTATTTATTCTAAAAAAAAGTCTACAATGAGCAGAACGGAGCATCGACACTCATGGATGGATGCCAGAATCTGAATTCTCCTCCCCTTGGCACATCATATCCTACACAGAATCTCCCTCCCTTAATTACAGGTCATGAATCACATTCACCAATTAGTCCAACACACGAAGTCTGGATTGAACCCCTCCCGCGTTTGAGTGATTCAAAGCCAAACAGTAAAAGCAAAAGGCTGCCTCTTATATTGTCAGTGCAAAAACATGTCAGTATTTACATCATTGACACTTGGTTGTTCTCTTGCAGACGTTTCATTATCAAACTAGGTAGCATTATCAGTGTTAGATGGGAATGGGGTTTCTTGTCTGTTTATATACAGTTGCTCTGTTAGTATTGGTGTGAGTCTTCTTGGCTGTTCCTTGATTAGGCTGTTGTTTATGTTTGCTTGTCTGAGCTGATATATCCTTGATTAGGTTATTGCTTTCCACTTGGTTATTTGTCTGGTGTTAATCCCTGTTTATCCCAAATGCACTGTGCACTGATGATGTTGGGTAATGAAACATCTGCAAGAAAACAACAAAGTTCAGAGAGCACCAAGGACCCCACAGTCCTCCTCTTCCTCCTCCTCCCCTCCTCTCCACAAGCCCCATTCTCTTTTAGCACTGATGTTGCCCAGTTGTGTAATAAACATCTGCAAGAAAAAACTCAAGCTCAGAGAGCACCAAGGACCCCACAGTCCTCCTCCTCCTCCTCCTCCTCCTCTCCACAAACCCCATTCCCTTTTAGCACTGATGTTGCTTAATTGGGTAATGAAACATCTGCAAGAACACAGCCAAGCTCAGAGAGCACCAAGGACCCCACAGTCCTCCTCCTCCTCCTCCTCTCCACAAACCCCATTCCCTTTTAGCACTGATGTTGCTTAGTTGGGTAATGAAACATCTGCAAGAACACAGCCAAGCTCAGAGAGCACTAAGGACCCTTCATTTCATCCCTGAGCTACAAATGTTCTCTTCAATCAGTGCAGAAAAGTCCCTCCAGTAGATTAGACCCACACCTACAATCTCTGGGCTGATCGTTGAGTGATGAACTTGAAGTCTGCTTGTGTTCAGAGTTAGAATTCTAGCTTGAAGGTTAGGCGGCTTCTCTGCTGTTCCTTCTTTGGCTTATAGCTGGATTCAAGCTGATCTCCCTCCTGCTGACATATTCATCTTGGAGGCAGGAAGCAAATCTGGCGGTCAGCGATATCCTGGCTAAGGGTAGAGTCCAAAGTGTGTTTTCTATCAGCTCTGCAGGAAGCAAATTATATATGAAGGAAACACTATCTAACTCAAACATTCTCACTAAAAATGGCTTCCAGAGATACTTACAAACCATAGGACTCTCATAGAAAACAAGAAGAAACACAGATACGCAGCAATGTCCATATTGCAGGGCACTCCACAAGCACTTCCATCAGTGGTGGGATTCAAACATCTGAACAACCGGTTCTCTGCGTGGATGCCACTTCCGGAAGTCCATTCTTGGGCATTGGGCAACAAAAAAATTAGCTAGCGGTTCCTCTGCCGAAGGGGTGCAAACCGGCTGAATCCCACCACTGTTTACCCCCCAATGGCAGTAAAACACAATCAAATCAGTCACTTGATCAGCTCCATTTCCATTCATGGTCCCCAAGCCTGCAGACCAAGCTATGTTTTTAGGGCCTTTTGGGAAAAAAAAACCACAACAGGGTGGGGGTCAATCATACCTTAGAGGGAATGAGGTTTCATAAAGAAGGGGCCATCACTGAGAAGGTCCTTTTTCATTATCCCATCAGATGATCATTCCTAATTGATAGGACTCAGAATATGCCCGGTCTTTCTGCCCTGGTGGGCCAGGTGGCTACAATAGGGGAGAGATGATCCTTTAAATAACCTGGCTTCAAACCCTGTAGGGCAGGGGTCTTCAAACTTTTATGACTTGTAGACTTCCGCTCCCAGAACTCCTCAGCCAGGCATGCTGGCTGAGGAATTCTGGGAGTTGAAGTCCACTCCTCTTAAAGTCTATATCAGGGGTCTTCAAACTTGGCCCTTTTGTGACTTGTGGACTTCAACTCCCAGAATTCCTCGGCCAGGCACGCTGGCTGAGGAATTCTGGGAGTTGAAGTCCAGAAGTCATAAAGGGGCCAAGTTTGAAGAGCCCTGATGTAGGGCTTTGAAGGTGATAATCAGCACCTTGAATTCTACCTGGAAACAGATCAGCGGGTGCATTTTAAAAATGTTTGTTATTAGATGCTACCAGAGTCCTCCTGTTTTGGAGGTGGGGTTGCCACCTCTTTGGGTATTACAAAGTGTTTCTCCTTTGAAAGTTAAACCAGGATTAATTACAGAATAACAGGGCTGGAATGGACCTTGGAGGTCTTCTAGTCCAACCCCCTGTTCAGGCAGGAAACCCTATACCATTTCAGACAAATGGTTGTCCAGACTCTTCTTAAAAACCTCCAGTATTAGAGCACCCACCATTTCTGGAGGCAAGTTGTTCCATTGATTAATTCTTCTCACTGTCAAGAAATTTCTCCTTAGTTCTAGTGGGGTGCTCTCCTTGATTAGACTAGATTAAATAAGGGACAAATTAACAGTCAGAGCCTGCCGTTAGGTCAGCAACCAGGTGAGAAGGGAAAAAAACAACAATGGCTGTCTGCTTTGGAAAGTTAAGAAAGTTATGGAACCTTTAACCATGGCTTGATATGCCTGATATATTAAGCTTGTAAGTAGATGTTCACATTTGTATTCACTAAGAATAAGAAGAGGAAATTGTCTGTACACACAAACTACACCTGTTCTTTATGATAATCCTTAGTAACCATAACAAATTTCATTCCGGTTAATATGCGAGTTTTGTGTGTGTTTGGATTAGTTCCTATCCTTACCCAACTCCAACGGGAATATTTGGGGAGGCTAATGTTATGAGCCTGACTCTTGCACTCCACTTGTCAGATGTACAAATAATATATACAAGGCTGTTCTTCATGAAAAGCTGTGGAAATGGAAAAGAGCACCATTCATCATGGATTCTGTCCGTGAAACATTGAAAAGGCATTGAACAAAATGGATCTCTGATCAAAGATTGTTTTCCATCCTGGTGCTGAAAAATTCCAGATAATTCATTTGTTTTCTCTGGCTGCTGTTTGCTTTTGAGCCCGATCGTTTATATCCATAGCTAATTGTGTGAACTGTTTACAACATCAGTAAATCCACAGTGGTTTCTTAAACTCCAAGCCCTGATAAACCCCAATGAAGCCTAAATCCACGCTAAATCTACTAAGCCCTAAATCGTGATGAACCAAATTCAACTTGAAAGAAACATGATGTACCCAATTAATGAAGAACGTTGCGCTTTGAAATGCAACATCACGCTTTGAAATGGTGTCTCATTCGTAAGATGCTAAGATTAGGAGCCCAAATTTACTACAGGTAGTCCTTGAATTATGACCATAATGGACCCCAAAACTTCTGTTGTCCAGTCTTTGATGGTTTGTCTGAACACTCCCACCTATACTCCAACCCACAATGACAGTATACAAGCAGAGGGCAAATCCCCCTCCCTTCTAGCACTGATGATGTTACCTAGCTGGGCAATGAAACATCTGCAAGAAAACCATCAAGCTCAGAGAGTATCAGGAAACCCCCCCCCCCAGGTCAATTCTAAGCTAAAAAATAATTGTCTTCTAATGTCCATGTTCTGTAAATGCAGATGATTATCATGGAATATACTGTAACAACCCCACAAAGGGTTGAATGGAACAGAATGGCATGGCATGGCATGGCATGGCATGGCATGGCATGGCATGGCATGGCATGGCATGGCATAGAATAGAATAGAATAGAATAGAATAGAATAGAATAGAATAGAATAGAATAGAATAGAATAGAATGGAATGGAATGGAATGGAATGGAATGGAACGGAACGGAACGGAACGGAACGGAACGGAACGGCACGGCACGGCACGGCACGGCACGGCACGGCACGGAATAGAATAGAATAGAATAGAATAGAATGAAGGGATCTTTTAAGTCATCTAGTCCAACCCCCTGCCCAAGCAGGAGTCCCCACACCATTTCTGACAGATGGCAGTCCAGTCTCTTCTTGAAATGTGCATGATGCTCCGAGAGGAATCTCAGTGTCCCAGTGGACCACCACGTAAATATGAGCCAGCCATGTGCTGCAGCTGCCACAAAAGACAATGCAGTCCTAGGCTGCATCAACAGAGGGATAACATTGGGATCATGACAAGTGATTGTATCCCTCTATACCTCACTGGTAAGGCCACACCTGGAATACTGTGTCCAGTTCTGGTCACCACGATACAAAAAAAGATGCTTGTGTGACTATTTTTTCACACTTACGACCCTTGCAGCATCCTTGTGGTCACATGATCAAAATTCAGTCGCAATGTCCCAGGGGTCATGTGATTCCCATTTTGCGACCTTCCGAGAAGCAAAGTCAATGGGGAAGCCAGTTAACAACCTTGTCACAAACTTCACAACTGTCGTGATTCACTTAAAAAAAAAAAACGCCGCAAGGAAAGCCATATAACTAATGGGACAAAAATCAACCAGATTCACTTAGCAACTGTCTCACTTAGCAATGTAAATAATGGACTCAGTTGCAGTCGTAAATTGAAGATTAGCTGTATATGATCAGGTTTCTAATCGTTTCCAGTTAGAGCCACACAACAATTTTCCACGCACCGCAAAGCCTAAGAAATTGAGATGGGTTCTCTACATTCATGGAATTATTTCTCAAACCCGAACCAGCATCAATGATATCTACTCTTTATTTCTGTTTAGCGTGCCGGTATCCCCGTAAGGGGATCCAACTTTTCAGGTTAAACTATAAACTAAAGAGGAAGGCGGCTTTTGACCGCGGCACGAGATTTTAAAGTTTAAACAAGCATCTCTGACTGGAAGACAAAACCCATGCATCAAAAATGCATGCCTGGAGAAAAGCTTAAATTCTCACAGCAACCTTTTTTGAGAGGAAGAACAATCGCAAGGTGAAGTTTCTGGATTGTTAGCCATATCATCCTTCCAAGGCATCGGATCTCTCGAGCGGCTGGAAGGCTTCTGTTGGGAAGACAGCTTTTCATAAAATATTAACCCATGTCAGTTGGTCAGTCGTCAAGGCAACCGGATGAAGGGTTTGAGTTGAGTGGTTTTTGCAATGAGGTCCAGTTGACACAAATCGGTAAAAAAACAAAACAAAGCAACAACCACAACCCTGTTAACTGCATGGCGGAGCTAAAAATGAAAGTGAAGAACACCTTTCTGGTGTCTCTGAAACTTATGAAGAATGTCAAGTGTTTTGGTAGAAGCTGGGCATTTTTGGCAAGAGGATTTCACACATCTGTAGGTCACCTCAATTTATCTGAAAAGGAAAAAAAAAAAGAGAGAGAGAGAGAGAGAGAGAGAGAGAGAGAGAGAGAGAGAGAGAGAGAGAGAGAGAGAGAGAGAGAGAGAGAGAGAGAGAGAGAGAGAGAGAGAGAGAGAGAGAGAAGGAGGCCATTTGGCAATTCTTTCCAGTAGGAAAAAAGGGAAGGAACACTTTGTTATGTTTGTTAAATGAAGCGCTGATGTTCTTTCTCATATTTCATCTCCTATCTATTTGGCAGACCCAGCATGACAAAACACAACCTTTTATTTAGACTCTAGAAAGAGTACAGAGAAGAGCAACAAAGATGATCAGGGGACTGGAGGCTAAAACATATAAGGAACGGTTGCTGGAATTGGGTATGTGTAGTTTAACGAAGAGAAGGGTGAGGGGTGACATGATAGCAGTCTTCCAATATCTCAGGGGCTGCCCCAAAGAAGAGGGAGCCAAGCTATTCTCCAACGCACCTGAAAGCAGGACAAGAAGCAATGGATGGAAACTAGTCAAGGAGAGAAGCAACCTAGAACTAAGGAGAAACTTCCTGACTGTTAGAACAATTAACCAGTGGAACAACCTGCCTCCAGAAGTGGTGAATGCTCCAACACTGGAGGTTTTTAAGAAGAGACTGGCCAACCATTTGTCTGAAATGGTATACGGTTTCCTGCCTGAGCAAGGGGTTGGACTAGATGACCTTCAAGGTCCCTTCCAACTACTACTTCTTCTTCTTCTTCTTCTTCTTCTTCTTCTTCTTCTTCTTCTTCTTCTTCTTCTTCTTCTTCTTCTTCTTCTTCTTCTTCTTCTTCTTCTTCTTCCTCCTCCTCCTCCTCCTCCTCTTCCTCCTCCTCTTCCTCCTCCTCCTCCTCCTCCTCCTCTTCTTCTTCTTCTTCTTCTTCTTCTTCTTCTTCTTCTTCTTCTTCTTCTTCTTCTTCTTCTTGTTATTGTTGTTATTGTTGTTATTGTTGTTATTGTTGTTATTGTTGTTATTGTTGTTATTGTTGTTATTGTTGTTATTATTATTGGAATTAAAATTAAAATTATGGACATTTGTTTATCAAGGCTACAAGTAGGAGCTCCTTCTCCTGAATTTTTTAAAATACATATTTTTTAAAAAAAATTGACCTCAAAGTTTCAGTATTCAAGGTTTCTCCTCCTCCTCCTCCTCCTCTTCTTCTTTTCTCCTCTTCCTCCTCCTCTCCTCCTCCTCTTCTCCTTCTCCTCTCCTCCTCCTCCTCCTCCTCCTCCTCCTCCGCTTCTTCTTCTTCTTCTTCTTCTTCTTCTTCTTCTTCTTCTTCTTCTTCTTCTTCTTCTTCTTCTTCTTCTTCTTCTTCTTCTTCTTCTTCTTCTTCTCCTCCTCCTCCTCCTCCTCCTCCTCCTCCTCTTCTCCTCTTCTGCTCCTCCTTTCATAGTGACTAGGCTAATGATGTAAGGCAGTGATATTATAATTACATGTAGCACATTTTTTTTCCAGAATCTGGAGAAAGACCAAGCTAGAATCAACTGGACACACATATGCAATCGATTTTAAAAAGAAGAAAAGATTAGGGTGGACGCTTCTGTTAAGTACAGGTAATCCTCAATTTACATCTGGTTATTTAGCAATCAATCAAAATTATGACAGACTCCTTTAAAAGGTTGATCCCCTTGTGGTCACATGACCACATGTCAGATCCTTGGTAACTGCCCACATTTATGGCTGTTTGTAGTGTCCCATGGTCACATGACAGTGATTTACAATATTTTTTCCCCCCAGAAATTGGCATTTACTTCCAGTTTGGAGCAAAAAAGCACTATCACAATCACTTAACAACCGCAGATTCACTTCAGAACTGTGATAATTCACCTAATGACCACCACGTTATAAAATTGGGCTGGTCACATAATGATCATCACATTTATGACCATCACAACTTACAATGATAATAGGCAGGCTCCATTATAGTCATAAGCCAAGGATCACAAGTAAATTCTTAGCCATCTTTTGGTCCTGGCCTAAATCATTAATGGAGGCCTTATAGCCTAGGCCAGGGGTAGGCAACCTTGGCTCTTTTATGACTCGTGGACTTCAAGTCCCAGAATTCCTGAGCCAGCATGGCTCAGCTTGGAAACCTCTCCCTTTCCCCTCAGCATGGCTGGCTCAGGAATTCTGGGAGTTGAAGTCCACGAGTCATAAAGCGGCCTAGGCCTAGGCCAGCCCTTATTTTGTGTAAATAAATGGTAAAAATGGCCATGACATGGCAGTTTTGAAGAAAACTCTGTTTAGGACAGAATTTGGTAATTGATTCGGGAAAGGTTTCTGCTCCACCAGGAATGCAATTTTGATAAGAAAATTGAAAACCATGGATCTTTGCACATTTCATAACATTAATTAAATTTATCCTGCATCTTTCCCTCTGGCAAGCTCCTTGGTCATAAGGATCATAAGTGTTTGAATATTATTGTGAGGAATTTCTTTTTTTAGGTTGCTCTCTAGAAAAAGGACAAAAGGAGGGGTGGTGGGTGCAAAGAAGGCCCTTTTCAATAATTCAAATATCAAAACTATACTTTATGGCAAAGATCGGACTGCTGCACACAAGTGCCTGTGAAATCTCTCAGACTGATTACAAGCAAAATTATCGCGCTGAAAAAACTGTAAAAGAGAATAAAAAGAAAAGTCAAAGCAAGAAAACAAACTACAAAACTACCTGGCAGGGGAGATACCTTGATCATGAAGGAGGTTTTCCCAGGGTGAGGCTCATCCATTGCAGTCCGGGTGTGATGACCCCTGCGATTTCCCCAAATGCGGGAAACTCGACTGCATAATTTGTGGTAGTGGGGGACTGCGTTCGCGCTTTCCCCTGAAAAAATGCCCTGTGAACCGCCCTGAGTCCCTAGGGAGAAGGGCGGTATAGAAATCCAATAAATGAAATGAAATGAAATGAGATGGTGAGTTCTAGTCCCGCCTTAGGTAGGAAAGCCTATGGGGTGACTTTGGGCCGATCACCAGGAGATGGTGAGTTCTAGTCCCACCTTGGGCCTGAGAGCCTAAGATTCACTTAACAACCATGTTACTAAATTAACAACTGCAGTTGACTCACTGTGGCAAGGAAGGGCGTAAAATGGGGGCAAAATTCACTCAACACCCATCTCACTTAGCAACAGAAATTTTGGGGCTCGGTTGTGGTCATAATTTGAGGACTACCTGTAGTGTTTAGAAGCATATGTTGGTCTCAAAAGGTGCTATTAAATCCCTGATTTTTAGCTGCCACAGACTAAGACAGCTCTTCTCCTATCATGTCTATCCTGAGACAAGGTGTTAATTTGGTTTCTTGTTTAGAATAGAATAGAATAGAATAGAATAGAATAGAATAGAATAGAATAGAATAGAATAGAATAGAATAGAATAGAATAGAATAGAATAGAATAGAATAGAATAGGAGCTGGAAGGGACCTTGGAGGTCTTCTAGTCCAGCCCCCTGCTCAAGCAGGAGAACCTATACCGTCTCAGAAAGGTGATTGTCTAATCTCTTCTTAAAGATCTCCAGTGATGGGGTGCCCACAATTTCTGGTGGCAAGCAGTTCCACTGGTTAATTGTCCTCACTGTTAGATAAGTTTCTCCTTAATTCCAGGTTGCTTCTTTCCTTGATCAGTTTCCAAGCATTGTTTCTCATCCTTCCCGCTGGTGCTCTGGTAAACAGCCTGGCCCCCTCTTCCTGTACTCTCACAATTGTAGAAAAACAATAGTTACGTTTATGAGCCAAATATGGGGAAACAAAATAGCCCCAATCTATTTGTTCTGTTCTGTTCTTCTGAAGGGCATTCACAAAATATCCCAACTTTTGCCACAGCTACAGACAGCAACTTTGGAAATATTGAGAAATGAGTTTTCAAGATACAGTACCTGACAACTTATAATTGAAATGAAGAAATGGAAATTTATTTTAGAGGGCTCAATTAGAATCCTCATTCTATTCAACCCGTTCAACAAATTTATTTCCTCTCATCCATCTTTGGCTATACAAAAGGAAAAAAAGAAAGAAAAATGAAACAGAGAATGGCGCATTTCATACAGTGAAAAGCCTACAATTTGATAAACTGAATTAAACCGTCTGGATCCTCTCTTGTTTTTCAGATATTTTATTCTATGAGAATTGGCTTAGATTAGATAAGTTGCAGCTGCAACTCTTAAAATTTCAATTGCCACGGGCTGGGATAGAAATACGGGAATTGCCAGCTTGGAGTAAAATGACTTTCATGAAGACAAAAACATTTTTTTTCCAGTGTAAAGCACGTACTTATCGCAGAAAAATACTCACATTTATAAAAGTCTACGGAGATTCTCAGTCATCCAGGTCATGGTTGTCCCAAAGATAATTTTTCAGGAGGCAACTGGACTTTCTTGTGGGGCTGCCACAAAGAAGAGGGGGTCACATTATTCACCAGAGCACCAGAGGGCAGGACGAGAAACAATGGTTGGAAATTGATCAAAGAGAGAAGCAACCTGGAATTAAGAAGAAACTTCCTAACAGTGAGGACAATTAACCAGTGGAACAGCTTGCCACCAGAAATCGTGGGCGCTCCATCACTGGAGGTTTTTAAGAAGAGACTGGACAGTCACTTGTCTGAAATGGTATAGGTTCTCCTGCTTGAGCGGGGGGCTGGACTAGAAGACCTCCAAGGTCCCTTCCAGCTCTATTCTATTCTATTCTATTCTATTCTATTCTATTCTATTCTATTCTATTCTATTCTATTCTATTCTATTCTATTCTATCTCTATATTCTATTCTATTCTATTCTATTCTATTCTATTCTATTCTATTCTATTCTATTCTATTCTATTCTATTCTATTCTTTTTTTTATTGAAAAGTTTTTCAGTACATTTTATCTTTAACAAAACAAAACCCCTCCCAACCCCCTCCCCTCTTCCCAACCCACCCCCAACACCTCCCTCCCTCCCCTTCCCCCCCTCCCCGACTTCCCAGAGCTAAATACAAGGTATAAAAGTAAAAGCAATCATAATCTACCATATGAAAACAACAATAAGCTATTAAGTCTATCGCACTTTAACTCTTATAAAATGACTACAAGCAATATAAATATCACATCAATACTTATTCAAATGCTAAATGAAACTTTTTAGTCCCATATTTATTCTGGATGTAATCAATCCATTTTTTCCACTCCACAATATCTCTCTGTTGCAAATGGTCTTTCAAATACGCTAAGATCTTTGCCATTTCCGCCAGGTTAGAAACTTTTAGAGTCCATTCTTCTATAGTCGGCAATATTCTATTCTATTCTTTGAAGACGCTTTGCTTCTCATCCAAGAAGCTTCTTCAGCTCTGATTTGACTTTGAAGACTTTTCAAGCTTCAAAGCCTCTTGGATGAGAAGCGAAACGACTTCAGAGAGAAACAAGAAAGTCCAGTTTGCCTCACCTTTATAAAAGCTACCTGTAGATTCACAAACTCCATGGTATAAACATCTGTTTGAGCTGAGACGTATTTCGACGAAAGCATTCTCATTCAGTCCTTTGAGGAACTGTTCAACTATCCTAGGGTTTCCCCACCTTGGCAACATTTAGACTTGGGGTCTTCAACTCCCATAATCCCCCAGCCAGCCTTCCATCTTAAAAGCTGAAAAGGTTGGGAAATGCTGACCTAGACTCCTCAGCAGAAACAAGCAGATGCTTTTCTCTCTCCCTCCCTCCTTCTCTCTGTCTCTGAAACTTTTATCTGCCTTTTGGAATACCTATATTCCAAAGGATGAGCTGAACTATGACACAGGTCCAAAGAAAAAGTTTGCACGCATGTGACGGTTGTTAAAAATGGAGAACACATATTAGGGAGCCTTTGTGAAAAGAACGATAAATCAAATGGCTAACTTGGTTTTCTTCTCCTTCATTCTCGCAATAATTCCTTGTAGGGCTATTTTGTTCTTTTCTTAGCTACTAGAGTCCTGGGTACACTCTGTTCTTTATCTTGATCCAATTTATGCATTTCAAAGTTCTCTTATGGGGCCCTGCTGAGCCTAAATAGGACGAATATATGCCGTCAAACATACTGCTGGGTGGATCCTTAGGAGGCAGTGCTCTGTCATTTTTATTACCTATTTTCCACAAGATGATACAGGTAGAAAAAGAGCACACGAATATCACCAGTCTATCTTGTAAAAAAAAAATATCAGCACCAACTGGCCATCTATGTAAGATTTTCCTTATTAGGGACCTGGTGGTTGAAGGATGGCAAGGCCACTTGAGAGTTGCTGTCATCTATTGGTGATTGTCTGGATTTGTGCAGTCCCAATATTTTATTTTAAATTCTCTCTCTCTCTCTCTCTCTCTCTCTCTCTCTCTCTCTCTCTCTCTCTCTCTCTCTCTCTCTCTCTCTCTCTCTTATAATTTTTACAAATAACTCAAGGTACCACACACCTTTTTCCTTTTATGTTCCTAACAACAACCCTGTGAGGTGGGTTGGGCTGAGAGGGAGTGACTGGCTCAAAGTCACCCAGCCAGCTCTTTCATTGCTAAAACAGGACTAGAACTCAGAGTGTCCCGGTAATTGGCCCAAAGTCACCCAAGCCAGCTTTCATGGCTTAAGGCAGAACTCACAGACTCCTGGTGATTGGATCAAAGTCACCCACTGACATTCTAGCTTAACAAGGTCCCTTCCAACTCTGTTCTGTTCTGTTCTGTTCTGTTCTGTTCATCTGGCATCAAAAGAGGGATACAAATTCTTAGGATTAATGGAGGCTTCTGACTTTTTGTGAAAGCAAGTTTAAAAGAATACCAGCTCTAATGATGGGGGTGGCGGAACTCTGAATTCTTTTTTAAAAAACAAAAACAAAAACCAGAACCAAATGCAAGAAACATAATTAAAGTCATGAACACATGGGCTGTTCTAATTATTAGATATACTGCAGGTGTAATTGATTGTACGCCAGCTGAATTATACATACTTGATCAGAAAACAAGAAAACTAACAAGCCTGAATCAATTAAAGAACCAGAGGTAAAAGTGGGAGAGGATTATTCTGAGCCAAGTAACTGTAGAAAAAAAAAAAGGAAAACACTGCTTGGATTATTATAGCAAGCCTGGTGGAAGTTGTTACAAACAATTGGAAAAACTAACAAGATATTAAGGTTTGCTAAGTAAAGCTGAAAAACTTGGGAAGAAAAAAAAATCAGTTACAAGAGGGGTCTTCAAACTTGGCCCTTTTATGACTGGTGGACCTCAACCCCCAGAATTCCTCAGCCAGCGTGCCTGGCTGAGGAATTCTGGGAGTTGAAGTCCACAAGTCATAAAAGGGCCAAGTTTGAAGACCCCTGAGTTGCTACTTCCAGCAGTAATGAGAATTCTTGGAACCATGCCAAACGAAGACAACAAATATGCGGAAGTTCATAACGGCCAACTGCAAAGTGGTATATTCTTAGTAGGCTGCAACAATCTTAACATAGTAAGTAAATTGTGTAAGTGGTACCAATAGAAGAGAATATTTTTAGCTCGAGGTTGAACTGTGGGGTCCTTGTGGGTCTCTGAGCTTGGTGATTTTCTTGCAGACATTTCATGACCCAACTAGGTAACATCATCAGTGCTAGAAGGGAGAAGGGTTTTATGGAGAGGAGGAGGGAGAGGAGGAGGAGGAGGAGGAGGAATGTGGGGTCCTTGGTGTTCTCTGAGCTTGGTGGTTTTCTTGCAGACATTTCATGACCCAACTAGGTAACATCATCAGTGCTAGAAGGGAGCGGGTTTTATGCAAAAGAGGGGGAGGAGGAGGAATGTGGGGTCCTTGGCGCTCTCTGGGCTTGGTGGTTTTGTTGCAGACATTTCATACTCCAATGAACTGTAGCATCATCAGTGCTAGCAGGGAGAGCAAACCCCGTTCTCTACTACCCCGATGAACTTACCTGGCTTGGTAATGAAACATCTGCAAGAAAACCACCAAGCTCAGAGAGCCCCAAGGACCCCACATTCCTCCTCCTCCTCCTCCTCCTCTTCCTCCTCCTCCTCTCCATAAAACCTACTTCCTTCCAGCACTGATGAGGTTACCTAGTTGGGTCATGAAACATCTGCAAGAAAGCCACCCAGCTTAGAGAGCCCCAAGGATCCCATTGTTTAGCTGGGCCTCAAATCTGAAAGCTTCCCCACAGTAATGTTGTGACCATCTAAGCTCATTTCTCCGCAATTCTGTCCCTTTTCCTGGGCCATTCTCAGCAGAGACGTGTCCAAAAGTTCAATTTTCCTATTTACTCAGAGCTGTGTATATAAAACTCGGAGTAAATCCGCAGAACCACATTAGCGAAAGGTCACCCAATAACACATTTCCATTGGAACTCAGCAAAGTCTGAGCAAATCCATATTTCAATATTTCCCTGACGGCACATCAGCTTGTGAGGAATATAATTAAGCCTTTGTGAGAAACATCTCTGTCTATTGGAGAGAGGAGGAAAAAAAAAGCTGGAAAGTGGAAGTTAATTTTGTGGAACCACAGCCATGAGAATGGACATCAGGACTAAATGAGCCAGCAGACTTTGCCTGAAGGCATTCTGTACCCAAAGGCTACAAGGGTGGAGAAGATGCAGAACAAATATAGATATAAAGTAGTTTTCGTTCTCCTGCTCCATCCTCATCCTCACCACCAACAGTATCAGTATGAAAAAGTAAAAAAAAACCTTTTTAAAAATATATTCTGTGAATACTTTGAACCCCCTGGACCACAACATCCCAGGTTCCCCCCCACCCCCCATCCCCATCCTCCACTGCCTCCTGGAGTTTGCCCAAATTCATGTTCATTGCGTCAATGACACTATCTAATCATCTCACCCTCTGCCGTCCCCTTCTCCTTTCACCTTCAATCAGAATAATAGAATAATAGAGTTGGAAGGGACCTTGGAGGTCATCTAGTCCAACCCCCTGCTCAAGCCAGGAGACCCTATGCCGTTCCAGACAAATGGTTGTCCAGTCTCTTCTTAAAAACTTCCAGTGTTGGAGCATTCACAGCTTCTGGAGGCAGGTTGTTCCACCGATTAATTGTTCTCACTGTCAGGAAGTTTCTCCTTAGTTCTAGGTTGCTTCTCTCCTTGACTAGTTTCCATCCATTGCTTCTTGTCCTGCCCTCAGGTGCTTTGGAGAATAACTTGACTCCCTCTTCTTTATGGCAACCCCTGAGATATTGAAACACTGCTATCATGTCCCCCCTCATCCTTTCTCTTCATTAAACTAGACATACCCAATTGTTTGTTTGTTTTCTTATAAAAGCTCATCAGAGACATTGAAAGAATGAAATCCTGTGTAAAAGTCCAAATACAGTTCTTTGATTGATCAGTGCAGGCTCACTTTGCGTTGAAGATCAATTGCAGATAACTCTACTAAATTTATTAAAAAAAAAAAGTGAGAGCAGGAAAACAGGAAACTGGAATGAATCCAAGTGAGAAATTGGAGAACTACAAAAAGTTTTTTCCTCCCTAAATTTAGGCCAGCTTCTCCTCAAATATTTATGTTAGCTATTATTTTCTCATTGTTGGATACAATTACTGACTTATATTGTATAATCTGCATCAAAGGGTGACCCGGATAATTCTCTCTGTTTTGCTAATGCTTTGCTCTCCTTTGATAACTTAGCAAATGAAATGAGTTAGTATTTGTTTTCAAAAGTAAAACAAACAAACCAACCTTTAATTATAGCTTGAAGTTATTGGTCCATAGGTTTTGGGATAGATAGGAGAAGAAAGCACTTTGACTCATCATAATAATGAAAAAGAACTAATATTGCAGTGATATATTTCTCATTCGGAAGTCACGTCACCTAAACAGACTTTGGTAAAGAGGAATTTTGGAAATCCGGTAAAACAAAGCAAAATAACTTAGGCATCTTTACTTCTTCTTAAACACCTCCAGTGTTGGAGCATTCACAACTTCTGGAGGCAGGTTGCTCCACTGATTAATTGTTCTCACTGTCCGGCATTAGGATCCCAAAAAGTTGTCTAACATGTATCCTAACCTACAGTCTAAATGCTGGAGATGTGGTAGTTTAGATGCTACTTATTTTCATATGTGGTGGACTTGCAGAAATATGAAAGCTTTTTGGATTAAAATTTGGTGGAACATTCAAAAGATTTTTAAGAGAAAGATAAAGTTTTCTCCACAATTGTTTTTATTGGGTATTGTTGTAGATTGTGATACTAAAGAAATCAATTTGATGTTGAACTTGATAACAGCAGCACGGTTACTGGTGGGACAATATTGAAAGAAGGATAGTTTGCCTACTATAGAAGAATGTGTACTTAAGGTATCGAATCTTGCAGAAATGTCTAAGATTTCTGCTTATTTGAAGGATCACTCGCAAGAAAGATATATTTCAGTTTGGAGGAGATGGATAGATTATATTCAGAATAAATATGGGACTAAAAAGTTCCATTTAGCTTACGAGTAGATTTTAGATTGTTATTAATTTTAGTATTAGTATTGATTATATTTTTGTTTAAGTTATTATTATTATGTTTTTAATAATTTGAATGTATCAATGTTAAAGGGGAGTTAAAGCACATTATGAATTTGGTTAATTTTATAATGGATAATTTTAGTTAGAATATGATTATTATATCTAAGACCCTGTATTCAGCTCTGGGAAGTGGGGGGGGAATGGGGGGTGGTTTGGGGCGGGTGGGTTTTGGGGATATGTATTGTAAAAAATTTTTTGTAAAACTCTTTAATAATAAAAAAAAATTGCTCTCATTGTCAGGAAGTTTCTTCGTAGTTCTAGTTGGCTTCTCTCCTTGATTAGTTTCCATGGGGCAAAGACTGATAGTAAAGAGATGCATACCTTTTACCAAATTTTTTCTCTCAGTGATTTTTTTTTACGGCCATGTTATAAACCCCTTGGAAAATCAGGGAAATGCTGACAAACTATTAAACGTAACATCGCTACAAATATGCTGCTTGCAATTTATATTCCTCCAAATGCTGTAGGGCCTCTCCAAAAAAATTAAAATGAAAATGAAAGCAGCTAAAACTAGCAAAACTCAGCCCGCTGGGCGCCGAAATGCACCTCAGTTCTGAGGTGAATTGTATCACTTTTTTTCCCCCTCTACCATCTCTTCAGAGACTTCTTTCATTCTTTCTTTTTTAATTTCAAGAGTCAAGTCTCTCTGTTGTTCGGTGGGTGCGGAGGTTTCTGTCCATCTGCTGCACAACTGACTCAACAATAGCAATGAAACAAAATGTCTGCCCTCTGAGGCATATTTATACTTTAGCACAAAAATGAGTATGGGGGTGTTGTTTGTTTTGTTTTTGTTTAAGATTGGACCAAAATGCTAATGTTACTGAGTACATGTTCCTTTCCAAGGGGGTTCAAGAGAAGCCTGCAGACAGCCTTAAATATGTCACACATCTTTCCCCAAGTCTTTCACCTCAGTGTATGTTTTCTGTAGCGGTCGCTTTTTCACACGTACGGTTTTCCAATAAGAAAAGCACCAGGAGGTAGTTTCTACTGAGATGTTGCTTACACTCGGAAAGAAGCTTGAGCAATTTATAAAACAGGAGGGAGGGTGCAGATAGAAACCTAATCTCTGGATAGATTGTTTCAGTGCCAAATCATTGCTCATTATTACTCGTCCTTTCCAAGTTATTGTTTTCTTCAAGCTGAGCTCAATTCCTGGTGACTTCGGCAACTCATCCATATAATTTGGTTGGAAGCAACTCAGAAGCAGCCTTCCATTGCCTTCCTTTCAGATCTCTCTCTCTCTCTCTCTCTCTCTCTCTCTCTCTCTCTCTCTCTCTCTCTCTCTCTCCTGTATCTACTTACTCACTCCATCCTCCTTCCTTCCTTCCTTCCTTCCTTCCTTCCTTCCTTCCTTCCTTCCTTCCTTCCTTCCTTCCTTCCTTCCTTCCTTCCTTCCTTCCATCTCTCAAACTAGTCTTCAATTCTAATATGAATCAATCAATATCTATCTATCTATCTATCTATCTATCTATCTATCTATCTATCTATCCATCCTCTATCTATCTATCTATCCTGTATCTATCTACTTACTCTCTTCATCGATTGATTGATCAATCAATCAACCCATCTCACTCTCTTTCTCTCTCTCTCCTTGCTCTCTTCATCCATCCATCCATTCATCTATAATTAGTCCTCAGTCCTAATATCACAGACATTTGCAGGATCTGACACTGTCATCAAAATTGCGAAAGCAATATCATACTATCATAGCTGCAAGCTCTACCCTTTTTGAATGAGTGTGTGTTGACGTGATATCCATAGAAAAAGAGCAGAACTCAGCTTGTGGCACCATGAGGTAAAACTTTGGTGTTCTGTCTTCTCTGACCACTGCTGTGATTCCGTGCCAGCCAGTGGACCCAGCAGTTGAGTCTGGGGAATCAGAGGAGGAGGAGGAGGAGGGGCCTGGAGAGCCATCAGAGTCAGAGAAAGGCTCTGATGAGCACCAGGACTTACAATCTGATGAAGAGCCTGGCCCCTCCACCTGTGCTCAGGCTGAGACTCAGCTGTGCTGGGAAGCTGAGTCAGACTCTGAGGACTCACATATGGAAGACATCATAGAGTGGCGCTAGCAAATGCCGACAGGCAAGAAGAGCAGGACAGAGGGAGGCAATGGGGCGACTCCAAGAATGAAGGAGAAAGCATTGAGAAGGCACGCCTTGGGGCTGCATAATAAAAAGGGAAGGTGTGGGCAGTGCTGGTTGCTGAAGGCAACCGTTTGCAAAGGACTCAAGTTTCATGGGATCATGTTCTGATTGCCTTGCCTGTGAACAATTCTCCGTTTGAATCGTGTTTTGTTTGTCTTTGCTTTTGGGACATTTTGCATGTCTGTCAATAATATTAAAAGGGGTTTGTTTTTCCTGCGTTTCCAGCCTACTTGTTGGAAGAGGGGTTTGTCCTTCTGAGTTAATAAGGACTCACGTAGGCTGGGGCAGAACAACCACCTTCTCGAGACACTTCTGCCTGGGGATGCCTTCCCAGCCCATTACTAATTCTGCTTAACTCCCAGGGCCAGAGAGGGCTGCCTGAAACTTCCACTTATTGAAATAAAGTCCTTCATAATTAGTGTTGTTTAAAAAAAAGAAAAAAAAGAACAATGGAGAAGATAGTGGCATCTTAAATAAGAACTAAGCCCACTTACAGATATTTAAGCAGTGCTGATTGGAACTTATATCCAATCTATCTAACAAAATGAAATTCAATTGTGAAAAAAGTAAGGTTCTGCATTGAGGCAGGAAAAATCAAATGCACAGGTATAGTATAGGGGGTACCTTGCTCGATAGTAGTAACTGTGAGAGAGATCTCGGAGTCCTAGTGGACAATCACTTCAATATGAGCCAGCAGTGTGCTGCAGCTGCCAGAAAAGCCAACACAGTGCTAGGCTGCATTAACAGAGGGACAGAATCAAGATCACGTGAAGTACTAATACCACTTTACAATGCTTTGGTAAGGCCACACCTGGAATACTGCTACCAGTTTTGGTCACCATGATGTAAAAAAGATGTCGAGACTCTAGAAAGAGTACAGAGAAGAGCAACAAAGATGATTGGGGGACTGGAGGCTAAAACATATAGGGAACGGTTGCTGGAATTGGGTATGTGTAGTTTAATGAAGAGAAGGGTGAGGGATAACATGATAGCAGTGTTCCAATATCTCAGGGGCTGCCCCAAAGAAGAGGGAGTCAAGCTATTCTCCAAAGCACCTGAAAGCAGGACAAGAAGCAACGGATGGAAACTAATCAAGGAGAGAAGCAACCTAGAACTAAGGAGAAACTTCCAGACAGTTAGAACAATTAATCAGTGGAACAACCTGCCTCCAGAAGTGGTGAATGCTCCAACACTGGAAGTTTTTAAGAAGAGAGACTGGACAGCCATTTGTCTGAAATTGTATGGGGTTTCCTGCCTGAGCAGGGGGTTGGACTAGATGACCTCCAAGGTCCCTTCCAACTTATTATTATAAATATTATTATTATTATTATTATTATTATTATTATTATTATTATTATTGTTGTTGTTGTTGTTGTTGTTGTTGTTGTTGTTGTTGTTGTTGTTATTGGATGTTTTCCTAGTTATAGACAGACGTCAAGTAGAAAATTATATTTCTATTCATCACACATCACCAGTGGCCAATCAAGACAAAGGCCGTTGCCTGGTTTAGCCTATAGCCTCATTTGATTTCTTCCATCTCACCCTGTCCTTGACTTTGTGGCCTTGCCTGTTAATAAGCTATTGGAGTTAGCAATTATACCTACTGTATGTGTGGCAAACTTACTTAATCCTGGCAGTGATGACAGGTGACTTGCTGAAGGCAAGCAAAGAAAAACAGCTGGTTGATTACATTACACTGAATAAGTTAAAACGGTGACGGTGGCCGAAGGGATGGGGATAGTGGGCAAAATGGATCAATTTGACAATTTCAGTTGATTCTGAAAGTTGATCTAGTTTGGACAATTGAATCACTTCCTCACATTGGGCCAATTCAGTTCCTATTTCCAAATAACTTTTTTTTAAAAAAACAACTGTTCTCACATAAGGGCACAGCATCTCAATTGTCCAAATGTTTTTCTGCTAGGAAGCATTAGCAAGTTTATTTATTTAGCATATGGCATACAAGGTCAGAGAAATCTACAAATACTAGAGACAATGCAGTCCTGATAGCTTAGATTGCTAGCTTATTCTGTTTAGCACTTGCTACCCTACAAAGGGGCAAAATCAGTGGTGGGATTCAGCCAGTTTGCACCACTTCAGCGGAACCGGTAGCTAATTTTTTTTGTTGCCCAGGCCCAGAATGGACTTCCGGAAGTGGCATCCATGCAGAGAACCGGTTGTTCACATATTTGAATCCTAAAAGGTAAAGGTTCCCCCGCACATGCGTGCTAGTCGTTTCCGACTCTAGGGGGCAGTGCTCATCTCCGTTTCAAAGCCGAAGAGCCAGCGCTTGTCCGAGGACGTCTCCGTGGTCATGTGGCCGGCATGACTAGATGCCAAAAGCGCACGGAACGCTGTTACCTTCCCACTGGAGTGGTCCCTATTTTTCTACTTGCATTTTTACATGCTTTCGAACTGCTAGGTTGGCAGAAGCTGGGACAAGTAACAGGCTCTTTTCATTTTCCCAATGAAGTGGTACCCATTTATCTACTCAATGTCTATGGAGATTCTCAGTCATCCAGGTCATGGTTGTCCCAAAGATACTTATTCATGAGGCAACTGGACTTTCTTGTTTTTCCTTTGAAGAAGTTTTGCTTCTCATCCAAGAAGCTTCTACAGCTCTGACTGGATGGTGGGGAATGGAAAGATTTATACTCCTTGCAGACAGCTGGTCATTTGCCTTTTTTTAGAGAGTTGCTGAGGCCATGACATCATCTATCTCCAGTCTAACACACAGTCCTTTCAGCAGTTCGAGAAGGTTCCACACCCTTTTGCACTACTCAGGTGACCCCGAGGGCACAGATAAACCTCCAAGTGGCCTCAACGACTCTCTAAAAGAATGTAAACGACCAGCTGCCTGCAAGGAGTTTAAATCCTTCCATTTCCCACCATCCAGTCAGAACTGAAGAAGCTTCTTGGATGAGAAGCGAAACGTCTTCAAAGAAAAACAAGGAAGTCCACTTGCCTCCTGAAAAAGCATCTTTGGGACAACCGGTTGGTGGTTCACAGTTTTTGGAGTGACCAGAAGAAAGTAAGACACATTGTCCCCTTGAAGCATTACTGCTACTCAGCGATCTCAGTGGTTCGAACATTTAATTAATGAACTATGGCTGGTATCAGAAACTGCAATGGAATGTATGAGTGACCTTGGGGGATGAGAGGTTAATTGTTGCCTATCAAGCAAACTGGGAAATATCTTGAAAGCTTCATATTAGACTTAGAGGATATAGATTTGAGGGATCTGCCCTAGCAGATTGCTTCTGCATGGATTGTGCTACATGTCTGCTGGAAAAATAATAATAATTCTGATTGGAAAACTTTTGGAAGTCAAGACCGGTTGCCCCTTCTTAACTGAAAAAAAAAAACATATAAGTTACTAGGACTTTGATGATCATCTCTCTAACTTTTACGATCCCAGAATATAGGAGAGCATGTGCTTCAATTAGAATGCAAATGAACATCTGTCCGCAAGGAGTATAAATCCTTCCATTCGCCACCATCCAGTCAGAGCTGAAGAAGCTTCTTGGATGAGAAGTGAGACGTCTTCAAAGAGAAAAACAAGAAAGTCCAGTTGCCTTGTGAAAAAGCATCTTGGGAACATTTGTCTATTTGCAATATTGCATGCTTTTGAATTGCTGGGTGGGGAAGAGCTGTGGAGTTAGTGGCGGGAGCTTACACCTTCTCACAGAACAGGGCTTGAACCCCTGGAGTGCAGACCAGTTACAGCAGGGGTCTTCAAACTTGGCCCTTTTATGACTTGTGGACTTTAACTCCCAGAATTCCTCAGCCAGTGTGCCTGGCTGAGGAATTCTGGGAGTTGAAGTCCACAAGTCATAAAAGGACCAAGTTTGAAGACCCCTGAGTTACAGCGTCCTTAAGTTGCTGTGCCACTGCTTCCCCTGCACTAGGAAAATATTTGTTGGAAAAAAAAGCTACAGGGGACCAACATTGAAAATGTGTCCAAACAAGCTGGGTTTTGCCTGAAAACAAACTTTTTTTCCCTCCCCTGTGGGAAAAAAAAGACAATTACTTTTAAGGAAATAATCATAACAAAGCATTCAAACCTGGCAGTTTCTCATTTATTCTAGGTTTGTTTGTATCCGTGTATTTATTAAGAGCTGTTTTCATTAACCTGCTGTTTGAACATTTGCCAAAAAAATGGTCATTTCAATTCACATTTATAAATCATTTTCTATCCATGCATGCCATTTATCTATTTATTTCAGCTCAGAAGGCATCAGGAACATGCGATAAAGTGTTTGGTTTTTTATAAATATTTTATTAATTTTCTATTTTTACAAACAAGTGCTTAATAGACAATATGTTGACTGGGTCCATTAGTAATTCCGTGGCACATATAAGCTTCTTCGAACTAAATCCAATATTACGCCATCCAGAACCGAATACACAACGGCAAATATAAGCATAGAGAATTCAGGCACATTAAAATCTCATTCCTTTACCTATTTCCAAAGGTGAGTGATCAAGGTTGTACTAATTAAAAGGTACAAGCCACACAGGCAACAGACTTCAGATGCCTTACTGATTGTTCCGTTCCTCCCCCACCACCACCCCATTCACTTTTCTCTCTTCACATCTACTTTTTCTGTGCAATTTAAGAGACAGATGCCTTCTGTGCCAAATAAATGAGACTGCGGATAGCTTAATTAGATGACCAGAGATTCAGAGTACATAAGATCAAGGCTTCATCTTGGCTTCTCTGTTCGCTGCCGCTTTGCTCTTTCAAGTCTGCTAAAGACTTTCCTTCCTCAGCCCTGGGTGTCAGCATCAGGTCTGACAGTTTTATGGTGTCCACAAGACGACAGAAAAAATGTAGACCCAGGCTAATGGGTCCCCAATATTTTCTGCTTCCTTTGGCGCCAGAAATACAGGTAGTCCTTGACTCACAACAGTTCACTGAGTGACCGTTCAAAGTTACGATGACACTGGAAAAAGTGACTTTTGAGCATTTTTCACATTTGTTGTCATGGTTTTGACAGATGAAACTCTTCAAAAGAACTTCGAGGCATTGTTTAACTTAAAGGATATTTTATTCGAGTAGCAGAATATCGGCACTTACATAATCAAAGCCAAAAACTGAATTCCCCTCCCCTGGGCACATAGTATCAAAGCACAATTACCTCCTTCAATTAACGGTCATAAATCACATTCCCCAATTAGCTTGAAGCGCGGGCTTCCTCTCCAGCTCTCCAGCCCACCAATTCTTTATCAGCTCTGGGCTCAGTAACCTTGATTCTCACGCTAGGTTTAGTGTTGTTATGTCTAGCTGGACCCTCATTCACATTTTCCCCCTCCCAGCATCATCCAACTCTAAAAGCGAAAGAGAAAAAGATGGCTATATTTCCATCTGTTCTCGACGCAAAAACATCCGATGTTAGCAGGGTTGACACTTGTAGCATCCCCAGGGTCACGTGATCAAAAATTCATATATATATTTACAGATTTATAGAGTCAGCATATTGACCCCCCAACAATCTGGGTCCTCATTTTGCCAACCTTGGAAGAACGGAAGGCTTACTCAACCTTGAGCCGGTTAGGATTGAACTCCTGGCAGTGGGCAGAGTTAGCCTGCAATACTGCATTCTAACCATTGCGCCACCACGGCTCTATCAATAGTACTAAGATTTATATACCGCTTCACAGTGCTTTACAGCCCTCTCTATGCGGTTTATAGAGTCAGCATATTGATCCCAACAATCTGGGTCCTCATTGTACCGACCTCAGAAGGATGGAAGGCTCAGTCAACCTTGAGCCGGTCAGGATCGAACTGCTGGCAGTGCATATACTGCATTCTAAGCACTGTGCCACCATGGCAATGGAATGGAATGGAATAGCAATAGCGGTAGCAATGGCAATAGCAGTCACACTTAGACTTATATACCACTTCAGGGTGCTTTTACAGCCCTCCTCTAAGTGATTTACAGAGTCAGCATTTTGCCCCCAACAATCTGGATCCTCATTTTACCAAGCTCAGAAGGATGGAAGGCTGAGTCAACCTTGAGCCATTGAGAATTGAACCGCTGGCAGTGGGCAGAGTTAACCTGCCATACTGCATCCTGACCACTGCGCCCCCAGGGCTCTTGTTTTTTTAGATGCTTTGTTGGCCAATATTCAACCAATATTCAACCAATATTCAACCAATATTCAACCAATCTGCAAGGTCTTTCCTAGAGAAGAACACAGCAAGACAGATATATATGTATACACACACACACATATATTTTGTCTCTGAGCATTTATCAAAAGGGTCATTCATTGATTCTGCTCCCACAGTAGGCTTTTATGTGCAGAAAACAGAGTTGGACACATTTCCAGCTTTTCCTAGCCACACATCACCTCGGGCATGACTCAGCCAAGCGGGACATCAGGAGATGTCCCAGTTGTCAAACTATCGCTCAGCTTCCCTCTTATTCTATTGCTTGAATATTAATAATCCATTCCTTTATCACCTTGACTGTTTGAATTGTGGCTCTCTGTAACTCAACTGCAGCGAAGAGTCAGTATTCCTTTTTATCCTGGCTACTTGCTAGAGGTTGAAAATGGAAACCTTAAAAATGACTTCCGCTGCCGCGGTGGAACTGCAGTGCAGGAAGTCCCCAGCTAACTGAGCCCCCAAATTTAGGTTGCTAAGCGAGATTTTGGCAGTTAAATTTTCGACTTCCGGTGGCTCCGTGGCGCCGGAGACAGCCTTCCCGGGCTGCCCGCGGCTCAGCTGTGTGATTTTCGCCCGAAACAGCGCCGATCAGCTGTTCGGGCGAATTTGAAGCCCCCTCCTCGGGAGAAGAGGAGGGGGTGAGGCCCCAGGTAGGGGTCGAGTTCTCCGGGGCCGCCTGAGCTTGCAGCTTGGGCGGCTGAAGGATCGAACTCCCCCGTAGCCTGGGTCGCTCCCAGCTGGCCAGCGCCTCTGCTCCTGACTTCATGGAGCAGAGCCAGGCGTCTGCGACCACCCCTGCCTGAAGGAAGGACTATGGATTAAAAGAAGCAGGCAGAGCGATACAAGAGAAAAAGATGAAGAGGATTATTTTATTTTACTCTCGAGCTTGATGGATTTTTTTAAACTTTAAGTGAAAGTGCGTTATAATTGAAAGTTAAAGATGGCGGCTAAACCTCCCCCTAAAACTCTTCGGAGTGGTGGATCTTCTCCGGTGCAACAATCATCATTACAGGCGTTGCATCCTCCTGATGTATTGACATTGAAGGATTTACGAGATGCTTTGGATAAACACGCCCAGGTACTTTTGGAATCAATTAATCAATCAATTGGTGAGAAATTTGCACAGATGGAGGAGAAATTGAAGAAGTTGGAGGAGAGAATGGAGGAGAGGATGGAACAGAAGTTCAGGGTGATGAAGGCAGACATTTTGTCTTCAGTGTATAAAGTGGCTGAATGTGTGGAAGATTTGGATGAAAAAGTGGAAGATTTGACTCAAAAGAATGCCATATTAGAAGCAAAAGTACTGGAGAATGAAGATTTAAGAGATAAAATGGACAGAGAATTGAGTCTTGCTCAATATTTCCAGATGCAGTTTGCCATTAGAATCAGAGGTTTAAAGGAGAATATTAAGGAAGATTTAAAGCAGCTGGTTTCTGAGGCTCTTGAAGTGGTATTGAATCAGTCAGCATCCGAAATAAAAGGAGGCATGGATAAAGTGTTTCGTGTGAATTCATGGATTGCTAGACAGAGAAAGTTGCCTAGAGATGTGGTGGTTTATTTTGCGAAAAGGGAAATTAGAGATGAAGTTATACAAGCTGCCTATGACACTAAAGTCGTGATTGCTGATCAAGAAGTTTTAGTTCTAAAAGAAATTCCTCCAAAGATTTTAAGGAGAAGGAAGGATTTTACATTTCTTGTGCAAGAGCTCAAGCAACGTGATATAAGGTTTAGATGGGAGATCCCAGCTGGGCTGATGGTGACGCATGAAGGTAAAAGGTATCGTCTGGTTACTGTGATGCAAGCGCATGATTTTTATAATAATGTTTTAAAAGCAACTCCATTAACACTTCTGGAAGCTGCAAAGGGATCTGGAGAAGGAGAACATCAAGAGGTTGAAGATGGACAGACAGAGGAGAATGCTGCTGGAGGAGATCAAGTTATAACACTTTTGGATGATCCTAGAGAACAGAGGGTGACGCGTGCTGCTTTAAAACGATCAAAGAAGATAAAAGAACAAGAACAGCAGAAGTCTATGGAACTTTCACAACGTACTTACAGCCAAGTAGTGGGAGGTGGGAAAAGTTTTGGGTGAGGAATGTAAAATTTAAACAAGTTTGAAATCTAAGAGAGAATTTTTACAAAATGTTTTATAGATGGTATTTAGATTTTAAAAAGCTAAGTATGTATTTGATTCATTAGCTTAAATGTTGGAGGTGTGGTGATGAAGACGTAATATATTTTCATATATGGTGGACCTGTAAAAAGGTTTTAATTATGGCAGCAAGATTTTTGATAGGTTAGTACTGGAAAGAGGAACTGCCGACCATAGAAGAGTGGGCTTTAGAGGTTTCCGATTTGGTTAAAATGGCGAAGATTTTGGTCTATTTGCAAGATTACTTGCAGGAACGCTATATTATGGAAGGGAGAGAATGGTTTGAGTTTATCCAGAATAAGGATAGGGTTAAGAAGTTTTATATTTGAATAAGGCTTTTTTCTTTGTTTCTTTTTCTATATTAGTTTTTTTATATATATATATTTAATATTATTAAGGTTTGTTTTATCCTATATAAGCTAGAGAGTGATAGATTTTAGAGTTTATGGTTGTTAATATATGGTTGTTTATGATTGTTTTTTTTTTTATATATACCTTGTATTTAGCTCTGGGAAGTCGGGGGGGGGAGGGGGGGAGGGGGGGAGGAAGGGGGGGAGGGAGAAGGGTGGGGGAGGGGGGTTTTTTTTAAGGGAAAAATTGTATGTTAAAACTTTTCAATAAATAATCCATTCCTTTATCACCTTGACTGTTTGAATTGTGGCTCTCTGTAACTCAACTGCAGCGAAGAGTCAGTATTCCTTTTTATCCTGGCTACTTGCTAGAGGTTGAAAATGGAAACCTTAAAAATGACTTCCGCTGCCGCGGTGGAACTGCAGTGCAGGAAGTCCCCAGCTAACTGAGCCCCCAAATTTAGGTTGCTAAGCGAGATTTTGGCAGTTAAATTTTCGTTATAGGAAAGCGGGAAACGGTTGCTTATGTTGGAGGCAGAAAGGAGAGCTCGCTTTATGGGCAGGACCAAACAGAGAATGCAAATGGTTGAGATAAAAGTGGCTTTAGAGGGAGTCCTCAACTTACGGCCACAATTGGGCCCAATGTTTAGGTTGCTAAGTGAGACAGCTGTCAAGTGAGTTTTGGACCCATTTTTTGGGGACCTTTCTTGCCACAGTTGTTAGGTGAATCACTACATTCGATAAGCTAGCAACATGGTTGTTAAGTGGACCTGGCTCCCCCATTGACTTTGCGTGTCAGGGGGTCACAAAAGGGGATCACGTGACCCCGGGATACGTCAGCCGTCATAGATATGAACCAGTTGCCCCAAGTGTCCAAATTTTGATCACATAATTCCATGATGAAGCTATAATAGTTCTTTCTTTCTTTCTTTCTTTCTTTCTTTCTTTCTTTCTTTCTTTCTTTCTTTCTTTCTTTCTTTCTTTCTTTCTTTCTTTCTTTCTTTCTTTCTTTCTTTCTTTCCTTCCTTCCTTCCTTCCTTCCTTCCTTCCTTCCTTCTTTCTGTTTCTCCTTCCTTCCTTTCTTCCTTCCCTCCCTCCTTCCTTCCTTCTTTCTGTCTTTCTTCCTTCCTTCCTTCCCTCCCTCCCTCATCTCCTTCCTTCCTTCCTTCCTTCCTTCCTTCCTTCCTTCCTTCCTTCCTTCCTTCCTTCCCTCCTTCCTTCCTCCCTTCCTTCCTTCTTTCTGTCTTTCTCCTTCCTTCCTTCCTTCCCTCCCTCCCTTCTTTCTCTTTCTCTCCTTCCTTCCTTCCTTCTTTCCTTCCCTCCCTCCCTTCTTTCTTTCTTTCTTTCTTTCTTTCTTTCTTTCTTTCTTTCTTTCTTTCTTTCTTTCTTTCTTTCTTTCTTTCTTTCTTTCTTTCTGTCCTTTAGTGATTGTTTGAAATTACAATGGAACTGAAAAAGGTGACTTATAATCGTCTTTCACATTTACAATCATTGCAGCATCCCCAGGGTCACGTGATTTATATTCAGATGCTTGACAGCTGGCTCACATTTATGACGGTCATGGTGTCCCGGGCTCACGCGATCCCCTTTTGTGACCTCCTGACGAGCAAAGTCAATGAGGAACCCGGATTCACTTAACAATGGTGTGGCTAATTTAACAACTGTAGGGATGCCCTTAACAACCGTGGCAAGAAAGGCCATAAAATGGGGCAAAACTCACTTAACAAATTTCTCACCTAGCAACACAAATTCTGGGCTCAGATGTGGTCATAAGTTGAGGACTACCTTATATTTTGAGATTTAAATTCAAGTCAGAGTGGTTATTATTATTATTATTATTATTATTATTATTATTATTATTATTATTATTATTATTATTATTATTATTATTATTATTATTATTATTATTATTATTATTTTAAACGTGGGGCCCTGTCTATCCATTCAACCGCCGAAGCGGGGAGGGGTAAACAATCTAAAGCATAATTCCAAATTCATTTGGCAACTTCAAGTTGTTTTTTTTTCAGAATTCAGACATAAATCTTTAAATTGTATTCACTTATTTTGCTGCACTTTTTTTTGAAAAAAAAAAAAAAAGAAATCTCCCCAAAACAATGCACATCAATGAAAGAGAAAAAAAAGACAGGATCTTTCCCGTGTTTTCGCAGCTGCGGAAGACAGGAGACAGACCCAGCGGGAAAAAGTCACAGCAGGAAGCACAGTTTCTCCAAGCCAGAGAAAGCGATGAACTGCATGAAGTCTTTTTTACACACCTCATTGTGGGCTGATTGCTTCCTGCTTAGAGTCCTTTTTAGAATCACAATTTCTGCCTTTCGCTTCCTTCCGTCAATCAAACTGGCCCAAAAGTTCGTCAGTGAAGAATGGGACCAGAAGCCTTTGACTTGCAAATATAATTCGGATCAGAATTTCTGATGGTAAACAAGGCACGTCTGATTTTTATGACTTTTTTTGCCATAGTTGTTAAGCGAATCACTGCAATTAATGGAATCATGCGCTCGTTAAGCAAATCCAGCATTTCCCCCCTCCCCCTTTGACTTTGCTTGTGGGAAGCCAGCTGCGTAGGTGATCACGTGATCCAGGGACAGCGGGATTGTCAGAAATTATAGGCCAGTTTCCCAATGCCCGAATTTTGATCAGGTAACTGGGAAATGCTACGATGGTCGTATGTGCGAGGACCACTTGTAAGTCAGTTTTGTACAGTGCTGTTATAACGGTGAACAGTCATTAAGCAAATGCCTGTAAATTGAGGACTAGCTGTGTGTTCCTTGAAGTCCTTTAAAAGTAGAGAGAGACAATTTGGTCTGGTGGTTAAGACACCAGGCTGGAAAGCGAGAGACAGTGAGTTTTAATCCTGCCTTAGCTATGAAAGCCAGCTGGGAGACTTTGGGCCAATCAGCAGGAGATGGTGAGTTCTAGTCCTACCTTAGCTATGAAAGCCAGCTGGGTGACTTTGGGCCAATAACCAGGAGATGGTAAATTCTAATCCATTTTTTTTGCAATAATAATCATCAGACGATATACTGACTGACCCATTTACAGATATTTTAACAGGTGAAAGAATTTGATGTGCTTCATTTTGGCTTTGTGATAGTCTCTACATATCTACTTTTTTATCTATCCCAGAGGAAAACACATTTTAAGAATCACTGTATTCCTCATCAGGATTCTTTTCTGGCTTTTATGCTAAACCAACATATACAAGATTGTGATTTTTTTTTTTGCTTGTTTGGATTAACATCTTGAGGCTGTCCTATAAGCGACACTTACTGAATCAGAGGAGAATAACCCATTATTGTAGTGCAGGGGTCTTCAAACTTGGCCCTTTCAGGACTTGTGGACTTCAACTCCAAGAATTCCTCAGCCAGGCACGCTGGCTGAGGGATTCTGGGAGTTGAAGTCCACTCCTCTTAAAGTCTATATCAGGGGTCTTCAGACCTGGCCCTTTCATGACTTGCAGACTTCAACTCCCAGAATTCCTCAGCCAGGCACGCTGAGCCCCTGTTGTAGTGTGTATGTGGTGAGCATTTTTATATTTGGATACTATGTGGTTTTTTTCCTTCTTTTTTCCTTCTCTTTCTTTTCTTTTTTGGACTGCCCTTGAGAAAGGAATTCTTTTCCAGAATGCATTGGGCTCCAATAAAATCATTTTTACTGGCATTTGGGATTTTCTCCAGCCTCTTTGTCCAACTTTAGTAGAAGCCAAGCGTATTTTTTGCCAAGGTGAGACAAAGCAAAGCTGCAATTTGTTTCCAGAAGTATTACTATCAACTCATCTCCTGCATATCAAGTCTCCTGGTGTTATATCAAAAGAAAATGGTCTCTCTCTCTCTCTTTTTTTTTTAGCAATGCAGCTCAAAGTCCTCTTGCCACAGATTAAGTTATGAAATTTATATCCTGAGGCCAAAACTGCAGAGAGAAAAAATATTTGATGCGAAAAGGGAGAAGAAGGCTCCACACCCATTTGCACCACATTATTATTATTATTATTAGAGATAATAAGAGAGCCTTGGTGGAACAGTGGGCTAATGCCTCCTTAAGTAACACCAGCTGCCTGCAATTAGCGCAGGTTCGCATCCCACCAGGCTCAAGGTTGACTCAGCCTTCCATCCTTCCGAGGTAGGTAAAATGAGGACCCAGATTGTTGGGGGCAATAAGCTGACTTTGTAATAATGCCGCTTGGGGGGTGTATGAAAGCCCTAATAAGCAGGCATATACATAGAATGAAGGCTATTGCTAAGCTTGTAAGCCGCCCTGAGTCTTCGGAGAAGGGCGGGATATAAATGGAATTAAAATTAAATTAAAAATTATTATTATTATTATTATTATTATTATTATTATTATTATTATTATTATTACTCATCGCACAGTCAGCCAGATGTTCAGACTGGATTTGGCATTTTTGTCTACCTATCGAGTCCTTACCAAGGACCTGGGATAGGCAGGTGTGGATGTTTGATGGTATTACCGATATCGTCGCAGGATGGAAGCAGTTCCTAGTAAGGCCACTTGTTGTTGTTGTTGTTGTTACTATTATTATTCCTCTGTAGAACTGCATCAACAACTCCTAGAGCAGTGTGTACTTTCTTAGCACTTCGGGACTTCTTGTTGATTGTAATCCTATTTTCGCCGCCACCCAGTTGTGAGATAGGTGGTTATTTTATTTATATCCCTCCTTTAGAAGTCGTGGGTTGCCTTCAGACATTGTGAATGCTCCATCACTGAAGGTTTTCAAAAAGAGATTGGACAGCCGTTTAAACTGAAACGGTATAGGGTCTCCTTCTGAAACAGGGGATTGGACTAGAAGACCTCTGAAGCAATGGTGGGATTCAAATCCCTGAACAACTGGTTCTCTGAGTGGATGCAGGTGTGGGCCTCCGAGGCCTAGAACGGACTTCCAGAAGTGGCATCCCAGCACTTCCGGTGGACCGTTCTAGGCCTGGGAGGCCTCTTCCAGGCCTCCGAGGCCTACAATGGACTTCTGGAAGTGGCATCCCTGCACTTCTAGTGGGCCGTTCTAGGCTTGGGAGGCCTCCTCCAGGCCTCCGAGGCCTAGAACAGACTTCCGGAAGTGGTATCCCCGCACTTCCGGCGGGCCATTTTAGGCCTGGGAGGCCTCCCAGGCCTAGAACGGACTTCCGGAAGTGGTGTGCATTCAGCCAGTTCTCCAAACTCAACAAAATTTAGCTACCAGTTCTGCCAAACCGGTACTAACCAGCTGAAACCCACCACTGCTCTGAAGTCCCTTTCAACTTTATTATTCTATGTTCTTTATTATTTTTACAAGTAACTCCAGGCAGCGAACATATCCAGCACACCTTCCTTTTCCTATTTTCCCCACAACAACAACCCTGTGAGGTGAACTGGGCTGAGAGAGAGTGGGTGACTGGCCTAAGGTCACATAAACTGATCATCTAAACAAATCCAGCATGAAGTTTCACTCAGTGGCCCTGTTTCCATAACACACTTAAACCGGTTCCTTTAGAGGAGGGAATAATAATAATAATAATAATAACAATAACAATAACAATAACAATAACAATAACAATAACAATAATAATAATAATAATAATAATAATAATAATAATAATAATAAAGTTGGAAGGGACCTTGGAGGTCATCTGGTCTAACCTACATAAGTGTCCTTCTTAACCAACCCCAATTAACCTGGTTATATTTGGCATGGAGCTCATTCCCTCAGGGCAAGTAACTCTTCCAGTGTTGTGCAAATTAATTGCAGTAAAATCAATGGTTTCTCCTCACGTTTAAGGCAGAGGTGACATCCTAAACAGACCCTGTAAAAACAGGATCTTTCCATCGCTGTCTTTCATCGGCTTAGTAGTTTTTAAACATCCCTGAATCCATATGGCAGGTGAAAAGGAGAAGAAGAAATATGAGCCAGCTGACAAAAAAAAAGCCAGATCAACCCTTTGCTGCATTAACAAAGCCAGGGCTTTTTTTCTCATAGAACGCTCAGAACGGAGTTCCGGCACCTTTTTTGGATGGAACCTTGTAGGGTAGGCAAGGCGGGTTGTATGACATGTGTGAGTTCCGGCACCTTTTTCTTTTACAAAAAAAGCACTGAACAAAGGGATAGAATCAAGATCACTACCACTTTAAAAAAAAAAAAACTTGTTAACATCACACTTGGAATACTGCATCCAATTTTGGTCACCACAATACAAAAAAGATGTTGAGACTCTGGAAAGAGTGCAGAGAAGAACGGCAAAGATAATTGGTAGGCTGCAGGCTAAAACATATGAAGAATGGTTGCAGGAATTGGGTACATCTATTGAAAAGAAGAACTAGGGGTGACATGATAGCAGAGTTCCAATATTTGAGGGGCTTTTCCTAAAGAAGAGGGAGTCGAGCTATTCTCCAAGGCACCTGAAGGCAAGACAAGAAGCAACGGATGGAAACTAATCAAGGAGAGAAGCAACCTGGAACTAGGGAGAAATTTCCAGACAGGGAGAACAATTAACCGGTGGAACAACCTACCTCCAGAAGCTGTGAATGCTCCAACACTGGAGGATTTTAGGAAGAGATTGGTCAACCATTTGTCTGAAATGGTAGAGGGTTTCCTGCCTGAGCAGGGGGTTGGACTAGATGACCTCCAAGGTCCCTTCCAACTCAATTATTCTGTTATTCTGAAAAGGTAGATGTGGCAACCACAGTTTTGTTTTGGAGTTATTGATCCTTTTCTTCTTCATAGCCTGAGATTATCCAATTTAGCTTGATGAATTACCAATGGGGAGATGGGCAGAAATGGTCTTCGAAAGATCTTTCAGCTATCTGGGATTCCTGGCACCATATTTTCAATCCCAGGGAAGATTTTGGAACAAACGGAGATAAAACGAGTTTTCTTCCACATCGGAACGCTGTTTTTTATGCACCCAAATTAGATCAGCTTGAAGCTGCCCACCAATGCTGTCAGCTGCTTTTCATCCGCAAAATACCTTTTCAGAAATCTGTGCAGGATTTCATTTCCAGAACATCCAACCGATTTGCAGCTGAATCGGAAGAAAGAGACTTAATGGCACTCTGCAGAATTGAAAGCATCAAACGCCTCTGTTTCACTGGAAGTTTACGAGAGGGGAAGAAACATTAAAAAAAAGAAGATGGTGAGCACTGAGAACAGCAATCATTCAAATGATATAAGCAACATAGACAAATGGCAGAGAAATAACTCTGTGCTGCTAGCGGAACTATATTTTATCTGGAGGTCTCACATAAATCTTGACTAAGAACACTACATCCTTATGTACATATTGTTCACCAACTTCCATGGGAATGCAGGGTGACCATTTCCTGCAAAGCTCACAGGCACTCCTCAATCTCCATTCCCCCCCTCTTTCTTTAACAAGTTCAGTGTTGTGCAGATTCACAATTTTCAGCATTTTCTATTCTGTGGCAATC
Organism: Vipera latastei; assembly: GCA_024294585.1. Classification (NCBI taxonomy): domain Eukaryota; kingdom Metazoa; phylum Chordata; class Lepidosauria; order Squamata; family Viperidae; genus Vipera; species Vipera latastei. The sequence goes on along the minus strand of CM044360.1, from coordinate 75,202,724 downwards.
CTTGGAACTCTCTGAGCTTGGTTGCTTTCTTGTAAACATTTCATTACCCATCTAAGTAACATCATCAGTGTTAGAAGAGCCTTGGTGGAGCAGTGGGCTAATGCCTCCTTAAGTAACACCAGCTGCCTGCAATTAGTGCAGGTTCGCGTCCCACCAGGCTCAAGGTTGACTCAGCCTTCCGAGGTAGGTAAAATGAGGACCCAGATTGTTGGGGGCAATTAAGCTGACTTTGTAATAATGCCGCTTGGGGGGGGGGAAAGCCCTAATAAGCAGGCATATACATAGAATGAAGGCTATTGCTAAGCACATTGATTTGTGCTTCTTAGATTGTAAGCCGCCCTGAGTCTTCGGAGAAGGGCGGGATATAAATGGGATTAAAATAAAATAAAAATAGAAGGGAGTGGGATTTGCTTTCATTTTATATACTAGTGCAGTGATGGCGAACCTTTTAGAGACCGAGCGCCCAAACTGCAACCCAAAACCCACTTATGTATCGTTGGGTGTCGGGTGGGCGTGGCCCATTGGGTGGGCGTGGCTGCAGTGGTAATGGCAGACTGGGTGTGACTAAAAAGTTCAATCAAATCAATTCCAACTTTGCAAGATCTTTTTTTTTCCCCGCGAGAAGTTGAAATTGATTGATTGATTGAACTTTTTTTTTTTTGCACACGGCAGCAGAGGCCTAAAGCGAAAAGGTTTTATAAAACCCAGCTGAAGGCCTAGGACTTCAGAGAGGGCTCCGCATGCCACCTGTCGCACGCATGCCATAGGTCCGCCACCAGAGTATTAGTGTCTTGCTCTGACAGTGTTGGTGGGAGTGTTCTTGCTGGTTCCTTGATTGAGGTATTGTTTACTGATTGTTTGTTTGTTAGAATAGAATAGAATAGAATAGAATAGAATAGAATAGAATAGAATAGAATAGAATAGAATAGAATAGAATAGAATAGAATAGAATAGAATAGAATGGAATGGAATGGAATGGAATGGAATGGAATGGAATGGAATGGAATGGAATGGAGTGGAGTGGAGTGGAGTGGAGTGGAGTGGAGTGGAGTGGAGTGGAGAAGAGTAGAATAATGATCAGAATAGAATAGAAGAGAAGAGAATAGAATAGAATAGAATAGAATAGAATAGAATAGAATAGAATAGAATAGAATAGAATAGAATGGAATGGAATGGAATGGAATGGAGTGGAGTGGAGTGGAGTGGAGTGGAGTGGAGTGGAGTGGAGTGGAGTGGAGTGGAGTGGAGTGGAGTGGAGTGGAGAAGAGTAGAATAATGATCAGAATAGAATAGAATAGAATAGAATAGAATAGAATAGAATAGAATAGAATAGAATAGAATAGAATAGAATAGAATAGAATAGAATAGAATAGAATAGAGCTGGAAGGGACCTTGGAGGTCTTCTAGTCCAGCCCCCTGCTCAAGCAGGAGAACCTATACCATCAGACATGTGATTGTATAGTCTCTTCTTAAAAATCTCCAGTGATGGAGCGCCCACGATTTCTGGGGATAAGCTGTTCCACTGGTTGATTGTCCTCACTGTCAGGAAGTTTCTCCTTAATTCCAGGTTGCTTCTCTCTTTGATCAGTTTCCAACCACTGTTTCTCATCCTTCCCTCTGGTGCTCTGGTGAACAACCTGTCCCCCTTTTCCTTGTGGCAGCCCCTCAGATACCGGAATACTGCTATCATGTCTCCCCTATTTCTTCTTTTCTTTAGATTAGCCAAACCCAAGTCCCGCAGCCATTCTTTGTATGTTTTAGTCTCCAGGCCTTTGATCATTAGTTGCTCTTCTCTGAACTTTACCAAAGTCTCATCTTTTTTTGTGATATGGTGACCAAAATTGGCTGCAGTATTCCAGGTGTGGTCTTACTAGGACTTTGTAAAGTGGTACTAGTACTTCATGTGATCTTGATTTTATGCCAATATGGGACTACTATTGGTAGTTCCTTGATTGGGGTACTGTATATTTTTTGATTGTTGGTCTAGTGTTAATCTTGGTGTTAATCATTGTTTCTCTAGGTATTGATTGGTGGTGAGGAGGTGTTTGGGTCTTTTTGTTTCCTTTGGGGCTTTTTGATGGTGTCTTTTGAGTGGTGTGTAGATGTTATCTCTATGTGCCTGTTGATGGCCAGTTTGTCTCAGGTCAAAGTAAGAACAAAAATGGAATCTTACTGAAGGTCTGACTCCAAGATATGAACATTGTCTATTGAGCTTGTTTGGTCTAGTGGTGAAGACACCAGGGTAAAACCAGAGACTGTGGCAGCTTCAGGCCCAAAGATAAACAGTGAATCCAACTGACTCCAATTCTTTATTTGCTTATTGTTAATAGACAGAATCTTGCCAAAATATACCCTTCTAGATTAGATAACTTTATTGTCATTTTTTTCCTGTGGGCACATTAAAAAATGAAATTTAGTTGCTTGCTCTCAAAGTGTACACATGCATAACACATTTAAAACATACTATATACAACATATGTATAGACCTACACCCTTACATATAAGTAACATAAATATTAAACACTGTCCATATTGAATACATAACGGAAGGAGGAAGCTTTAGAGTTCACAAAGTTGATACTGTAGGGAACAAAGCTGTGACTGAATCTGGATGTTCTGCTTCAGATACCATGGACTCCCCCCCCCCCCGCCAGAAGGTAACAAGGAAAGCAGGTTGTGAAGAGGATGTGTGGTGTCCCAGACAATCCTGCGGAGCCTGCTCAAGCATTGCTTATATGCCACATCCTGGATCGAAGGAAGTGAAATGCCGATAATCTTTTCTGCTGTCCTCACCACTCTCTGCACCGCCTTCCTGTCTGAAGCAGTGATGCTTCCAAACCAGACTGTTATGCCATATGACAGGATGCTCTCGATTGTCCCCCTGTAAAAAGTGGTCAGGACAGGGGAAGGAAGACGTGCTTTTCTCATGTGATGCAGAAAATGCAGGCGCTACCGTGCCCACTTCACCAGGGTCTCGCTGTTGAGTGACCAAGCCAGCCTATTTGTTAACTGCACACCCAGGAATTTGATGCTGGTAACCGTCTCCACAGGTGAATCATTTACCCTAACAGATGTATTATGAGAGATTATAGAGTGTGCCAATCTAGACCCTTTCCTTCCTTCCCATTCAGTCAAGAATTGTGCAATCTCTTATTCTGGATTTTTTCTCTGGAAAGTGCTGCCTCCTCCATGGCAAACCACGATACTCATGCCAAGATTCACACACACATGCAATCACACACATCCCACACTTACCTACTTACTTACTTACTTCTTTTCTCCAAATGCTAGAAATTTCACCAAAGACCTAGAGAAAAAAAAATCTAATCATTCCATAGTATGGAGATCTAAAAAGAAGCTCTTATGTACATCTGCAAAAGCACTCTAAAAATGTGTTGGACATATGTTAACAAACTACTCAATATTTTTTAATGAGCTGTGATTGCTGTTGCAGAATGGAAATGCTTGAAGAACTTCTTAAGTACATGGCAGAGCCGATTAAAATAACCTCCTGTCCTCATTTTCATCCATTCTGGTACCCCACAGCTTGATAACACACACACACACACACACACATTGCTTAATATTGGGAAGAAATAGAAAAAAGAAAGGCAAGAAAAACACACCTTTGGGGAAGACTGCAAAAACGGCATTTCAAACCATGCCCCCTCGAATTACATTGATATATAACCACATTAAACTGTTGAAATTCAATAAGAGATGTGTCAAGCAAAGGCCACTTGTGTGGGAATGTTGTCGACTAAACTATTACGGATGATGGACGCCCAGGCTCGGTTCCCCACTCAGCAAACTTGAAGTGAGACCCTGAGAATCTGGAATGAATTGTGAATCCCTTCTCTTGGATGGTCCTTTTCATAGCTCAGGGATGTACAAATTGCTATTCTGAGCACAAAGGCGACCTGACCGCCTCAGCGCTTCAGTTCTCTCATGACCTCACATACTTTTGACAACAAAATAAAATCAGCAGGTAGGAATGTCTTCAAAAAAGCAGGACCAGCTATGTGTCAGCTCCACCAGGAAGACCAAACCAGGAAATTGACTCCACAGGAAGGCTAAAATTACTTTTATTGGGAAAAGACCCTGATCTGGGGAAAGATGAAAGGCGAAAAAAAAGAAGGGGAACGGCAGAGGGTGAGATGTTTACATAGGGACATCGATGCCATGAGCATGAATTTGGGCAAACTCTGAGAGACAGTGAAGGATGAGGGGTGGAGGAGGTGGGATGACCTGCTATGGTCTGTGGGGTTGAAAACAGTTAGACAGCAACAACACAAATGACCACAGAATCTTGCACGTCTGTGCTGCACCTTCCTTCTCCTTCCTCTAGTTCAGTGAGTTAGGGAAGTGTTTGAGCTGCATCTCCTACTGGGCTTAAAAATGTGTTTTTGCATCTTTTATTTATCTATTTACTTGTATCCCGCCATCATCATCATCATCATCATCATCATCATCATCATTATTATTATTATTATTATTATTATTATTATTATTATTATTATTATTATTATTATTATTATTATTATTATTATCATTGCAAATAAGGGGAAAAACATATTCCACACACCTTCCTCCTCCTATTTTTCACTCACCTGTGAGGTGAGTTGGGCTGAGAGAGAATGAGTGGCCCAAAGTCGCCCAGTTGGCTTACATGCCTAAAATGGGACTAAAACTCATAGTCTCCTTGTGATTGGCCCAAAGGTATCTAGCTGGCTTCCATGGCTAAGGCGGGACTAGAACTCAAAGTCTCCTGATGATTGGCCCAAAGGTATCTAGCTGGCTTCCGTGGCTAAGGCGGGACTAGAACTCAAAGTCTCCTGATGATTGGCCCAGAGTTATCTAGCTGGCTTCCGTGGCTAAGGCGGGACTAGAACTCAAAGTCTCCTGGTGATTGGCTCAGAGTTATCTAGCTGGCTTCCGTGGCTAAGGCAGGACTAGAACTCAAAGTCTCCTGATGATTGGCCCAAAGTTATCCAGCTAGCTTCCATGGCTAAGGTGGGACTAAAATGCCCACTCTCCTGCTTTCTAGCCTGGTGCTTTAACCACTAGACCAGGGGTAGGCAACCTTGGCTCTTTTATGACTCGTGGACTTCAACTCCCAGAATTCCTGAGTCAGCCATGCTGAGGGGAAAGCGAGAGTTTCCAAGCTGAGCCATGCTGGCTCAGGAATTCTGGGAGTTGAAGCCCACAAGTCATAAAAGAGCCGAGGTGGCCTGCCTCTGCACTAGACCAAACTGGCTCTTATAGTGTACCTTTTGTCTAAGCAACAGAGCTTGCATACCTCCATCCACCTTACCTTCTTCATCCTGTGAGGTCTACCAGTTTTCATGCCTACACCATGATGAATCTGTGGAACAGGAGTAGCATAGTGACATCGTCGCCATCCTAAGGCATGGAGAAAGGACATCTTGTTTTGTTGGCTGTTAAAACCCAAAGGTGCTTTTCCAAAAGGCACCTGGAGTTCCTTGGTTTTTGTTATTTTGATTTTTTTTTCCCTTGAAAACATTTTACTTCTGATCCAAGAAGCTTCTTCAGAACTGGATGAGAGGTGAAGTGAGAAACTGAAGAAGCTTCTTGGATGAAAAGCGAAACATTTTCAAGGGAAAACCCCCCAAGAAAAGTCCTTTCTCCATGTCTCAGGATGGCAATGATGTCATGGTGCTACTCCCATCCCACCGATTCATCCTGGCAAAGGCATGAAAACTGGTAGACTTTGCATGATGCACCTTTGGGGCAACCCATGGCCTGGATGATCGAGAATCTCCATAAACATTTGCTGTTAAAAACAAACAGACCAGCCATGGCAACTTGCTAGTAATTATCAATTACCAGCCAAGAACAGAATGGCTATAGAATCCTGATGCTCCTGGCTGGTTTTTAACAACAACAACAACAACAACAACAACAACAACAACAACAACAACAATTGATTTAACAACTGTCAATAAGATGGACCAAAAAGTCTGGATTAGTGAATGTGGCATTGCCTAGAGACAGCAGAATGGACGAGAAAGAACTGGAGAAGATAACAAAACACAAAGACCTACAAATAGAAATAGAACAATTGTGGCAAAGGCAAGCAAGGGTAGTACCAATAGTCATAGGTGCCTTGGGTGCAATCCCAAAACAACTGGAGCACCACTTGAACACCATCATCGGCATTGACAAATTCACCATTAGTCAATTGCACTGCTTCCATCCTGTGACGATATCTGTAATACCATCAAACATCCACATCTGCCTATCCCAGGTCCTTGGTAAGGACTCAATAGGTAGACAAAAATGCCAAATCCAGTCTGAACATCTGGCTGACTGTGAAATGATCAATAACAACAACAGCAACAACTATTGTTGTTGTTATTATTAACATTAATATTAATATTATTATTCTCCACCCTTTCCCTTGCTTTGTTTTAATTATTATTCATTTTCGGGGAATAAAGTCATACGATTTACTCTTTTCAACAGCTCAAAGATCACCCCAAAAGAAAAGAAAAGAATGTTACTGAGAAGAAACAGATATTGGAAGAAGATCAGCAACAAAGGAAAGTGAAAGGTTTGCGAAGAAATTCCTAGACTCACTCAATATTCGACCTTTGGCATGATGACTCAAACTGGAGTATTTGAACTGGAGAAGATTTAGCACCGAAGGTAGAGGAAGAACGACATTTATTTGCATTTAAATGACAAATTACCCAGTGCATAGTTCTTCACCTGTATCTGAACTGTAGCACATCTATAATCTCTGCTATTTTATTTCGGCGGCACAGTTTGCTTTTTAAAAAGTGCTAGAAATGTATACTAGGAATAAGTACACACAAGGGCTATATAAAAGGAAATTGAGAATGCTAAAAAAATGCAGATCAGGAGAAAGTCATGAAGATATTACACAGATGTCAATCCACATAGCGTGCTCTGTTGGGCAATAATAATTGTATTTTTTTTCCTTCTCTTTTGTTTAGTGGTGTCCAGTTCTTGGAGAATAACTGCACAAGTCCCTGTAGATTTTTTGACAAGGCTTTTCAGGAATAGTTTGTCATTGCGCACTTCCTAGGGCTAAGAGAAAAGGACTGGTCCAAGGTCAGCCAGTTGGATTCATACCCAAGGCTGACTAGAACTCATTATTCTTTATTCTTTATTGGCCAGGTGTGATTGGACGCTCAAGGAATTTGTCTCCGGTGCATAAGCTCTCAGTGTACATACAAATAGCAAAGTAGTATAATCATAACATACCAATAGGAGAAGGTGGTAGGAAAGCTGAGAAGGATAATGGTAACACAGCCCTACTACCCGTAAGGCAGTGCTGTGGGAATTAGGGGTTCAGCAGAGTCATGACATACAAGGGGAAAAAAACTGTCTCCGTTTCTAGTTGTTTTGGCACACAATGTCCCATAGCAGCATCTTGAGGGGAGATATTAAAACAATTTATATCCAGGATGTGACGAGTCTGTAGAAATTTTGGCAGCCCTGTTTCTGGCTCATGCAGTATACAGGTCCTCAATGGAAGGCAGGTTTTGTGCAATTGTTTTGGGTTTTTTTTTCCTGCAGTCCTAACTATCTGTTGAAGCCTGTACGTGTCCTGTTTGGTTGCTGTACCAAACCAGACAAATCTATGGATGAACGTCCTTCGAATGGTGAGGGAGTATGAACTGGATTTCCAGAAAACATTGCAAACCACAGGAGCCATTTGTGCTCAGTTTGAGATGCAGACAACACAGACTCATCCCCCACAGCCAGCGCCTGTCTTCAACCGTGAAGGGACCCAGGGCAGAAAACATCCTGCAGCTGAGAAGGCTCAACTCCCCTCAAATATTGGAGCACTGCTATCATGTCACCCCTAGCCCTTCTCTTCATTAAACTTTGTTGTTGTTAGTTGCGAAGTCGTGTCCAACCCTTCGCGACCCTATGGACAATGTTCCTCCAGGCCTTCCTGTCCTCTACCATCTTCTGGAGTCCATTTAAACTCACGCCTACTGCTTCAGTGACTCCATCCAGCCACCTCATTCTCTGTCGTCCCCTTCTTCTCTTGCCCTCAACCTTTCCCAGCATTAGGCTCTTCTCCAGTGAGTCCTTCCTTCTCATTAGGTGGCCAGAGGATTTGAGTTTTAGCTTCAGGATCTGGCCTTCTAAAGAGCAGTCAGGGTTGATCTCCTCTAGGACTGACCGGTTTGATCGCCTTGCAGTCCAAGGAACTCGCAGGAGTCTTCTCCAGCACCATAGTTCAAAGGCTTCCTTCATTAAACTGGACATACCCAATTCCAGCAATTGTTCTTTGTATGTTTTAGCCTCAAGTCCCCTGATCATCTTTGTTGCTATTCTCTGCACTCTTTCTAGAGCAGGGGTGTCAAACTGCCAGCCTGCTTTCTCGAATGCATCATGCCAACACCACGTCCAACCCATTGCCGGCAAGGGGGAAAAAATCATGATATGTCATGACATGTCACATGATGTTGCGAGTTTGACACCCCTGTTCTGGAGTCTCTGATGGGATTGACTTAGGGCACCTGAGGCTAGGAAAGTAGTACTCATTGCAAGCTTGCTACAGGGAGATCCAGCCTAGAACTAAGGAGAAATTTCCCGAGAGTGAGAACAATTAATCAATGGAACAGCTTGTTTCCTGGAGTTGTAAGTACTCCATCTCTGGAGATTTTCAGAAATAATCTGGAGAACCATTTGACCACGATGGTTTAAGGTCTGCTAGCTTGAGCAGGAAGTTGGACTAGAAGACCTCAAGGTCCCTACAATTCTATATTCTAACCAGGATACCAAATTGGTTCTCTGATTATAATGATGTATCCCACTCTATCGGACAAGAACGATTGCAGTAAAATAAATGAGCAAATACCAAAGCTCATGCAGATTCAAACTCAGGCAGGGAGAAAAAAAACCACACCTGGGGAAATAAGAAATGGAACAAAATGGAAAAAGTGAAAGTCACTCTTCCCTAGCACAGCCCATTTTCAATAATCTGCTCTATACACACAGGCCAGCAAGCTCTGCAAACTCGAATCCCTGCTGTGGAGATTTAGTTTAAATCATGTTCATTCCTAGCACCAACTAGCTCATTCCTCTTTCTGCTGGGACTATTCAGCACATGCCAAGGACAAATTTACTTCTTTTCTCTTCAAATATTTGCAGCTCACCTCTTCCACCTTGCCATCGATCACGCTGAGCTTTCAGCAGTGCTCGTGGAGGGCGAGAACCAAAAGAGAAGAAAACAGGCTGCTGATCAAAGAGGAATCGTAGGTGAGTGGTTTTGAAAGCAGAAATGAAAATGAGAAAGATTAAGAGACTTGGAAGCCGAATTGAATCGGCAGGGAATCAAATGGCGAGTGTCACAAAGCTAGGGATGAAAAGAAGAGGAGGTGGGAGACACCTACGGTCAAAAAAAGATCATCTACAGACTTTTAGTAGGTAGATCAAGTCTCGCCATCAAGTCTCGCAGAGCTTCAAGACGTTTATTATGTAGTGGGTTCTGGACTGCATGGAAGACAGCAGGCAGATGAGTACAGCAACAGCTCTTTATTGTGGTAGGACTGTACTGAACAAAGGGGGTTACCTGTACCCCTTATATACCTTGCCAGGTACGCTCTCGGCCAATCCCTTCATCTAAATCTCCCGCCAAAGCTAACCAGCCAATCCGGTTACGGTACAGCGCCACCTGGTGGTATTTGCTGAGCTGCTGCTTAGACCCCATACATGACACTCCTTCCCCCTTAAAAGAACAAACAATATATTTAATACAAAACATCATGCATAAAATTTCCCTGCAGTTACAATGGTTACTGGCAAACCATGGCTTGACTCTAGGCCCCGTTCCCCCCTCAAGATTGTACATAGTTTGCAAGGTAGGCTGGTGGCCTGTGAGTCCTGGCTGACCGTCTCAGAGTTTGCCATTCATCCGGGACAGCCAGGTCAGTGGTTGAGCCCTGGCTCAGTGTTCCTGGTTGACCCAACCCAGGGTCAGCCCTTGCAAACATGCTGTCGTGATGGTCCTGGGCCTGTTGTTGTATGAACCGGCTCTCCTCCAGTCCTGTTGATGTCGTTGGCGTTGATCAATCTGTGACCTTTCAGGAACCCGCTTCCTGATTTGGTCTCTGATCCGGTCGCGAAGCCTCTCTTCTAAGTCAGGAAACTTACAGAGACGGGTGGCCTGTCGCACGGCTGCTATGAAGTCGGCCGTCGGTTTGCCCAGTAGCTGGATCCGCTGGACAAACCGGAAGCGCCAGAACATTTCGGACCTCCGTGGTATGAAGTGTCTGTTTAGTTTAGCCATGAGATCGCTATAGGGAACGGTTCCGATAGCTGTCGGTGAGCACAACCCGATGGCTATATCGTAAACGGCAGGGCCGCTGATGCACAGCAGGGCCGCCACTTTCAAGCGGTCTTCAGTGATCCGGTTGACCAGTAGGTATCCTTCAACCTGGCCCAGATGCGATTCCCAGCGTTCGGGATGGCTGACGTCAAATTTGCGGATCTGACCAAGTTTTGCCATGCTGTGTCCGGTCCTGTGGATGCTGCTTCGGTAGAAGGAAATCAGAGGAAGATACTCCTTTTCCTCCATCCCTAGTGACTTCAGCTAGTGATTTCAGCTCTGAGTGAAGCAGCATCCCACCTTCGTCGCCACTATTATGTAGTGGGTTCTGGACCGCATGGAAGACAGCAGGCAGATGAGTACAGCAACAGCTCTTTATTGTGGCAGGACTGTACTGAACAAAGGGGGTTACCTGTACCCCTTATATACCTTGCCAGGTACGCTCTCGGCCATTCCCTTCATCTAAATCTCCTGCCAAAGCTAACCAGCCAATTCGGTTACCGTACAGCACCACCTGGTGGTATTTGCTGAGGTGCTGCTTAGACCCCATACATAACAACGTTTACTTATTTGGAAAGCAAAAAGGTCTAGGTGTCAGGCTTATCCTGAGTTGGCTATTTAGGAAAGACAGACCATCGACTCCATTCTGCATTCTGATAGGTTTCCCTGTAAGTCAGGTGCAATGCTATAGGGCACAATGCTCATCTCTGTTTTTTGTCTGAACACATTTTCTGTGGTCATGTGGTCAGTGTAGTTATAGAATAATAGAATAACTGTTCTGTACCAGCCTACTACCGGCCCTGCAGAAAAGGCAGGGACAACCCCTTTACAAAAAAGGCAAGAGTCTGGAACTAAGCCTGCCAAATTTATTGACATAAAACAGAGCAAACAGAGCCAAACAAAAACATGAACTATGAAACAGGAGCTATTCAAATGGTTGCCTTCAGCAAACCAGCCCTCCCACACATTCCCCTTTTAAACAGTTCAAGGTGTGGCTTCTCTCTGCCTCCTTCCGAGGTGCCCCATTGCCTTCCTCTGTTTACTCCTGATTGACTGCCTCCTGCGTCGGGCGTCCTTGAACAGGGCCAGCTGTGGGTCATCTTCATCCACGCTGTCAGGCTCACATAGCTGGGTCTGCGTCGTAACCAGATGGGAGGGGCCTGGCTGAGGGCTCTGCGAAGCCTCAGGGCTATCCTCTGCAAGCTCTCCAACACCCCCCCTCCTCCTCTGAATCGTCCGACCCAACTGCCGAACCCACAGGCTGACCCTGAATCACAACAATAACAGAGTTGAAGGTCTTCTAGTCCAACCCCCTGCCCAGGCAGGAAACCCTATCCAATTTCAGACAAATGGCTGTCCAGTCTCTTCTTAAAAACTTCCAGTGTTGGAGCATTCACAACTTCTGGAGGCAAGTTGTCTCCTTAGAGCCAGTGCTTTAGCTAAAGACACTCGCACCCAGAATGAGTATTTCAGCATCAGAAGCCGAGAATGACACCAAAAAGAGAATACTGCTGATCAATCCAAAAAAAAACAACAAAAAAAACCACAACCATATATTTAAATGGCTTCTAGCATATCTAGGATTCCTAAAACAGAAGGAAGAAGTTCCCCTATACCAGTCACGTTAGCATACAGTTTGCCTGCTTTCAAACTGCAGGAGCTGGGTCAAGTTACAGGAGCTCAACCCGTCCCATGGAGCTCAGGTCTCAAACCTGAGCTGGCAGACTCAGCATCTTTAACCACTGGGTCATCAAGCTCCCATTTGGAAAGCACCTTCAGATTTTGTTAAAAAAATATGTTTTATTGATTTTTTTTAACATAATAACCTTTAATATTTGGTAAACAGCATGTTTGTCTGAATTTACATTTAAAAAACAATCAATAACAATGAGTTTAATTCTATAGCCCACATACTGGCTTTGCTTGATTTTCTCTTCTTCCAATAATGTTCTCTTTTGCCAGCCTTGAATTAATACAATTCTTATTATTTAAATGAATGACAATTAAATATAGACATTTTTCTAATGTTTCTGCAAATACGAATCGTGTCAATATAAAGCTTCTTCTCTAACTGATCGTCTTGATGGTCTCATCGTAGATCCTGTTTACAATATTCTTATTTAAATTTGTTTTCCCCCACAATATTCAAAACATTCTTACTGGTTAAGATTTTCTCAAAATTGATTACACTGAAGTATTTAAGTCTTTTTCCTCAGACAGACCATCCCAACACTTTTACATTTCTCATATCTCATATCTCATACCAAGAACAGGAAAGAAAGAAAAAGAAAAGAAAAGAAATAAAAGAAAAAGAAATAAGAAAATAATATACTACTTAAAATACATGTCCCTCTTAGGCTAATGAACACTTACACCCAATTTTTTTTCTCTCTTCTTCTTAACCATATTCAAACATATGTTTTATCTTTACACATTCCGTTCAGTGAATCCAGTTATCTAATCTTTTGCATCTATTTGAAACATTTTTGTCCATTTGAAATTTTCTCAAGATCGATTACACTTAAGTATCTGAAACTTTTCCTCTGTACAAACCATCTCAACATTTTTATATTTCTCAAGTCGAAAAACAAAACACAAAGGAAAAAAAGAAAGAAAGAAAAAATACTAGGTTATTTGAGGGGCTCGTCTCTTTTAGACTAAAATTCATCTGTATCCAAATTCTTTCTATTTCTTTGAGCGTATTCAAGCAAATGTTTAATTTTTAGATTTTTTTTTTTTTTGAGGGGCATTTAAAAAAGAGAATCTGATGAAAAATCCATACAGGCTTGTTGCATATGACTTTCCCCGACGGATGTGCTTGAGTAGAGTAGTACACTACACTCACTTCTTCTATTACCATAATTTATGAGTAGTAAGAAAGGCCTGCTTTGAGGGCTATAAATTTTCCCCTTCAAATACGTTCTTCATGCCTTATGGGAATGTATTTATTTCTGTCTCACCTTTATTATTTTGCACATGACTGAAGGCTGCGAACACATCCGAAATGCCTTCCATCTCCTATTTTTCATGCAACAACTACCCTGTGAGGTGAGTTGGGCTGAGAGCGAGACTGGTTCGAATTCAACCCAGCTGGCTTTCGCGCCTGAGGTGGGACTAGAACTCACTGTCCCCTGGTGATTGGCCCAAAGTCACACAGCCCACTTTCCTGGTTAAGGCGGGACTAGAACGTACCACCTCCTGGTTATTGGCCCAGTTGCCCAGCCAGTTTTCATGTGTAGGCGGGACTAGAACTCACGGTCTCCTGGTGACTGGCCCCAAAGTCACCCAGCCAGCTTTCATACTAAGGCAGGACTAGAACTCACTCTTTCTTGCTTTGTAGTCTGAAGCCTTAACCAGGAATAAGTAAACGCCATGCTTTCTACCAGCATCTATCTCAGTGTTTGGCTGTCTCGTGCCATTCCAGATTTAAAGGAATCCTTGGCTAACTTCTTTTTCAGCTCCGGCTAATACTGAATTATTTCAGGTTTATATATGTATCTCAGATTTAAAAGATATGTTTGATAATGAGGGAATTCACACTGAGTCTTCTAAAGGGCAGGATAAAAGATCTGTTGCAACCACACTAATTATCCAGTCCTCACACTTTTATCTCCTCTAGCTTGACTGCATCCATCCTGTGATTATCGCAAAGAAATCCAGAGGCTGATAACCATTTATGTCATTAAATTTAGATACTGCCTAACTACAAAGTAATTCAGGGCGACGCATAATGTTAAACAAGCAATATCAGATGAGAAATTGATGAAAATAATAATGCACCCCCATTTTACAATTTGGACGGGAGGCCACCCAGAAGCCCACATTTGTATTCTGACTCACACGTAAGTGGTAATCCACTAGGAAACCTAGATCCCTCTTACAGTTACTGCTGTTGATCCTATTCTATACCTATGCATTTGGTTTTTCCTTTCTAAAGTGGAACTAGAATTCAAGACCTTACTTTTCTCACCACTGAACTCAGTGTTGGGATTCAAATACCTGAACAACTGGTTCTCTTATTGAGAGAACCCCTCGTCCTTCTCTTCATTATACTTGACATACCCAATGCCAGAGCCTTGGTAGAGCAGTGGGCTAATGCCTCCTTAAGTAACACAAGCTGCCTGCAATTAGTGCAGGTTCGCATCCCACCAGGCTCAAGGTTGACTCAGCCTTCCATCCTTCCGAGGTAGGTAAAATGAGGACCCAGATTGTTGGGGGCAATAAGCTGACTTTGTAATAATGCCGCTTGTGGGGGGGGGGGGCGAAAGCCCTAATAAGCAGGCATATACAAAGAATGAAGGCTATTGCTAAGCACATTGATTTGTGCTTCTTAGATTGTAAGCCGCCCTGAGTCTTCAGAAAAGGGCGGGATATAAATGTGATTAAAATAAAATAAATAAATAAATAAAACTGTTCTTCGTATGTTTTAGCCTCCAGTCCCCTGATCATCTTTGTTGCTCTTCTCTGTACTCTTTCTAGTGTCTCAACATATTTTTTACATCGTGGTGACCAACAGTGGCTGCAGTATTCCAAGTGTGGCTTGGAATTATTTTAAGAGCAGGCAACAGAATTTCTTTTTTAATGTGGGCCAGTGTGCTCATAGTAAAAAAAAATGACAATAAAGCTTATATGATCGTATCTGCTTTTTTATCTAAATTCGTAATTCCCATGCTGGAATAGAGAGTCTAGATTGAATTTTAAGTGTTCCACTCTGTACCTCTCTTCAGCTGGATGAGCACATGAGTGTAATGCACAAGCCAGCTCTTCATCCATTCTCATGCAGTGCTCTTAAAAAAATGCTTGGCTAAAATCAACATTCTGCATTGATGGCATGATATATTTCTCAAAAACGTATCAGGAAAAGTCCATTCATATCTCCTATTTGTCTGATTACAATTAGCTAGTGTTCTCTCTAAGATCCAGCAATTATTGTTGTTTGTGTGTGTGTGTGTGTGTGTGTTCGCTTTTAAAGCAGTTTAAGGTCCCCCATTATTTACTTATCTGGCTTTGTACTGTGTCTCTTCAGGGTGACCTGACATGCTTTGTTGCTGATGCTCAGTCTGGCATGAGAAGATGGAAAAGCATTTTGTTAGGAATAATAGGACCAAATTATGAGAAAGACTGTATATATTTAATTCTGCACATACTAACTGCAGCAAGAATTGTATTTGCCCAACACTGGAAAAATGAAAATTTACCAACTGAAGAAGAATTCGTTAAGAAAATTTTAGTTGTGCAGAAATGGGTAGATTGACTTTACAGATAAAAGAGAAAGAAGACTCGGTTTATTTTAGAACATGGGATAATTTTTATCAAGGGCTAAGAAAAATGGGTTGGAGAGAAAGGAATGTGATATGTAACTTTGAATATATATTAGCAAGAAGAAGACCACCGAGCGATTAATTAACATATTGTTTATGATAATTAACTATTACCATTGTTTTTTTAAAAAACACGTGAACCCAGACATTATGCTGTTTGCTAAATATTGAGGATGTTATTTTGTAAAACCCTAACCCCAACCCCAACCCTAATCCTAACCAGGGCTTTTTTTTTTTCTCATAGAACGCTCAGAACGGCGTTCCGGCACCTTTTTTTGCACACACACACACACACACACACACACACAAGCGTTTACACAAGCTGTGCTACTCCCTGCAAACTTGCGCGTCCTATTTTCATCGCTCGCCTTCCCAAACTCCAAGTTGGGAGTTGGGAGTTGGGAGTTTGGAGTTAGATAAGGCCAGCGAGGAAAGTAGGATGTGTGAATTTGTAGTTTGGGAAGGCAGGCCACTTTGGCACTCTCAGTGAGAGATTTTGCATGGGAGCGGGCCGGCAAGAAGCACATGGCAATGTTCTGTACCAGCCTACTACCGGCCCTGCAGAAAAGGCAGGGACAACCCCTTCACAAATGGCAAGAGGCTGGAACTAAGCCTGCCAAATTTATTACATAAAACAGAGCAAAACAAGACATGAACCATGAAAGAGGAGCTATTCAAACGGTTGCCTTCAGCAAACCAGCCCTCCCACACATTCCCCTTTTAAACAGTTCAAGGCGTGGCTTCTCTCTGCCTCCTTCCGAGGTGCCCCATTGCCTTCCTCTGTTTACTCCTGATTGACTGCCTCCTGCATGGGGCGTTCTTGAACAGGGCCAGCTGTGGGTCATCTTCATCCATGCTGTCAGGCTCACACAGCTGGGTCTGCGTCGTGACCAGGTGGGAGGGGCCTGGCTGAGGGCTCTGCGGAGCCTCAATACTATCCTCAGCAAGCTCTCCAACACCCCCCTCCTCCTCCTCTGAATTGTCCGACCCAACTGCCAAACCCACAGGCTGACCCTGAATCACAACAGGCAAGGCTACCGCTCCCTCTGCCATCGGCCAGCCCTTCGCAGGCACTGAGCAGAGAGCAGACTTGCAGCCTGACAAACCCCCACTGCCTCGACAAGGCACTGAAGATGTCTCTGCAGAGGAAGACCAAGGTTCATTCGGTAGCTGGTGTGTGAGCTTGTGTGTGTGTGTGTGTGTGTGTGTGTGTGTGTGTGTGTGTGTTCCTTTCTGTGTTTCACAGCCTCATGAGTTTATTATTTCCTTATGCCCTACTCCATTTTCCTGTTTTGGACTGTGCTTGTGATTTTGAAATTTTGTGGGAAAGATGGCCCTCTTTTTCTAATCTGTTGCAAACGTTAGATGACTTCACACTTAATAACCACAGTAACAGAGATAATGAGTATCGAATGACCTTAACTGTAGAAATATCTTAGATACACTGACCAGGCAGCCGGGACTATGCAAAAGAAGGCAAACTAAATCCATAATGGATTTCTTTTCAAGCAAAATGAAGTGACTTGCCAAAAAGTGAAAAGTGTGCTGATTTTTAATGGTATAGAGCACGGGTTGACAACCTGTGGCTCTGAAGCTGCATGCGGCTCTTTCAGCCTTCTCCTGTGTCTCCCAGTCATCCTCCACCATTTGCAGAGAGAGAGAGAGAGAAGAGACAGAGAGAGGCACTTGCGCTTCCCTTCTCTCTCTCTCTCTCTCTCTCTGTCTCTCTCTCTCTCTCTCTGTGTGTGTGTGTGTGTGTATGTGTAAAAAAAAGAGTGGCCTCACGCTGTTCTCCAACAAGCTGACAAGACTATTGGGTGGGGCTCCTGCCTTTGCTGCGTCTCTGAAGGAAGCAGGAAACAGCAGAAAGCAGCAGCTCTCTCTCTCTCGCTCTCTCTCTCTCACACACACACACATACAGACACACACAGAGAAAGAGAGACAGACAGACAGACAGACAGACAGACAGACAGACAGACAGACAGAGAGGAGAGAGCCATCCCAATAAGAATGTATGTCAGCTTGTCGGAGAACAGCGTGAATCCAGCTTGCCAGGTGAGTAGAAGATCGGAGAGAGGGAGAGGGAGGCGGGGGGGGGGGAGAGAGAGAGGGAGAGAGAGAGAGAGAGAGAGAGAGAGAGAGAGAACTCATGCACAGCACACTCTATTTCTTTTTAATTAAACTCTTAAATTAAGTTGCCCCTGTTGCGCGCGCATGCTCGCACAAGGTTTGCAACTCCCAGTGTTTTCTTTTCTGTGGGAAACGGGTCCAAGTGGCTCTTTGAGTGTTTAAGGTTGCTGACCCCTGGTATAGAGACAGTTTGGTCGAGTGGTTAAGGCACCAAGCTAAAAGCCAGGAGTTCCAGTCCTGCCTTAGACATGAAAGCCAATTGAGTGACTTTGAGTCAATCACCAGGAGACGGTGAGTTCTAGTTCTGCCTCAGGTATGGAAGCCGGCTGAATGACTTTAGGCCAATCACCAGGAGACGGTGAGTTCTAGTCCCGCCTTAGGCATGAAAGCCAGCTGGGTGACTTTAGGCCAATCATCAGGAGACTGTGATTTCTAGTCCTGCCCCAGACATGAAAGTCAGCTGAGTGACTTTGGACCAATCACCAGGAGACCCTGAGTTCTAATCCTACCTCAGGCATGAAAGCCAGCTGAATGATCTTGGGCTAGTCACTTCCTCTCGGCCCAACTCACCTCACAAGTTTGTTGTTGTGAGGAAAACAGGAGGATGCAATGTGCTTGCCATCTATTATACTGTAAAACAAATAAAGGCGGCATATTATATAAAATAAATACTTCGTAGTTGTCTATCTACCTTCCTTCTAGGAACTCAAGGCAGTATACATAACACACCATGTCTACAGTAACAATGGCAACTATCGGTTGGGTTGAAAGCATAATTGGTCCAACATCACCTCTTAAGTTAATATAATCCCATCCTAGTAATTTAACGTCCCTAGGATGGGATCATATTGCCAGTTTTATGCCCAAAACCTTCATCCCGACACTGCATTGTAAGAACTATCTGCTGCCGTTGTAAGAACTACGTTTCCTTTCTAATGTTCTTATTCATTTTTTCCCCCAGGTATTATAAAAGGCTCTTTTCACCTTCTGTCCTAGTAAACTGCTCCTGTGATTTAAGGATGCCTCTTAAAACTTCTGATCTCTATTATGTTTTACTGCACCAGTAAATGGGATTTGTTTAATCACATATCGAGTGTAGAAAAAATGCTTTGGTGTTGATAAAATCCAATCAGACAGGTAGCAGTAAATGGCGTGCCTTTAATATGGTTACTTGAGAAAGGGAAAATTTCAAGGGAGCCGAATTTCTCATTGTACAACATGCTGAAATTGACCCCCCCCCCCAAATCTGCTTCAGGTAATTTCCAAGTTTCCTTAGGTCTTCAAGGGCTCATAATGAGTAAATGGATTAACCGGGTAAATGGATTTTTTCCTCATAAGAGGGGCATTTGCAGAAGACAGGCCTAAAAGCGCAAAGGTAGCAGAAAGCAGGGGGGCTTTCGCTCAGGTTCGCCTGGTGCGTCAGTTGCGGCCCTATCTGGACCGGGATGCCCTGTGTACGGTCACTCATGCGCTCGTGACCTCTCGCCTGGACTACTGCAATGCTCTTTACATGGGGCTTCCCTTGAAGACCACTCGGAGGCTCCAGCTGGTACAGAATGCGGCCGCGAGAGTTGTCTTGGGAGTTTCCCGGTACTCCCATGTTACACCTTTGCTCCGCGAGCTGCATTGGTTACCAGTTGTCTTCCGGGTGAGGTTCAAGGTCTTGGTGATGGTCTTTAAGTCCTTACATGCCATGGGTCCGGAATACCTCGGGGACCACCTGCTGCCGGCGTCAACTTCCCTCCGCCCTGTGCGCTCCCACAGAGAGGGCCTCCTCAGGGTGCCTCCGGTCAGAGAATGCCGGCTGGTGGCCCCCAGGGGGAGATCCTTCTCTGTGGGCGCCCCGGCTTTATGGAACCAACTGCCGGTTGAGCTCCGGACGGCACCGGATCTTCGCTCCTTCCGGCGCGGGCTAAAGACCCATTTATTTGAACAAGCTGTCCTGGCCTGATGGGGGAATGTTAGGGTTTTAATGGGTTTTATATTGTGATTGTTTTAATTGGGCAATTATTTAATCCTTTTTTAACTTTTGTATTTCTATTTATATGCCCTGTTCACCGCCCTGAGTCCTCCGGGAGAAGGGCAGTATATAAATTTAATAAATAATAATAATAATAATAATAATTCAAATGTGTGGTTGCAGCCATTTTCTTGAATTTTTCTTCTTTTTTCCTTTCCTTTCCTTTCCTTTTTTTTTTTTTTTTTTTACTTTGCTGGCATTTTCTAACATCTTCCACAACTGGAGATGAATGAAAACAGGACTGGATGAGAAGTCAAACTGTCCTCCATTAGCTTGAAATTGATTAGCAGTGTCCTCAACACTGGGTTGGCGGGTACATTTGGAATTTTGAAAGCATCTTGTGGAAAATATAAAAGGGTTGCCATGGCAGAAGATGGTTGCCTCTGCATAAAATGGCTGCTGTGAGATTAGGTTGAAGCTACCATGCCTAAAGATGAAACAGGCATGTAAGCAAGGTGGGCAAAAATCAGGAACCTTGACTAAAAGCCAGTTTAGTCTAGTGGTTAAGGCAGTAGGCTAGAAAGCGGGAGACGGTGAATTCTAGTCCAGCCTTAGCCATGAAAGCCAGCTGGGGGACTTTGAGCCAATCACCCGGAGACGGTGAGTTCAAGTCCTGCTTTAGGCATAGGACTTTGCTGGGTGACTTTGGGATAATCACACGGGGACTGTGAGTTCTAGCTCTGCCTTAGGCATGAAAGTTGGTTGGCTGACTTTGGGCCAATCACCAGAGGACTGTGAGTTCTAGTCCCACTTTAGGCATAAAAGTCAGCCGGTTGACTTTGGGCCAGTCTCTAGGAGATGGTGAGTTCTAGTTTTCACTTTAGGCATGAAAGTCAGCTGGCTAAATTTGGGCCAGTCTTGTTCTCTCAACCCAACCCATCTCACAGCATTGCTTGTGTGGGGCAGATAGGAGGAGCAAAGAGTAGTAGGTATGTTTGCTGCCTTGAGTTACTCATAAAAATACAAAAGGTGGGATAAAACATTTTTTTAGGAAAAAAATATCTGATCAAAGAGTTCACGCCAGAGTCAAAATCAAACTAGACACTAGTCCCAGGATGTGTCAAGTATTAAAAAAAATGCTGCTGTATAAAGGGCCCCCTCCCCAGATTAAAATATTCTTTATTCTTAATATTAAAAAGAGGCAGGATAGAATATTTCTCCTGAAGGAGAAAAAAATGTTAACAAAGGCAGAAACCTTTGGTTTCTATTGGTTCTAAACCAATATTTAGAACTGGAGATTTTTTCATCCATTCAGAAAGACGGGGGCCACACTATTCATAAGAGGCTCCAGCTGGTGCAGAATGCGGCCGCGCGAGTTGTGATGGAGGTCTCCCGATACTCCCATGTAACACCTCTGCTCTGCGAGCTGCATTGGCTTCCAGTTGTCTTCCAGGTGAGATTCAAGGTGCTGGTGATGACCTATAAAGCCCTAAATGGCATGGGTCCGGATTATTTACGGGAGTACCTTTTGCCGGCGTTAACTTCCCATCGTCCTGTGCGCTCCCACAGAGAAGGCCTCCCTCCTCAGGGTGCCATTTGTCAGGGAATGTCGACCTGCGGCCCCCAGGGGGAGAGCATTCTCTGTGGGCGCGCCTGCCCTCTGGAATCAGCTCCCTGTTGAGCTCCGGATGGCTCCCGACCTTCGCTCTTTCTGCCACGACCTGAAGACTTGGCTATTTGAACTTGCCGGCCTGGACTGAGGGACTGGGATTTTAGATTTTAAATTTTAAATTTTAAATTTTAGAACGTGTTTTATTGTTTAGGGCTACTTGGTTTAATTTATTTTATTTTTTGTATATTATGTGTTGTATATAGTGTTTTAATTGCCCTGTACACCGCCCCGAGTCCTTCGGGAGAGGGGCGGTATATAAATCCAAATAATAAATAAATAATAAATAAATAACAAAACGCCTTCCCACAGAAGCTGGAGCTGATGGAATTAGAAAAACGAAGACTCCTGAAATCTACATTTCCCACCCAGCTCCAAGGACAGCACATGGCCTCCCAGCCACGATGGGAGTCGGGCAACAATAATTAAAATGTCAAAAGGGCATTTCACAGGAACAGGCACCTAAAATGCAAGGGCCAAAGAAAATGTAAAAACCCGCCCGCTCTCAACTCCATTTGGTCAGCTGTCCCAGAACTGCATGCTGTTGCTGGTTCTGCTCATCAATAAACGGAAACCTTCTTTCCTGAGCAGCCTCCATTTTACTTCCAGCATCTTGACCTCCATTTTATTTCCAGTGTCTTCCTCCCAGCTTGGAACTGGACCTGATTTTTTCTTTCAACACTGCTGTCGATTCAGATCGTGGCTCCCTCGTGCATATTTGTTGTATCATAGTTAGGGAAGCCCAAATGGAAGTGATTTATTTCTCCTGCCCTAAAATTCCCTACTTAACAAACAAAGCCTTATGATTTTTTTTTCCTTCCTGTGCCCGAGGGCATTTTAAACTTTCTTTAGAGAACAGAAAATGTCAGCCAGACAGCCAGAGGTTCACTGCGTTTTCAGAAAGGGAGGGTTCCCCCCCACCTTCTTTTCCATGTCACAATTTCCTTTCAGAAGAGCAGCAGCTAACATTTAGAGAAGCAAAGCAATGACCTTCTTGGCGTTTCACGCATTACCTACCTGTACTTTTCAATTGCTGCCTCCCCCCCACACACCCCTTTATGGCAGCCCATCTCTTTGATTGCATTCAAGCAACCACTTCATTGTTGCCTACAAAGAAGCAAGCCATCTCTTTGGTCCTTCTGAAAGACCCAAGCCGAAGCACCTTGAACCTTAATGAAAAAACAGCAGAAGCGCCTGGCAGCCAAAAATTAAACCAAGGAAAATACTCCTGTTTGTTTGATTTTTTGCAGGACACTGCGATCAAGAACCTCAGGGTTGCAACCCAAAGATGTTTGTTTTTTTTTTCACTAGGCAATTGGACACTCTTGTTTTACTTTGAAGACGTTTTGCTTCTCAAGTCCACATTTTGGACAGAGAGGACCGCTGGTTTGAAAGAGGGGTCAAAGAGACCAGCTATGTCAAAACTGAACAGCCATCGCTCAAAAGAGCGGGGAGGATACCATACCATCTATCTCCAGTCTACAACACAATGCTTTCAGCAGTCCGAAGAAGTCTCCACACCCATTTGCACTACTCAGGTGACCTTGAGGAGACAGATAAACCTCCAAGTGGCCTCAACGATTCTCTAAAGGAATGCAAATGACCAGCTGCCTGCAAGGAGTTTAAATCCTCCCATTCCCCACCATCCAGTCAGAGCTGAAGAAGCTTCTTGGATGAGAAGCGAAACGTCTTTAAAGAAAAACAAGGAAGTCCACTTGCCTCCTGAAAAAGCATCTTTGGGACAACCGGTTGGTGCTTCCCAGTTTTTGGAGTGACCAGAAGAAAGTAAGACACATTGTCCCCTTGAAGCATTACTGCTACTCAGCGATCTCAGTGGTTCGAACATTTAATTAATGAACTATGGCTGGTTTATCAGAAACTGCAATGGAATGTATGGGTGACCTTGGGAGACAAGAGGTTAATTGATGCCTGTGAAGCAAACTGGGAAATATCTTGAAAGCATCATATCGGAGGAGATGGATTTGAGGGATCTGCCCTAGCAGATTGCTTCTGCATGGATTGTGCTACATGTCTGCTGGGGGGAAAAAATGATAATTCTGATTGGAAATTTTTGGAAGCCAAGACCGGTTGCCCCTTCTTAATTGAGAAAAAAACATATACGATACTGGGACTTTGATGACCAGTATAGGAGAGCATGTGGTTCAATTACACCTTTCTGAACTTCAAAAATCTATTTTTGAACTAGGCTGGAAATTCATCGTTGCTGAAATGGAAATAAAATCTTCAGAAAGATTAAACCTCCTATTGTTCAACAGAAGGAGAAAATGGCAAATCCATCATGGCTAAAACTTTTGCTGATTCTTTAACTCTTCCTTGTGTATGAGATGCTTAGTATCTGAGCTAGCGGAGGGCAAAACCTTTGCACCAAGGTTTTTTTTTTTTTTTTTTTTTCATTTTTATTGTAGAAAGCAAGTATCCGTCATTGTGATGATGATGATGATCATCATCATCATCATTATTTTTATCCACACACAGTCCTTCTCAATGATCTGGAATAAGCAGATGTTGTTGTTTGAAGGTGTTAAAAATATTGTTGTGGGATGGAAGCTGTTCCAAGCAAGTGCCTTTTGCAATTGATTGGTGGTGATCTTGTCAATACAGATGGTACTACAGATGTTTTGGGACTGCACACAAGGTGCCTATTAATGATATCCACTCAGTTGTGCCCAACTCTTGGCGATTCTGTGGGCCAAATCTCTTCACCTCTTCTAAACTTGCATTGCTTCTTTGAGCTGCTCTATGCTCTGGCTGGTGTTTCCTTTGATAGTGTCCAGCCACCATGTTCTTGGATGGCCTGGTTTCCTTTTACTGCTAACTCTTCCCAACATAATTGCTTTCTCCAGTGAATACCCCCACATGACATGGCCAAAGTAAGAGAGACAGACAAACAGACAGAGGAAGGTTGTTGACTCCTGTGTGATTAAACTACTGATGTAATGTTTTGCAGAAGATTGAAAGAAAGAAGCTGCTAGGTTGTGTCGCCATAAAAAAGTCAGGCTATCATTTTATGTAATCAAAAACAATTTTGGCTGGCATTAGGTCGAAATGCTTGTCCCTCAAACCATTTTTCTAGTGTACGAACCATTCCTAGGTCTGTTCCCTTTCTGCACAATAGAGAATAACTTTTGTAAATAAATGCAAACACTGTCTGAAGAAGCAGAGACAAAAACTCATGTCAAGTTTCAAAGCATGTTTTTTTTCCCCTGGTGCAACAATTATTGCTTCTCAGCTTGCCAACGAAGTCAGGGGGAAGGGAAAGGATTGGAATGCAGACTTCAAACATTAAGAGAGTAGACCCTGAGACACAAGGACAGTTCACCAGGTGTCTGGCCAGACCCAGACACACTTTCTCATAACAATATTAGCCCATCTAATTGGACAATGTGACCTGATGCAGGGGAGGAGAGAGAAATCTATGCTTTTACTATATGGGGTTGGGAGTGTTGTGATTCAGTGTCAGCCTGTGCTCCCAGCAGCTGAGTCCGATGAATTGGAGGAGGAGGAGGAGGGGTTTGGAGAGCCTTTAGTGTCAGAGGGAGGCTCTGATGCACTGCAGGACTCTCAGCCTGGACCCTTCAGTTATGTTCCTCATGAGGCTCAGCTGTGTGAGTACGAGGTGTAGGACTCAGAAGAGTCACAGCTGAATCTGTTCAGAGACACTAGAAGCAGAAAGCAATCCAGCAGAGCAGAGCAGAGAAAATCAATGAGGCAACTCAGTGAGAGGAAGAGAAGGCAGTGAGAAGCCATGCCTTGGGACTGATAATAAAAGGGGAAGGTGTGGGCGGGGCTGGTTGCTGAAGGCAACCGTTTGGAGACATTCTAAGAGAATCCTGGTCTGTTCTTGATACTTCTGTTTAACTCTTGTTTGTTGACTCTTGTTTGATATTTTGATTCATTTATTGAAGGAAATATTCTGTTGCTTTTTTGTTTGAACTGTAAATAAATTTGGGTTGGGTTTTTCCAGCCTATTGACTTTAAAAAGGAAAAAAGGGGTTGTCCCTGACACACAAATAGGGCCGGTCATAGGCTGGAACAGAACAGGGAGGGGTTTTGTCAGAGCTGGTTTTGCTTTCATATGTGCCAAAATGATGCACTCGATAAAGTTTTGCATTAAGAGATCAAATCGTCTCAAGAGTGCTTGCTTGGTTGAAAATTCCTGCCTGTTACATCTGGCAAACCAGGATCACTATGGAAAGGACATTAAGAAGACATTAATCCTAGTATCTGTCCCTCCACCATGGTATGCTTGCGAGGGGAGGGGGGGCAGGAAGATAATGAATGCAACTTCTAATATTAGTCCCTCATTATTGCAGATTAACTGGGGTGGGGGTGGGGGTTGTAGATATATTTCAGCCCTGCTGTTTTAGTGCCTGAGAACAGATGTTAGCTATGTCCCAGCTACATCCAGATTATATCAAGTCCTGGTGGAAGATGGAACTGCATCAAAGGGAGAGATCATTAAACATAACACCACATTTTCAGGGCAATTTGGTGTTCATTGGTTCCTGCTTTTTATTTTTCTTTGTTCAGATAGAGAGGATCTGAACACCAAATTCTCATTACAGAAGAATTTGGAACCAATCACCCGGTAGGTGATTGGATTAAAAATGGTGTTGTTGTTGTTTTTACATTGTCCCTTATTCTTTCACCAGGTACAGCACGGGTCACAAATAGATTGCGCAATACATAGTATGAGCGTCTTATATAATGGGAAGGGGCCCAATAAATTAGAAACTATAGACAGGTAGAGAATTTAGCTGAGGAGAAAGAACACTCAATCTGTCGCCTCAACTATTAGTTCTCCCAACAGCAGAAATTTGGGGTTCTCCCTCCATTAATAGGACAACCTCTAAGCATCCAGTTGAGGTCAAAAGCAAATTGTGTGGTCAGTGTACAGCTCAAGGAGCTATTTGTGGAATTCATTGCCATGATGAATCACGGGAGGCATTTTTTTTTAGTGGCTTTAAAAGTGATTAACCAGTTTTTCAGAAGACCTTTGAAAAAATTATGAACTGGTTTGACAAAAGACCCATCCAAACCCATAATAGCTCAGTATTGAACCAAGGGAGACGTTTAAGACATCTGAAGAGCTATGTTTTGGGAAAACTGGTTCGATTATTGAACGAAACCAAATAATATTCTAGAACAATCTAGAACTGCCCAAGGCTGGAGTCCTTGTTCCATCCTGGACAGTAGTTCAGAAAATGCCCGGTGAGCACCGAGGAGCCCATATTTCTTCTTTACCAGAAAAGCATTTATTCTCTCAAAACATCTGAAAACAAAATATATGAAAGCATTTTATATAATCCTTCGTGCATCTCAACGTTTTTCAACTCGATGCCCTCTAGTCTTTTGGACTTACAATGCCCATCATTGTGAAATAACATGTTGATATCAACATGTTGTTTCAGCAACAGTCGCAAAAGCCAGGAGTGAAATCTTCACCATGCAAAATATGTGTTTAATGATTGAGCGATACCGGTGTCAGAAGAATAATTTGGAGTTCCAATTTGAGCTGGGGTTTTGCGAGAATAAATAAAAATGAAATCCAGATAGCTGTGAGGAAAGAAGAAATACTTATTCCCAAAAGCAAAGGATTTGCTTTGGAGGCAGCCACAGAGAAATGGGGTACGTTGACGTTTTATAGGGGAGCTTATCCTGAGTGCACAAGTGTCTACATGCTGATTCTAGGGTGTGGGTATATGTATTTAGGTGCCATCTATGATCTTTATTCTTGTGAACATGCAGTTCCTCCGGAAAACCAATTTAATTAACTCTATTTGTGTTTACAGACCTTATCCTTTGATATGTGGATTAGGTCTGGGTAATGTATTTGCGGGGTTGTGGAACTTTGAGTAAAAGATTTTCTCCCATTTGCTATTTTTTACCTGATTAATTTAGTTTCAGCTTAACTGACAATTATCTAGTGGAGACACTGATTCTCAGTCCATTGTGGAATCCGCTAATCTTTTAAGGGAAGATGGAAACCATGTAAAGAATAAAATAAATTTGGATATACGGTAAAACTTCCCACACCAATTATTTTTAATTGCATGTATGTATGTATGTATGTATGTATGTATGTATGTATGTATGTATTTAAAAAAGAAAACCTGTATTCAAACAAACCAGAACAATCCAGTCGCGTAGACTTGGGCCCAAGGCTTGTGAAAACATGTATCTGTATAATATCAAATTATCATTTTTTGAAGATTCAGGCCTGGCCAGAGACTTCCTTTTGAAAACTGACAAGACTACAAATATAGTAAACATCATACGTTGCAGAGAGAAAACTTTTTTTTTCTTTAGAAAAAAAGTTATTAAAATTAATTGAAACCTGGGCTATTTATCTAAATGAAAAATGGACAGCAGCGGGCTACAGATATCCTGAAGTCTCCAGAATATTTATTGAGCAATGAAAATTCTCAGTGTCAGATGTATTGATGTATCTAAGTAGCTTTAAGAGAGTTGCAAAGTGGAAGAGGTGTCTTAGTAGGACAAAGTGTGTTTTGTATTGATGTAAATTACTTGAGAACCGTTATTAAGAGTTAACTGCTGTGTCTGTTTAAGCTCCAGACTGTTTGTCTGCAGAATTCTTAACTTGTGTTTTGGGCGGGAAATACTGCTTTAATTCCATTGGCCACCGCCTATCGGTGGTCCGTATAAATAGAAGTTAAGCAGCAGTGAGTGCGGCTTCTGTGTTAACCTAATAAACGTGTTGCTGTTCGCACCAATTGCCTCGTCAATGTCTCACCATTCCCAAAACATAACACAGTGCATGAAGAGTTGTCTGTATGCACCATTGTTTTACACAGTTGGGATTCCATCAACATTATGAATGTTCTAGAAAGAATATAAACAAGAGCAACAAGGACAATTGGGCTGGAGACTAAAACATGGTTGCTGGAATTGGGTATGTCTAGTTCAGGGGTAGGCAACCTTGGCTCTTTTATGACTCGTGGACTTCAACTCCCAGAATTCCTGAGCCAGCCATGCTGAGGGGAAAGGGAGAGTTTCCAAGCTGAGCCATGCTGGCTCAGGAATTCTGGGAGTTGAAGTCCACAAGTCATAAAAGAGCCATCATTCCCCACCCTTGGTTTAGAACAGGAGTAGGCAACCTTGGCTCTTTTATGACTCGTGGACTTCAACTCCCAGAATTCCTGGGCCAGCCACGCTGAGGGGAAAGGGAGAGATTTCCATGCTGAGCAATGCTGGCTCAGGAATTCTGGGAGTTGAAGCCCACGAGTCATAAAAGAGCCAAGGTTGCCTACCTCTGGTCTAGTTTAATGGAGAAAAGGACTAGGGGTGACATGATAGTCCAAAGAAGAGGGAGTCAAGCTATTCTCCAGAGCACCTGAAGGCAGGACAGTCCAGTGGATAATTTAATCAGTTTTAACTGTGGGTGGCTTATTACTACATAGTTGAGTTAATTCCTGAAATACAGATGTAATAATCCATTCAGGAAGGTTGGAGCCAGGAAGCTAGAAATTAGGAAGACAAAGACCCCTAAAACCTACATAGGTAAAGGTAAAGTTTCCCCCGCACATGCGTGCTAGTCGTTTCCAACTCTCTGTTTCAAAGCCGAAGAGCCAGCGCTTGTCCGAGGACGTCTCCGTGGTCATGTGGCCGGCATGACTAGGAACGCTGTTACCTTCCCAATGTAGTGGTCCCTATTTTTCTACTTGCATTTTAACGTGCTTTCGAACTGCTGGGTTGGCAGAAGCTGGGATGAGTAACAGGCGCTCACTCTGTTACGCGGCACTCGGGATTCGACCCGCCAAACTGCCGACCTTCTGATCGACAAGCTCAGCGTCCTAACCCACTGAGCCACTGCGTCCCTAATAAAATCTACATACCCCCACCCAAAGTCTAAGAACAGGAGACATAATAGGATTAACCTATCAATAGCAAGAGGGCACACTCCGACTCAGGTCAAAGTACATGACACAGGAAATACAAAGCCTCAAACAGGAACAGGAAACAACCTCAAGAGCCCCAGAAGGTAGAAAAGTTCACCACTCTGCTCCATGCAGTCACTTTTTCCAGAGCCATCTTTCTGTCTGGCTCGGCTCTTCAATCAACTAGGAGTTGAAGTCCACGAGTCACAAAAGAGCCAAGGTTGCCTACCCCTGGCCTAAGGGCTGGGGCTGATTTCTGGGGGTTGGTTTCTGTATTTTTTTAAAAGATCTTCTCTATTATTCCTTTGGGCACGTACATTCTGCCTTTTAAATATTTCCCCAAATATTTCTTTCTCTGGTTTCTTCCCACAGGGGTGAAGAAAATCCATCTCCCTAAGGGCCATCTTTTGATTTCAGCCATAGTCTTTTGCAGCTGGAAAGTCACATTCGCCTAATCAATGGGCTGGATAGCCCAAACAAAGCATAGGTGATGGCATACACTTGAAAGGAGACCCAGGGGGAAGTCTGTAATTGCAGAGTTTGCCTGGCAAGAAACAACAAATGCTTATTCACAGGGAATATGCAGGTGTAAAGCACGTAACAGTTCTGGGGAGTTAGAAAGCTGATAAAAGCAACAAAGAGTTAGGCATCTTGTATAGCTCAGCAAAAAGTGAGGCGTAGAGATGGCCTGGAGCAAAACAGAATGTGGGTTAGATTAACTCCTTGAAGCATCCATTAGCCAAAGCTTAGGAACAGGGATGGCTAGAGACCGATAGAATAATTGTTAGATCATTATTAAAATGTTTATTAGATGATATTTCTAGAATAGAATAGAATAGAATAGAATAGAATAGAATAGAATAGAATAGAATAGAATAGAATAGAATAGAATAGAATAGAATAGAATAGAATAGAATAGAATAGAATAAAAAATATGGAATGGAATAGAATAGAATAGAATAGAATAGAATAGAATAGAATAGAATAGAATAGAATAGAATAGAA
>CM044360.1:75169949-75172187 GCA_024294585.1 Vipera latastei | reverse complement strand
TTCTTGACTTTCTGAAAGGTTATCTCTGTGGGGTGTTCAGTTCTTTGCTTGCAGAGGTTTTATTACCTGACTACGTAACATCATCAGGCTGAGTGAGTGTGGGGGTGTTTACATAGAGTAGTAGCTTGCCTTGCCAATGTTGGTGGGAGTCAGTGGTGGGATGCAAATAGGTGAACAACCGGTTCTCTGTGTGGATGCCGCTTCCGGAAGCCTGCGCAACAAAAAAAATTAGCTACCGGTTCTGCCGAAGCGGTGCGAACCGGCTGAATCCCATCACTGGTGGGGGTGTAGTTTTCTCTGGGGTAGCCCCCCTCCCCCCCGCGATAAGGATATTGTTTTCTGTTTGACTGTTTGTCTGGTGCTAATCTCTGCTTATCTGATTGTAGGCTGCTGGAGAGGATGTGTTCTGATCTTTTGGTTTCCTTCTTACCCTTTTAAAATCTCTTTTGAATGGTGTGTACCTAAGGTTTATCTCTACGTGTCTATTGAGGTCTGAGTGACAGGCTTCCAGGAATTCCCTGGTATTTGGGGGTTTGGCTTGGTCTAGGACAGGGGTAGGCAACCTTGGCTCTTTTATGACTCATGGACTTCCTGACAGTGAGGACAATTAACCAGTGGAACTACCTGCCTCCAGAAGCTGTGAATGCTCCAACACTGGAAGTTTTTAAGAAGAGACTGGACAGTCATTTTTCTGAAATGGTATAGGGTTTCCTGCCTGAGCAGGGGGTTGGACTAGATAACCTCCAAGGTCCCTTCCAACATCATCATCATCATCATCATCATCATCATTATTATTATTATTATTATTATTATTATTATTAAATGAATCAATTCTCAGGTTCTCCAGATTCCCCCCCCCAAAAGAAAACCCACAACTGTTAAAGATAGTCCCCAACTTACAACCGTTTTTTTTTTGAGGACCATTCAAAGTTAAAACAGCTCTGGAAAAAAAGGTGACTCGTGACTTTTTTTTTTTTAAGACGAATGCAGCATCCCCATGGTCACATGATCAAATTCAGACACTGACAACCGGCTCGTATTTACGACAGCTGCAGTGTCCTGGGGTCACGTGATCCCCTTTTGCGACCTTCTTACAAGCAAAGTCCATGGGGAAGCCAGATTCACTTTACAACCGTCTGACTAACTTAACAACTGTAGTGATTCATTTAACACCTGCGGCATTGAAGGCCATAACGTGGGGCAAAGCTCCACGAACAACAACTGCTTTGCTTAGCCATTTGGGGGTCCATTGTGGTTGTAAAGTGAGGACTGTGTGCATTTCTGACCTCTGTCTGCTCTTTTACTATGAAACTTTGGTTGTGCACCAGGTCTGTGGGTACAAAAAAAAAACCCGCATGCCTCTTTTGTGCCTGGGTTGGATGGGTGCTGGACAGGGGGTGGACTAGCTGATCTCCGAAGCCCACTTTGGCCTCTACGCAACATTTCGAAATGCTTTCTAAGCATTCCTCTTTCTTTGCAGTTGGCCAACCAGAAGGGGACATTGCAAAACGAAATACATTTCCTTGTCTCATCTTTCACTGAAATTGCTTAGGGGGAAAAAAAGTTATTCCCTTTTAAGAATATTTGCAATTTTCTCACAGTCCTTTTGCAAGAGAGAGGCAGATTCTGATTTAGCAAGGCAGGGGACAGGCAAGGAGTGCTGTGCATCAACACAACTCTTAGCATAGAGACTTACTGTTTCCTGTTTAAAAGACTAAAGGTCTTTCACATACACATAGTCCTCATTTAGTGACCATTCGGAGTTACCATGGCGCTGAAAAAAAGGGGCTTACGGCCTTTCTTTCACACTTATCACCGTTGCAGCGTCCCCAGGGTCAGGTGATCAAAAATTCAGATGCTTGGCAACTGACTCGTATTTATGATGGCCGCAGCATCCCCGGGGTCCCCTTCTGCGACCATCTGATAAGCAAAACCAATGGGGAAGCCGGATTCACTTAACAAGCGTGTTGCTAACTTAACAACCGCCATGGTTCACTTAACAGCCGTGGCAAGGAAGGTCG
This sequence comes from Vipera latastei, assembly GCA_024294585.1. NCBI lineage: Eukaryota > Metazoa > Chordata > Lepidosauria > Squamata > Viperidae > Vipera > Vipera latastei. Next base: position 75,170,166 of record CM044360.1, on the reverse strand, counting down.
TAAGATGGGGCAAGACTCACTTAACAAACATCTCGCTTAGCAACACAAACTTTGGGGCTCAATTGAAAAAAAATAAGGTTCTACATTTAGGGAAGAAAAACCAAATGTACAGGTATACTATAGGTGGTTCCTTGCTCAATAGTAGCAACTGTGAGAGGGATCCTGGAGTCCTAGTGGACGATCACTTCAATATGAGCCAGCCGTGTGTTGCAGCTGC
>CM044360.1:75067449-75164949 GCA_024294585.1 Vipera latastei | reverse complement strand
ATAGAATAGAATAGAATAGAATAGAATAGAATAGAATAGAATAGAATAGAAATAATGACTAGAATAGAATAGAAATAAGAAGAGGAGAGGAGAGGAGAGGAGAGGAGAGGAGAGGAGAGGAGAGGAGAGGAGAGGAGAGGAGAAGAGAAGAGAAGAGAAGAGAAGAGAAGAGAAGAGAAGAGAAGAGAAGAGAGGAGAGAATAAAGAATAGAATAGAGTAGAAATAAGAAGAAGAGAAGAGAAGAGAAGAGAGAATAAGGAATAGAATAGAATAGAATAGAATAGAATAGAATAGAATAGAATAGAATAGAATAGAATAGAATAGAATAGAATAGAATAGAAATAATGACTAGAATAGAATAGAAATAAGAAGAGAAGAGAAGAGAAGAGAAGAGAAGAGAAGAGAAGAGAAGAGAAGAATAAGGAATAGAATAGAATAGAATAGAATAGAATAGAATAGAATAGAATAGAATAGAATAGAATAGAATAGAATAGAATAGAATAACATCAGAACAGAACAGAATAGAATAGGCAGTCCTTGACTTACAACAGTTCATTTAGTTCAACATTACAACAGCACTTTTTTCAGCGTCGTTACTAAATGAATGGTTACTAAGTCAACTGTACTGCCTTACAGTTCCTGGCAAGGTGGCTTTGAGGAGAAGAAAGAAAGGTCAAGGAGAAGGCTGAAGGACATCTAGACCCGACTTAGCCCAAATTTATCCTTTTTGCTGAATTCGTAGAGCTAATTAGACCTTCCCTGAACAGAAGGCATCTAAAAAGCAGTTGTTACAATCTTTCTTTGGTGCCCTGCCTCTTGTCTCTGTCTTCACCCTGGCCAGAAACAGACCAGAAAACCTGATTAACTTTATGCTGGCATTTAAGGGATGCTTCGACTAGGATATCTGTGGGGATTCTCAGTCATCCAGGTCATGGTTGTCCCAAAGGTGCTTTTTTCCAGGAGGCAGCTGGACTTTCTTGTTTTTCTTTCTTTCTTTATTTTATTTATTTTAATTCCATTTATATCCCGCCCTTCTCCAAAGACTCAGGGCGGCTTACAAGCTTAGCAGTAGCCTTCATTCTATGTATATGCCTGCTTATTAGGGCTTTCACACACACCCCAAGCGGCATTATTACAAAGTCAGCTTATTGCCCCCCAACAATCTGGGTCCTCATTTTACCTACCTGGGAAGGATGGAAGGCTGAGTCAACCTTGAGCCTGGTGGGACTCGAACCCGCACTAATTGCAGGCAGCTGGTGTTACTTAAGGAGGCATCAGCCCCCTGCTCCACCAAGGCTCTTGGATGAGAAGCGAAACGTCTTCAAAGAAAAAACAAGGCAGTCCAGTTGCCTCCTGGAAAAAAAAGCACCTTTGGGTTTTTATTAGGATAAAGGTAAAGGTAAAGGTAAAGGTTCCCCCGCACGTGCGTGCTAGTCGTTTCCGACTCTAGGGGCCGGTGCTCATCTCCGTTTCAAAGCCGAAGAGCCAGCGCTTGTCCGAGGACGTCTCCGTGGTCATGTGGCCGGCATGACTGGACGCCAAAGGTGCACGGAACGCTGTTACCTTCCCACCGTAGTGGTCCCTATTTTTCTACTTGCATTTTTACGTGCTTTCGAACTGCTAGGTTGGCAGAAGCTGGGATGAGCAACAGGCGCTCACTCTGTTACGTGGCACTCGGGATTCAACCCACCAAACTGCCGACCTTCTGATCGACAAGCTCAGCGTCCTAACCCACTGAGCCACCGCGTCCCTTTATTAGGATACCCTTGCAAAAATGGCTTTTTAGAGCATCCTTCCCTCTGCTCAGAAGTCAATTAATATTTCTCTGATTTCTTCCAGGCTACTCATCAAGAAACTGTTCAAACAGGTAAGTGGCTTGGATCAATTGGCTTATTTGCTCTGTTGTTTATTTATTTGCATACAGTATTTGTTTGTGCTCTGCCAGTTGCTATTTTATTTCTTTACTTGCATTCAGTATTTGTTTGACCCCATCCCCCCTTCACCAAGGCTCTGAGTGGCTAATTTTTTTAAAAAAAAAACCTCAACTAGTTCATACAGAATAATAAGTAATAATAAGTTTAAGGTGCTGGTACTTACCTTTAAAGCCCTACATGGCTTAGGCCCGGGATATTTGCAGGACCGTCTGCTACCAGGAACGAATTCCCATCGCCCAGTACGCTCACACAGAGAAGGCCTCCTCAGGGTACCGTCGGCTAGACAATGTCGGCTGGCGACCCCCCAGGGGAAGAGCCTTCTCTGTGGGAGCACCAGCCCTGTGGAACCAGCTCCCCCCTGAGCTTCGGATGGCCCCAGATCTCCGGTCCTTTCGCCACGGCCTCAAAACACTCCTTTTCCATTAGGCTGACCTGGACTGACGATAGGGATTTTTAAAATGTTTTTAAATTTTTAACTTCAATTTTAATTTATTTTATTGGGGCTGTTAATTTAATTCTTTTTAACTTTTGTATCGTTGTTTTTTTTATTGTTGTTAGCCGCCCTGAGTCCTTCGAGAGATAGGGCGGCATATAAGTCCCATAAATAAATAAATAAATAAATAAATAAATAAATAAATAAATAAATAAATAAATAAATAAATAAATAAGTAAGTAAGTAAGTAAGTAAGTAAGTAAGTACTCTGGGATTTTAGAATTCAAACAGACCAGTCCCTCCTGCATGACACTCCAAGCTTAATCATTGTTGATAAGAAAGACCAAAAAAAAAAAGTCTGGATAGTGGATATTGCAATACCTGGAGACGGTAGAATACAAGAGAAAAAAACTAGAGGGAAAAAAAACAATTGCAAAATAGAAAGACCTGCAAATAGAAGTAGAACGACTGTGACAAAAGAAAGCAAAAATAGCACCAATAGCTATAGGCGCCGTGAGTGCAATCCCAGAACATCTGGAGCACCACAAGAGCACCGTCCAGCATTGTCAAAATCCCCACCAGCCATTTGCAAAAGGCAGCTTCACGCAGAATAATTTACATCCAGCAAAAATATCTCTAAGGCCGTCAAACACCATCTGCTTCTCCCCTGGTCTTTTGGGAAGAACGTGACGGGTGAATAAAAATGCCAAATTTAGTCTGAACATCTGGCTAACCAAACCTCACAACCGCAGCCACCCAAACCGTGTGCAGATGGGAAGCGAGGTTTGTCCTGACCTTTCTTGCCACGGTTGTGAAGTGAATCCCTGCAGTTGTTAAGTTAGCAACGCGGTTATAAAGTGAATCCGGCTTCTCCCATGGACTTTGCTTGTCGGAACGTAGCAAGAGGTGACCCAGTGACTCCAGGACATTGCAGCCATCGTAAGTAGGAGCCAGTTGCCAAGTTCCCGAATTTCAATTACCTCAATCGTTAGGTCATTATGCAAATCTGGCTTCCCTCATTGACTTTGCATATTGGAAGAGCTAGCTGGGAAGGTTGCAAATGGTAGCCATGTGACCCCCGGGAGAGTGGCTCTCATGAGGATTTTGGATTGATTTGTTCAATGTCCATCAGCTTGGTGGGTTTTTGGTCGTTTACTGTATTCTTAGGAGTCATCTCCAAGTTCAAAGGTATCAACGCTCTTCCTTTCCTGCTTCTTCCAAGTCCAATGTATGCTTCAGTAGAGCGTCATTGGGAATACCATAGCTTTCCCAGTTCCAATTTTTGTAGGGATAACGGAATAACAGAATAATTGAGTTGGAAGGGACCTTGGAGGTCTTCCAGTCCGACCCCCTGCTCAAGCAGGAAACCCTATGCCAGGGGTAGGCAACCTTGGCTCTTTTAGGCAACCTTGGCTAGCTTAGGAATTCTGGGAGTTGAAGTCCACAAGTCATAAAAGATCCAAGGTTGCCTACCCCTGCCCTATACATTTCCAGAAAAATGGCTGTCCAGTCTCTTCTTATAAACTTCCACTGTTACAGCATCCACAACATCCTGAGGCAAGTCGTTCCCCTGGTTAATTGTTCTCACTTTCAGAAACTTTCTCCTTAGGTCTAGGTTGGTTCTCTCCTTGATTAATTTCCATCCATTGCTTCTTCTCCTGCCTTCAGGTGCTTTGGAGAATAGCTTGACCCCCTATTTTGAAAGACATCTGTGTTTGAGAGATACATTCCCAGAACCTCGGAAAGCAAATAGGTGGCAAAAATTCTCCGGGGTTGAGCACCGTCTGCCAATGCATAAATTAAGACCTGAGTCATGAAGGTATATGACTCAGGTCTTAATTTATGCATTGGCAGACAGTGCTCAACCGTCAGCTGATAATAATAATAATAATAATAATAATAATAATAATAATAATAATAATAATAATAATAATAATAATAATAATAATAATACAAAAATGCCAAATCCAGTCTGAACATCTGGCTGACTGTGCGATGATTAATAATAATAATAATAATAATAATAATAATAATAATAATAATAATAATAATAATAAAACAGAAGAGAAGAGAAAAGAAAAAATATAGAATAGAATAGAATAGAAATAGAAACTTGGCATCTGGCTCATATTTGTGACAGTTGCCATAACCCAGGACAGGGTGTGTGTGTGTGTGTGTGTGTGTGTGTGTGTGTGACGCGATCCCCTTTGGCCACCTTCTGACCAGCAAAAGTCAATGCAGACGCCGGATTCACTTCACAACCCTTTTACTAATTTAACAACCGCAGCGAGTCACTTAACAAGAACAGTGGTAAAGGAGCGCCCCAGGGTGTGTGTGTGTGTGTGTGTGTGTGTGTGTGTGTGTGCAAAATTCGCTTCACAACTGTCTCGCTTAGCAACCGATATTGTGGTTGCTCCGTTGTAGGTCGTAAGTCAAAGGAGTACCTTGTATCTTTGGTGTCAGAAAAGATCTGCCATCCTAGATCTCTTTGGAAGATCTGTAGCCAGAGGAGGGGGAAGGAGATCAAACTGACAGAGCGGATCATTTTTTTTTCCCAGCCTAAGTTCTTACATTCAAACTTCACCAGCTGACGTTGGCTCAATGCCTTTCCAAGAAGTGACTTGGCTGCTGTCTGCAAGCTGAAGCCAGACATCCTTGAGCAATGAAGGGGCCTGTCATTAATCCTGAGTCTACAAGAAAAGTTTGAATGGCCCTTGAGGAATCTTTTGCCAAGGAACGCCCCCCCCCCCCCCACACACACACCCCTTGTTGAGGAAAGACAGCCCTTTCTCCACTGGCTTTTTTCTTTTTTTTTCCTTTTTTTTCTTTTTTTGCAAATCTGCCTGCTTGGTTTTAAAGGAAGCACCTTTAACGTGGAGAGACTCCTTGAAAACATACGGGATTTTGCTGTAACCGTTTGGGCTTTTAATCACGCGAAATAAGATAGTGGGCACCCACCTCGTTGAATTCCCCCCCCCCCCGTGGCCTTCACTAGGAAAAGTTGCAGGAATCAAGGCTCAAGGTTGACTCAGCCTTCCATCCTTCCGAAGTAGGTAAAATGAGGACCCAGATTGTTGGGGGCAATTAAGCTGACTTTGTAATAATGCCGCTTGGGGGGGGGGCGAAAGCCCTAATAAGCAGGCATATACACAGAATGAAGGCTACTGCTAAGCTTGTAAGCCGCCCTGAGTCTTCGGAGAAGGGCGGGATATAAATGGAATTAAAATAAAAAATAAAATAAATAAATTGGGGATGTCTAGTCTAACGAAGAGAAGGACTGGGGTGACACGACAGCAGCCTTCCGATATTTCCAATAGATATATAAAAAAGATGTTGAGACTCTAGAAAGAATGCAGAGAAGAGCAGCAAAGGTGATTAGGGGATTGGAGGCTAATACATAAAAAGAACCATTACAGGAATTGGGTATGTCTAGTTTAATGAAGAGAAGGACGAGAGGTGACGTGATGGCAGTTTTCCAATATTTGAAGGGCTGCCCCAAAGAAGAGGGAGTCAAGCTGTTCTCCAAAGCCCCTGAAGGCAGGACAAGAAGCAACGGGTCGAAACTAACCAAGGAGAGAAGCAACCTAGAACTAAGGAGAAACTTCCTGACAGTGAGAACAATTAACCGGTGGAACAACCTGCCTCCAGAAGTGGTGAATGCTCCAACACTGGAAGTTTTTAAGAAGAGACTGGACAGCCATTTGTCTGAAATGGTATAAGGGTTTCCTGTCTGAGCAGAGGGTTGGACTAGATGACCTCCAAGGTCCCTTCCAACTCTGTTATCCTATTAATCAGTTATTCTGCAGTCAAAGAAGTCAACTTTTTAGCTTGGATGGGATCTGTGGTGTTTCCATTCTTTGAATGACCAGCGAAGGAAGGATTTCTCTCCCTCAAGTATCTTTAGATTGCTTCGCCGTTAAAAACATTACTGACTCAACAATTGCAGTGATTCACAACTGTGGCAAGAAAGGTCGGAAGACAGGCCAAAGTTCACCCAACAACTGTCTTGCCTAGCAACAGAAATTTTGGGCTCAGGTGCAGTCGTAAGTTGAGGACTACCTGTACATTAAGCCAAGCCTACAGTACGTGGGCTCACTATGTTTCCTTAAGCCATCATTATTCCTTACGTGACCACACGTGATTGGAACATTTTTTGCCGGTGACATTAATCCAGGATACCTGGAACGAAGCTTTGGAGATGGACTCTGTTCACATTCTTCTACCAGTCCTCTTTTGAATTATGCCTCTGGCCTGTCTTTCATCTCCGACGTTTTATGAAGTGACCATAGAAGGGAATTACTTGTGCAATGCGTTTAGGCGCTTGATTTCTTAAAAATTCTGTGCTGCCTTTTGCCTGCCTAGCAACTATCCCTCCCTTTCTCCAATGGGGAACAATAAACTAATCTTCCTATGGGAGACTAAATTTTGGCTTGTCTATTTGGCTGATTGCAGCGATATCTGGAAGACAAGCCATTGTGGCCTTCTAAAGACCACCTCAGAGGGCAATATAAGACTTTGGAGAGGGTTAGATGTCTTTGAGAGCTACTTTGGTGAGAGGGCTCTGTGCCCTAGACCTGGAAAAGCCAGAGTTTAGCTAAGATTAAGCACCCACAGTTTCTACAGAAGGCATTTCATGTATGGTGACAGGATTCCATATTATGTAGGTTTTAGTGATGCTACTCAGGCTGAAGGAAACAAGGCCCGGATATCTTAACAGGGCCAAAACCAAGACTGTCAGTTGCACAAAATCTTGTCCCAAGAATATTTTATGCTTATTGACCAAGGAAGGAAGAATGAATGAATGAATGAATAAAGAAGTAAAGAAAGAAGGAAGGAAAGAAAGGAAGAGGAAGGAGGGAGGGATGGAGGGAGGAAAGGAAAAGAAAAAGGAAGGAGGGAGGGAAGGAAGGAAGAGGAAGGAGGGAGGGAGGGAGGGAGGGAAGGAAGGACAGAAAGAAGGGAGAGAGGGAGGGAGGAAAGGAAAAGAAAAGAAAAGGAAGGAGGGAAGGAAGGAAGGAAGGAAGGAAGAGGAAGGAGGGAGGGAGGGAAAGAAGGAGAGAAAGAAGGGAGGGAGGGAGGGGGAAAGGAAAAGAAAAGGAAGGAGGGAGGGAAGGAAGGAGGGAGGGAGGGAGGGAAGGAATAAGGAATCAACCTATAAATAAATTCTCTCTCTTTTTAAAACAGAAACATCAAAGCACAGCCTGAAACCATATGCCTTAACCATCCCAGTCCGCAGCAGCGCAGATGGAAGCTACATTTCCAACGTTGTTTCCGTAACGCACTCCAGGAGATCCGCAAGGGACGTTTCACCAAGTCCACCCAAGGAACTCTACTTTAATGTATCCGCTTTCGGGAGAGAATTTCACCTCCGACTGAGGTCTAACACTCGTCTAATAGCTCCTGGCGCTGTGGTGGAGTGGTACGAAGATTCCCCCTCAAACTACAACGCAACGGAAGAGGTCCATCAGGATCACGGCAAGGGGGTCGTGGAGAGACTATGGAAGAAGGAATCCCTATGGACCAACTGTGCTTACGTTGGAGATCTGGTGGATGTCGCAGGAGCTTCCGTCGCCGTGAGCAACTGTGATGGCCTGGTAAGACACATATTTTAAAGCAGATGCCGTCCTTCTTGATTATACACCCATGTAGTCCTTGACTTGTAACAGTTCGTATAGTGACCACTCAAAGTTACAAAGGCACTGAAAGAAGAGTAGCTTATGACCATTTTTCACCCTTAACGACCGCTGCAGCATCCTCCCTGGTCACGCGATCAAAATTCAGATGCTTGGCAACTGGCTCGTATTTACGACGGTTGCAGCATCCCAGGGTCATGTCATCCCCTTTTTGCGACCTTCTGACAAGCAAAGTCGGTGGGGAAGCCCAGGATCCCTTTACAACCCTCGTTGTTAACAAGCCCAGTGATTTCCTTAGCCGCCGTGGCAAGAAAGGTGATCACATGAGGCAAAACGTACTTAACAGCTGCCTCGCTGAGCAACGGAAATTTTGGAGCTCAGTGGCGATCACAAGTCAAGGACTACCCTGCATTGGTAAAAAGGGAGTGAACTTAACTTGGGTGATTTAGAAGCATGTTGGCCGAACCTTGTAAATTTTTATCATTTTTCTTTCAAATGGAATCATTTGCGAAGCCATCGGCTTTTTCGTGATCTGAACCGAACAATTGTATCATTTAGTTCAGGGGCAGGCAACCTTGGCTCTTTTATGACTCCTGGACTTCAACTCCCAGAATTCCTGAGCCAGCCACGCTGAGGGGAAAGGGAGAGGTTTCCAAGCTGAGCCTTGCTGGCTCAGGAATTCTGGGAGTTGAAGTCCACGAGTCATAAAGCAGCCTAGGCCTAGGCCAGGGGTAGGCAACCTTGGCTCTTTTATGACTTGTGGACTTCAACTCCCAGAATTCCTGACCCAGCCATGCTGAGGGTCATGCTTAGCCATGTGGACTTCAACTCCCAGAATTCCTGAGCCAGCCACGCTGAGGGGAAAGGGAGAGGTTTCCAAGCTGAGCCATGCCGGCTCAGGAATTCTGGGAGTTGAAGTCCACGAGTCATAAAAGAGCCAAGGTTGCCTACTCCTGATTTAGTTCAATCATGGTTATTCTTCTAATCTCAGGCTGAACTTTTTCCGACCTCTTGAGAGACTTTTAACTGAAAATGCTGGGCTCAAGGTCTCTTTTTTTTTGGGGGGGGGGGAGTTGTTTGTTTGTTTGTTTCTAAGGGAAGGCTTTCAGGTAAAGATTCCCAGGAATTTCAGGCAGTGACATAGAGGCTTGGTTCTCTCAGCTGGAATAAACCCAGCATGGGAGTCAGCAATTCCTGGTTGAAGGCATCTCTTGTTGCACGGAGGTTGGGCAGATACAATCTTGAGAGTTTCTGGGTAGCTTCTGCTTTCTTGACCTGGTAATAATAATAATAATAATAATAATAATAATAATAATAATAATAATAATAATAATAACAACAACAACAACAACAACAACAACAACCACAACAACAACAACAACAACAACAACTGTAAAGTCGTGTGCTTCACATAGAGACGGACACAGAGCTGGGGTAAAGATGAGTTTATTCTGAACAGAACGAACTGGGGAAACAGGGAAGCCTGGCGTCTATTTGTACCTACCCAGGTGGATGGCATCCAATCAGTTCAAACCTGGGCTTCCTGCCAGTGCAGGTGACAATGGGTGTAGATCCTGGCTTCCCACCAGGCTGACCATGCCTGGGGCTGTCAACAGCTTAAGTCATTAGGCTTATCCTGAGTGAGCAGTCATCGCCCGGAGCTGTCCAGCCCCTCTGCTGATCTGCACCATCAGCCTCCTGCTGTGCTGTCCTTTATGTATGCTGGGAGGCATACACTGCACCAACAATCATCATCATCATCATCATCATCATCATCATCATCATCATCTGAAGAAACAGTGGACCACCTGGTAAGCTGCTGCAAGAAGACCGCACAGACAAGCAGCGGCATGACAAAGTAGCAACAATGGTGCATTGGAAGATCTGTAAGAAATATCATTTGCCTGTAAGCAAGAACTGGTGGAATCATAAAATAGAGAAAGTCATAGAAAATGATAAAGTTAAACTGCTCTGGGGCTTCAGAATTCAAACAGACAAGCACCTGCCACATAACACCCTGGACTTAACAATTGTCAGGGCTTTTTTCCTCATAGAACACTCAGAACGGAGTTCCGGCACCTTTTTTGGATGGAACCTTGTAGGGTAGGCAAGGCGGGTTGTATGACATGTGTGAGTTCCGGCACCTTTTTCTTTTACAAAAAAAGCACTGACAATTGTTGATAAGAAAGACAAAAAAGTCTGGATAGTGGACGTGGCAGTGCCTGGAGACAGCAGAATAAACAAGAAAGAACTGGAGAAGATAACAAAATGCAAAGACCTACAAACAGAAATAGAAAGACTGTGGCAAAGGCAAGCAAGGGTAGTACCAATAGTAATAGGCGCCTTGGGTGCAATCCCAAAACAACTGGAGCACCACTTGAACACCATTGGCATTGACAAATTCGCCATTAGTCAATTGCAAAAGGCGGCCTTACTGGGAACTGCTTCCATCCTGCGATGATATCTGTAACACCATCCAACATCCACATCTGCCTATCCCAGGTCCTTGGTAAGGACTCGATAGGTAGACAAAAATGCCAAATTCAGTCTGAACATCTGGCTGACTGTGCAAATATTAATATTAATATTAATATTAATATTAATATTAATATTAATAATAATAATAATAATAATAAGAATAAGAAGAAGAAGAAGAAGAAGAAGAAGTTGGAAGGGACCTTGGAGGTCATCTAGTCCAACCCCCTGCTAAGGCAGGAAACCCTATACCAGGGGTGTCAAACTCAATTTCATTGAGGGCCACATCAGCATTGTGGTTGCCCTCAGGGGGCCGGGTGGGTGTGGCCTGGGTGGGCATGGCCTACTGGGTGGGCGTGGCTAGAGTGTGTATGGCCTACTGGGTGGGCATGGCCAGCTCTACATCGTTTGCATCAAGGGTGCCTATGGGGGCCTGGGCAGGAGTGGGACAGATCTGAGGGTCTCTGGCAGGAGGAGGGTCTCTGGGCCAGGGCCAAGCCAGTGGGGGCCATTCCCTCACTGTTTCCAGGATGGCTTCGCGGGCCGCATGAAACCACTTCACGGGCCAGATCTGGCCCCCGGGCCTTGTGTTTGACATGTCTGCCCTATACCATTTCAGACAAATGGCTGTCCAGTCTCTTCTTAAAAACTTCCAGTGTTGGAGCATTCACCACTTCTGGAGGCAGGTGGTTCCACTGATTAATTGTTATAACTGTCAGGAAGTTTCTCCTTAGTTCAAGGTTGCTTCTCTCCTTGATTAGTTTCCACCCGTTGCTTCTTGTCCTGCCTTCAGGGGCTTTGGAGAATAGCTTGACTGCCTCTTCTTTGTGGCACCCCCTGAGATACTGAAAGACAGCTATCATGTCCCCCCTCGTCCTTCTCTTCATTAAACTAGATATCCCCAATTCCAGCAACCGTTCCTTGTATGTTTTAGCCTCCAGTCCCCTGATCATCTTTGTTCCTCTTCTCTGTACTCTTTCTAGAGTCTCAACATCTTTACATCGTTTTGACCAAAACTGGATGCCGTATTCCAAGTGTGGCCTTACCAAGGCATTGTAAAGTGGCATTAATACAAGGTCAAATCTGAGAATTGATTTATTTTATTTATATATCAGACATGGGTACCGCCCATCTCACAGCTTCTGAGAATGCAGAACTAGACTAGAAGACCTCCGAAGTCCCTTCCTACTGTTATAATAATGATGATGTTGATGATGATGTGCCAAACTTGTAAGTGGAGGCAGAACCTCAAATTTGCTAGAACTGAGTCTGGAGGAGTGTGTCATTCAGTCTGGAAAGCATCTCCTTGAATGGCTGGGTACCACTCTGCTTTTAGGCTATGGGAAGCCAGAAATCAGGTGTATGAAGGTGGAGCTTTCTCAGATCGATCCCTGACCTGTTCTGATTTTTGGAAGCAAGTCACAGTGAGCTTTTCACCTCTTAACGATGCTTGAGTGACCATAATGGGTTACAACTGGATTAGAATATAGAATAATAGGACTGGACGGGATCTTGGAGGTCTTCTAGTCCAACCCCCTGCTTGAGCAGGAGACCTTAAACTACTCCAGACAAACTGTTGTCCAATCTCTTTTTGAAGACCTCCAGTGTTGGAGCATCCACAACTCCTGAAGGCAAGCAGTTCCACTGGTTAATTTTTTCTGACTGTCAGGAAATTTCTCCTTAGTTCTAGATTGGATCTCACTTTAACAAACTTCTACCTGTTCCTTCTTGTCCTGCTTAAGACTTATTGTGTCTTGAATTGCTGGGATTTGACAATAAATGAACAAACAAAACAAATCATAAAAATAAACAGAATACATAAATAAATGAGTAAACCTAAATGAGTGGTGATAGCTAAAGTCAACTTTGAAAATAATGTTACTCGATCAGGTCATGGAAAAACTTCACCTAAGATTTTCCTTCTTCCAGTAGCCAGTCAGATGTTCTAGGTCAGGGGTCTTCAAACTCGGCCCTTTTATGACTCATGGACTTCAACTCCCAGAATTTCTCAGCCAGCATGCCTGGCTGAGAAATTCTGGGAGTTGAAGTCCATGAGTCATAAAAGGGCCGAGTTTGAAGACCTCTGTTCTAGGTCCTCTCAAGCAAGGGATGGAGATGTATGCTTCTCTGATCATTGTTCCCTTAACTGGGATTTGGAGACTTGTTGCTCCCAACCCTTGTTGGGCATAGTAAAATTTGGATGGTAAAAATAAGGATGGTCCATTGTCAACCTCTTTGCTCTTAGAAACACAGAATGGAAGTCACGGTAAAGGCATCTGAGTGTTAAGGCACATTGAGATCTGAAGCCTTGGTTTCTGCTTTGAATATTTTTTGAGCCATCAATTGGCCAGGATGAGATGTAGTGCATTTATAGACAGATCAAAGTAAGCTGGATCTGTGGGATCCTTGCTTTTTTTTCTTTCCAGACTGTTTCATTACCAACTAGTGCACTGATGATATTACCCAGTTTGGTAGTAAAACGTCTGCAAGGAAACAACTAAGCTCAGAGAACATTAAAAACCGCACAGTTCATCCCTCAGCTAAAAATGTCCTCTGCTACTGGCTACATCAATTCACCATCTGGTGAAAGGACTGGAAAAGAAAGAGTTATAAGCTTCACCCAGCCAGGTATTTTTTTACTGGAGAACGTTTACAATACTTTTTTTTAAAAAAAAAAACACCATGGTACCCTCCAGATGTGATGAGACTATGCAATCCCCAATTTTCCCAGCCTAATGCAAGCTAGACTCCTGGGAGTTCTAGCTCCTTGCCAACATATCTGGACAGCATCCATGGAAGCTATGATACAAGTTTGGGGGTTTGAAAGTAAGACGGGACTGGAAGGTCAGGCTCTTTCCAAAATGGACTGGAAGCCAAATTCCATCGAAATTGAACTTTCGCATGCAACCGCTTGCTCTGCAGACGTGTGAAGAGGCCGAGAAGGCTGGAGCGAACAGTGTGGGACCTGTGGCAAGGTGATTAGATCCATGCTAGAGTTCAGTCTCTGGAATCATTATGGATCTGTTTCTGGATAGACGCTGTTCCTTGCGCATAAGTCTGATTTCTTCCTTCCTTTCCTTTTTCACCATTCTCATTCCTATAGTTGGAAAAGATCCCAAACAGTCTGTGCCAAGTCCACCTCATTTTTTCTGAGAAAGCACTCTCAAAATGTTGAAAGAGACGGCCTTGAGCTGGCCTCTTTTGCAGCCTTTCCCAGATGTTGCAACCTCTGCTAGGAAGAAGACCTCTTGGGGTGCAGGGAATCAACCCTGGCAAAATCAGCGAAACTGACTCTTGAACAGAATACAGGCTGCTTTATTATTATTATTATTATTATTATTATTATTATTATTATTATTATTATTATTATTATTATTTAGCGTATGATGAGAACGTGATAAAAGAGAAATAAACATATATACCCAATCCACGGAGATTCTCAAGTCATCCAGGTCATGGTTACAACGGCACTGGAAAAAAAGGGACTTATGTCCGTTTTTCACACTTACGACCCAAGTTGCCGCCTTCCCTCATGTGATCAAAATTCGGACACCTGGAAACTGACCCACATTTATAATTGTTGCAGTGTCCCAGGATTATGTGATCCTCTTTTGCAACCTTCTGACAAGCAAAGTCAATGGGAGAAGCCAGATTTGTTTAACAGCCGTATTGCTAACTTAAGAGCTGCAGTGATTCACTTAACGACTGTGTCCAGAAAAGTGGCAAAATGGAGAAAAGCCCATGTAACAAGTGTCTCCCTTAGCAACAGAAATGTTAGGCGCAGTTGTGCTCGTACATCAAGGGCTACCTGTAAAGGCTGGATAAAATTTCTAATAAAATAAAAATAAAGAGGTCTTCATAGCAGCAGAGATTGGGAGGGAAGTTAGTTTCAAATGGAAAAAAAAAATCTCCTTCCTCCTACTTTTTATAGCTAGCATGTTTATCTCTTCTTCCCTCAGTATATTCCCCCACCCCATAATCAACTGCGCTGCAAAGTGGAATTAGCAGGCCAGGTTTTGTATTTTTTCCTATGAGTGTAATAAATCTGCTGTGATAAAAAATCACACACACACAATAATTCATTTATTTCCCCTCCTGCCATATAATCTGGTTTTATTATGATGGAGTACGATCTGGGGAAAAGTGCTTTTGGCAATGGGAAATTAGACATTTTTCAGGTGGTTTCGTTCATTTTCCTTCCCTTGTTTCCAAGAAGGGATGAATGAAAAAATCAGTGACTCCCCTGATAAAATCCAGAAATTTTATGTATGTCTGAGAAAGAATCGATGTACCAGGCTAATGATGAGAGAACAATACATAACATATTAACAGACCTTATAGTCTAAAAATGGCCTTTTCCAATACTGACATTTTAAGCTACGCTCAGATATAAGACTGTTTCCAACAGGAACATTTTTAACCAGCAGAAACTTTGCTTTGTCGAGAAGGTAAATATGAACCTGAATTTGAAAGAGATGCTCATATAATTTGGAAATTATATTCAGTAACCCTTTATTGCATGGTTAGCCACAAAATGAAATGAACAAATTAACACCTTTGGGAAGTTAGGAGACATAATTTCTGGGTTTTATATATCAAATCAGATTTAGAAACTGCCCATTTCAGTCCCAAAGCGACTCTGTTTTATTTATTTCTTTATCAAATTTTTATAATTATTCCTCTCTCTCAGAAAGGGATTTTGATTGATGTGCAAGTAAAAAACTAGGAAAGCATCAAAACAGTATATGACATTTACATTTTAAAAGGCAAGGATGGATTAAAAGTTAATATTAAAAGTTTGGCTCTTTTGTTTTCCAGTTGCTAACAGGATCACAAGAGTGGGTTACAAAACCTGTGCAGATTTACTAATGCCGTTGAGGCACACTTAGAAGATATAATCCATCTTTATTTACTTTTTCTTAATAAGATTAATATTTCACCCAATATACTACTCTCTCCTTCTATTTTTCCCCCCATATTAGGTGGGTTGGGTCAAGAGATAATGTGATGGCTAACAGTCCACTTCTGAGCTTTGGTAACTTAAGTGGAGACTGGAATCTGGGTTTTTCTGACATTAAATCATTCTTTTCACTTGGTCTGACTTATACAAGTATTAATGTCAGTTATATAGAATTAGGACTTCTAGTCTAACCCCTGCCCAAGACAGGAGTCTTTAAACCAATCCTGGACAATTAGTTGTCCAATCTTTTCTTGAAGACCTCCACTGATGGAGCACCCACAACTTCTGAAGGCAAGCTGTTCCACTGATTTATTGTTCTTACTGTCAGGAAATTCCTCCTTATTTCTAAGTTGGATCTTCCTCTAATGAGTTTCCACCCATTGCTTCTTGTCCTGCCCTCAGGTACTATGGAGAGTAAATTAAGGCCTTCTTCCCTGTGACAGCTCTTCAAGTATTGGCAGATGCTAGCATGTCTCCCCTGAGCCTTCTCTTCATTAAGCTAAACACACAAGCTTCCCTTAATCATTCATCATATGATTTAGCCTCCAGATTATACGATGAGCAGCTAAGGAAACTAGGTACTTGTTAAGATATTTAAATTTAGTAGCTGGAGCAGCAGAATAGGACAACTTATCACAGCCAACTTGCTGCAGAACAACTCGCCACCACCAATGGGCCGTGGGACAACGCGCTGCGGGACAATTTTAACAATTCAGTTCAATTCTTTAAAATAAATAAAAACATATTTTAATGTCTGCCGTTCCCATTTCATTCTGTCCCTCCTTTTGCATCCTTTCTTTAATTATTCTGTTCCACTATTTCTTTGATATTAGTGTAACTCTTGTCCCATGGTGAGTTGGTCCATAGCTAGTTGGCTGTGGCAAATTGGCCGTGGTGAATTGGCCGTGGTGAGTTGGCTGTGACAAATTGCACGGAACCCTGGAGCAGTGGGGTTGTGCAGTCAGCCAGAACACACAGTTGTGGTTGATTGGTACCAGAATGCTGGCTCCTGCGTGAGGCAATCTGCGCTGTGATTGGTTGCTGTGGGTGTGGAGCAGGAATTTCCCTTTTTTTCCCGCCTTTTTCTTCTGTGTGCACTGTATGCTCCGTGATTTACTTGAGGATGCTCCTGACTATCTAGTTTGCTTTATGTATACTGTAGTTGTAAACTATATTTATTTATATAAAACTACAAGTTTCTCTCAATGCCTCTGACATAATTTGGACACCGGCTGCGCAATTCTCTGACAGTATTTTTTTTTTTTAAAAAAAACCTATTTCATTGAAGCATTGGAAACCATTTTTTCTTATCCCTGATAATCATTCATAGTGTTATTTTTCCCCCCATTGAAAAGTGCATCCTGAAAGTGGTTGCAGTGTTGTTCAAAGGAATCTCTTTGTGGGGTCCTACTCCAGGGTGTGTAAGTAGTTTGGAGGTTTCTGGAGTGACTCCGTTCTACATATGTTCAACTAATCATCTCAACCCAAATTAAAATATTTGCATAGTTCTTCCAGTCGTTGGGAAGGAGATGACACAAACTATTGTGCTAATCAAACAAATGCAGATCAGATGCAAGGAATAGGATCCTTTCCTAAAGCTCTCATCTGGAGAGGCAGATGTTGGCTGGATTCTTGCAAGATTTCTTATTCAGTTACTGAATAAGCCCACTCTCTGAGCTTGCATTACAACTAGTCAGAATAACAGAATTGGAAGGGACCTTGGAGGTCTTCTAGTCCAACCCCCTGCTGAAGCAGGAAATCCTATAACATTTCAGACATAACTTCTCAACTTGCAATGGGGTAGGCAACCTCGGCTCTTTTATGACTCATGGACTTCAACTCCCAGAATTCCTGAGTCAGCATAGGACTGGGAGTTGAAGTCCATGAGTCATAAAAGAGCCAAGGTTGCCTAGTGACTGAAGATACATCAGCGCTGAAAAAAAGTGACTTATGGCCATTTTTCACGCAACCATTGCAAGATCTCTTTTAATGACAGTTGCAGTGTCCCAGGGTCACACAATTACCATTTGTAATGGGTTTCCGAAAAACAAAATCAATGGAGGAAGGCAGATTCAATTAACGACTGCATGATTCACTTAATAACTGCACTGAGCTGCATAATAACTGTGTGTGTGGGGGGGAATGGATGTAAAATGGGGCAAAAGTCACTCCTAACAACTGCCTTGTTTAGCAACAGAAACATGGGCTCAATTATGGTCATAAGCTGAGGACTACCTGTATACATTGAATGATAAACACAGTGCTAGGCTGCATTAACAGAGGGATAGAATCAGGATCACGTGAAGTGTTGATACCACTTTACAATGCCTTGGTAAGGCCACATTTGGAATACTGCATCCTGCTTTGGTCACCATGATGTAAAAAAGATGTTGAGACTCTAGAAAGAGTGCAGAGAAGAGCAAAAAAGATGATGAGGGGACTGGAGGCTAAAACATATAAGGAACGGTTGTGTTGTGATTTAGGGTCAGCCTGTGGGTTCGGCAGTTGGGTCGGACGACTCAGAGGAGGAGGAGGGGGGTGTTGAAGAGCTTGCTGATGATGGCCTTGAGGCTCCGCAGAGCCCTCAGCCGGGCCCCTCCCACTTGGTCACGATGGAGACCCAGCTGTGTGAGCCTGACAGCGTGGATGAAGATGACCCACAGCTGGCCCTGTTCAAGGACGCCCGACGCAGGAGGCAGTCAATCAGGAGTAAACAGAGGAAGGCAATGGGGCACCTCGGAAGGAGGCAGAGAGAGGCCACGCCCTGAACTGTATTTAAGGGGAATGTGTGGGAGGGCTGGTTTGCTGAAGGCAACCGCTTGGATAGTTCCTGTTTCATAGCTCCTGTTTCATGGTTGGTGTCTTGTCTTGCTCTGTTTTATGTGAATAAATTTGGCAGGCTTTATTCCAGCCTCTTGCCGTTTGTAAAGGGGTTGTCCCTGCTTTTGCTGCAGGGCCGGTAGCAGGCTGGTACAGAACAGGTTGCTGGAATTGGGTATGTCAAGGTTAATGAAGAGAAGGACGAGGGGGGACATGATAGCAGTTTTCCAATATCTCAGGGGCTGCCCTAAAGAAGAGGGAGTCAAGCTATTCTCCAAAGTGCCTGAAGGCAGGACAAGAAGCAATGGATGGAAACTAATCAAGGAGAGAAGCAACCTAGAACTAAGGAGAAACTTCCTGACAGTGAGAACAATTAATCAGTGGAACAACCTGCCTCCAGAAGCTGTGAATGCTCCAACACTGGAAGTTTTTAAGAAGAGACTGGACAGCCATTTGTCTGAAATGGTATAGGGTTTCCTGCCTGAGCAGGGGGTTGGACTAGATGACCTCCAAGGCCCCTTCCAACTCTGCTATTCTATTCTATTCTATTCTGTTCTGTTCTGTTCTGTTCTGTTCTTTTCTATTCTATTCTGAAAACACAGATTGGGTGTCTATAGATTGCTGATCTACAACTTGTCACCAAGATTAAAATAAAACAGATCTTTCAATGATTTGTAAATGTGGCAGGTGAAGAGTGGATACATGGCAACTCCAGATGTGACAGTGGCCACTCCACCTTTCAACCCACAGCTGGCAAATCTTCTCTCCTTAGACGCTGGTGGACTTTATCCCATCAGACGTGGCCTCTGACGTTGTTGAGGCCATGGCTTTGTGGACAATCTAACACCAAGAGATGGAGGAGAATAGATTTTTCCAGCTTTGCCATAGATCTATCAGATGAAAAACATCTCTGTCGCATTTCCTATGCCCCAGATGATTCAGTCAAATTGAAATGAATGCAGCTAGTCCTCAACTTTCAACAATTCATTTAGTGACCATTCAAAGTTACAATGGCACTGTCAAAAGTGATTTATGACCATTTTTCACACTTATGACCATTGCAGCTTCCCCACAGCGTCAAAATTGCTTGGCAACCTACTCATATTTATGACGATTGCAAGTGTCCAAAGATCATAGGATCCCCTTTTGCGACCTTCTGACAAGCAAAGTCAATGGGGGGGCCAAGATTCACTTAACAACTGTGTTAATAACTTAACAATGGCAGTGATCCACTTAATAACGGTGGCAAGAAAGGTCATAAAACGAGGAAAATTCACTTCACAAATGTTTTGCTTAGCAACAGAAATTTTGGGCTCAATTGTTGTAAGTCAAGGACTAACCGCATTTTATTTGGCTGAGTGTGATTAGACACACAAGGAATTTGTCTCTGGTACAGAAGCACTCAGTGTACATGCAAAGAAACAGAACAATAATAATAATACCGATAAAAGGGGACAGTAAATAAGATAATAAGAAGGATAAATAATAATAGTGCATCCACAGTATATGACATTAGACATTAGACAGCACGGATGACACAAGGGGAAAATCTTTTTCTGAGGCTAGTTGTTTTGGCATGTAATGCCCTATATCAGCATCCCAAGGAGAGGAGTTGAAAAGTTTATGTCCAGGTTGTGACAGGACCTGCAGATATCTACTCAGATCTCCTTCTGACCTGTGCAATATCCAGGTCTTCTATGGAAGGCAGGCTGGTTGACGGTTGCTGGAATTGGGTATGTCTGGTTTAATGAAGAGAAGGACGAGGGGGGACATGATAGCAGTCTTCCAGTATCTCAGGGGCTGCCACAAAGGAGCCAAGCTATTCTCCAAAGCTCCAGAAGGCAGGACAAGAAGCAACGGATGGAAACTCATCAAGGAGAGAAGCAACCTAGAACTAAGGGGAAACTTCCTGACGACGAGAACAATTAATTAGTGGAACGACTTGCCTCCAGAAGCGGTGAATGCTCCAACACTGGAGGTTTTTAAGAAGAGGCTGGATGGCCATTTGTCTGAAATGGTATAGGGCAGACATGTCAAACACAAGGCCCGGGGGCCGGATCCGGCCCGTGAAGTGGTTTCATGCGGCCCGCGAAGCCATCCTGGAAACAGTGAGGGAACGGCCCCCACTGGCTTGGCCCTGGCCCAGAGACCCTCAGATCTGTCCCACTCCTGCCCAGGCCCCCATAGGCACCCTTGATGCGAACGATGTAGAGCTGGCCACGCCCACCCAGTAGGCCATACGCACTCTAGCCACGCCCACCTAGTAGGCCACGCCCACCCTGGCCATACCCACCCGGCCCCCTGAGGGCAACCGCAATGCTGATGCGGCCCTCAATGAAATTGAGTTTGACACCCCTGGTATAGGGTTTCCAGCCTGAGCAGGGGGTTGGACTACATGACCTGCAAGGTCCCCTTCCCACTCTGTTGTTCTGTTCTGTTCTGGCCTTCGTGCAGTCTTCACGATCCGTTGGAGTCCGTGCCTGTCCTGTTTGATTGCTGTATCAAATCAGAGAGTGGGTCCCAAAAGAAGCATTTTTAAGACCCCAGCTGAGCAGAGTTGCAGAGTTTCCTCTGCAGGCTGGCCCTCCCACATCCAACTGTGGAAAAAAAAAAAGCACAGGTGTCATGCTTGGCCAACACCTCCCCTCCCCACCTTTAAAGCGACCCACAGCTCCATCCCTTCCAGCAATGGAATTAGGCGGTGGGGGGGGGAACCATCACCGACTTACTGCAGAGATGTTTTGATGAGGGCAGCCAGGGGCAAAAAGCAGTTTCTTTCAGCTTCGCTTTTCCCCTCTCTGTAAATCGGGCAGTGTTCAGGGTGACTCTGACAGGTTTTGGTTTTTTTTTCATCTCGGGGCTTAAAAAAAAAAAAAAGCCAGCGGCAGGTATTTTGTGACGCAGGTTTCGCACAGCCATTGAACCCGATCACACCTTAAACCAACAGAGCGGGAGAAAGGGGACTGTGTCTCTCTGGCCCTCGAGTGTGTGTGTGTGTGTGTTTTTTTAGGTCGGGGCAGCCGTAGTTTTTATAAAAGCCCGTTTTTATGTCCACTCTTTGACAAGTTCAAGGCCGGAGGGCTGTCTGCAGAGAGGGCTGCTGTCTCTGCGCCAAGCCTCTTACGTTGGACCCCCACCAATTTCTTCACCTCCCTGTCTATTTGTCTTGGCGGGTCAACAGGAGTTACTATCCCTGAAGCCTTAGCCCTTGGACTGATGAAACCCAGAGGTTTTCCTGCTTTTTCACTGCAGCTATTTAGAGGGGCCAAAGGCGTGGCAATAGCCATAGCACTCTTCGTAGTGCTTTACAAGCCTTATCCGAGTGGTTTACAGCAGGGCTTCTCAACCTTTGCACCCTTTGTACCACTTTTAGGATATGGCAACATCCGAGTACCACCAGTCGCCTAGCAAGGTGTCAAAAACTTGATGATCAAAAAAAAAAAGAAAGAAAGAAAGAAAGAAAAAAGCGATGAAGTACAGGTACTCCTCGACTTACAACATTTCGCTTAGTGACTGTTCGAAGTTACAATGGCACTGAAAGAAGTGCCCCCCAAGCCACAGCCGAGCAAGTCACCTGCCTGCCCGCCCGGCGGCGCTCTTTCTTCAGTCTGAGGTTTTCATTGTTGTGAGCGTTTCTGTTGAGGATTGGCAGCAGGGGTGGGGTGGGGTGGGGTGTTTGGTTTTAATTCCCCCCCCCTTGTCTGCTGGGTGGTTGCAGCAGGTTTTGGTCACTTCACATGACCCTGGGACACTGTGACTGTCATAAATATGAATCAGTTGCCAAGCATCTGAATGTAAATCACAAGACCCTGGGGATGCTGCAATATTCCATCTGATCGGCGCTTCTTCTGAGCTCAGCAGAAGCGCCGGGATCAGCGCCGAGCTCCAGCTGGATCCTGGAGCTGATCCTGGCACTTCCGCTGAGCCCTGACAGCCCTGCAGCTCCAGCCGTCTCTCACTCAGGCTTGTGCGGTGCTGCCACCGGTTCAGCTCATTCCCCTCCCCCGCTACCACTTTTCTAGGATGGTCGCGTACCACCTGGCAAGTGCCAAAGTACCACAGGTGGTACCCGTACCACTGGTTGAAAAGCCTTGGTTTACAGAGTCAGCCTATTGACCCCCCAACAATCTGGGTCCTCATTTTACCCACCTCAGAAGGACAGAAGGCTGAGTCCACCTCGAGCCGGTGAGAGTCGAACGACGATCCAATCAGGATCGAACTCCTGGCAGTGGGCGGAATGAGCTGGCAACACTGCATTCTAACTACTGAGCTTGCCGCCGCTTAGACAGCAATAGTTAGAGCACTTAGATTTATATACTGCTTCACAGCGCTTTACAGCCCTCTCCAAGCGGTTTACAGAGTCAGCCTATTGACCCCCAACAATCTGGGTCCTCATTTTACTGACCTCAGAAGGATGGAAGGCTGAGTCAACCTTGAGCCGGTGAGAATCGAACGACGATCCAATCTGGATTGAACTCCTGGCAGTGGGCAGAATTAGCTGGCAATACTGCATTTTAACTACCGAGCTTGCCGCAGCTTAGAAAGCAATAGTTAGAGCACTTAGCACTATATCCTGCTTTACAGACCTCTCTAAGTGGTTTACAGAGTCAGCCTATTGACCCTCAACAATCTGGGTCCTCATTTTACTGACCTCGGAAGGCTCAGTCAACCTTGATCCGATCAGGATCGAACTCCGAACAGTGGGCAGGATTAGCTGGCAATACTGCACTCTAACTAGTTACATTGCTAGAACACTTAGACTTATATCCTGCTTTACAGTCCTCTCCAAGCGATTTGCAGAGTCAGCGTATTGCCCTCAACAATCTGGGTCTTCATTTTATTGGGAAGGATAGAAGGCTGAGTCAACCTTGAGCCGGTCAGGATCGAACCGCTAGCAGTGGACAGAGTTAACCTGCAATACTGCATCCCAACCACTGCGCCACCAGGGCTCAGTGGATATGATCAGTGGATATTACTGGTAGTCCTCAAGTTATGACCACAATTGGGACTGGAATTTCCATCTCTAAGCAAGGCGGGTAATTAAGTGACTCCTGATTTTCCATTGCTGATTTTCCATTGCTAAACAAGGCAGTTGTTAACTGAGTCACAACTGATTTTTAGGGCCGTTTTTGCCATGGTTGTTAAGGGAATCACTGTGACGGTTAAGTGAATCATGTAATTGTTAAGCAAATTCGGCTTCCCCTGTTGATTTGGCTTGTCAAAAGCCAGCTGGCGGTCATGTGACCCCGGGGTGTGTGTCTGCAACTGTTATAAACCAAGTGCCCAAATTTTGATCATGTGACTGTGTGGGTTTGTGTGCTGCAATGGTCGTAAGTGCGAGGACTAGATGTAAGACCCTTTTTCCAGTGCCGTTGTAATTTTGAACGGTCGCTAAACAAGTGGTTGTAAGTTAAGGATTACCTGTAGTGCAAATCCAGAAAATAGGCTTGTTCAGTAACCAGATTAGAAATCCTGCAAGAATCCAGCCAATCCAGACGGCAAGATTTAGCAAAAAGATCTCATATGTTGCATCCGGCTGGCACTCTCGCGCTTCGCCAAGCATCTTGTTCAAATGCTTTGTACAGCCCCGTGAATTGTACCCTGGGTGAACTTGTTGTAATTACCTGCACCAATGTGAACTTGGCATGTTCGGTTAGTTACAGCTGAGCTATTGTGCGAACCCAGAAAGTACGTTATTTCAGTAAACAGGAGAAGTGGGTTCTTGTGAACACAGCCGGAGAAAACTTGAGCAACAGCAAGGAGGAAGACTTGCTGAATGTGGTGAACATGGTTCCTGAAACGTGGTTTGCTGAACGTGGTTTGCTGAACATGGTTTCAGACGGAGCTTTTAATGGTTCAATGATAGCAATAGCACTTTAGGCTTATATACCACTTCACAATACTTTACAGCTCTCTCTAAGCGGTTTACAGAGTCAGGATATTGCCCCCAACAATCTGGGTCCTCATTTTACCAACCTCAGCAGGATGGAAGGCTTAGCTCAGGGCTTTTCAACCAGTGGTACGGGTACCACCTGTGGTACATTGGCACCTGGCAGGTGGTACGCGACCATCCTAGAAAAGTGATAGCGGGGGAGGGGAATGAGCTGAACCATTGGCAGCACTGCACAAGCCTGAGCGAGAGACGGCTGGAGCTGCAGGGCTGTCAGGGCTCAGCGGAAGCGCCAGGATCAGCGCTTCTTCGGGGCTGTCAGGGCTCAGCAGAAGCACCAGGATCAGCGCCAGGATCCAGCTGGAGCTCGGCACTGATCCTGGCGCTTCCGCTGAGCCTAGAAGAAGCACCGATCAGCTGGAATGTTGCAGCATCTCCAGGGTCTTGTGATTTACTTTCAGATGCTTGGCAACTGATTCATATTTATGACGGTCACAGTGTCCCAGGTTCATGTGAAGTGACCAGAACCTGCTGCAACCCCCCAGCAGACAGGGGGGAATAAAAACCAAACACCCCCCACCCCACCCCCGCTGCCAATCCTCAACAGAAATGCTCACAACAATGAAAACCTCGGACAAGAGGAAGAGCACCGCCGGGCGGGCAGGCAGGTGTCTTGCTCGGCTGTGGCTTAGGGGGGCACTTTTTTCAGTGCCATTGTAACTGAACAGTCACTAAGCAAACTGTTGTAAGTTGAGGACTACCTGTACTTCATCACTTTTTTCCTTTTTTTTTTGGTCATCAAATTTTTGACACCTTGCTAGGCGACTGGTGGTACTTGGATGTTGCCATATCCTAAAAGTGGTACAATGGGTGAAAAGGTTGAAAAGCCCTGGCTTAGTTAACCTTGAGCCCGTCAGGATCGAACTCCTGGAGTGAGCAGTGAGCTAGCCTGCAGTACTTCATTCTAACCACCACGCCACCAGGGCTTTTAATGATCCTCCATAGCTTAGGACCGTGGTGGCGAACCTATGGCACGGGTGCCACAGGTGGCACGCAGAGCCCTCTCTGTGGGCACACACACCATCGGCCCAGTCCTAGGCCTTCAGCTGGGTTTTATAAAACCTTTTTGCTTTAGTTCTCCGCTGTCGTGTGCAAAAAAAAAGGTTCAAGCAATCAATCAATTTCAACTTCTCGCAGGGAAAAAAAAAGACCCTGCAAAGTTGAAATTGATTAATTGAACTTTTTATTCCCAACCAG
Source organism: Vipera latastei (assembly GCA_024294585.1). Lineage (NCBI taxonomy): Eukaryota > Metazoa > Chordata > Lepidosauria > Squamata > Viperidae > Vipera > Vipera latastei. The sequence continues at coordinate 75,139,546 of CM044360.1, read as the reverse complement.
TCTGCTGTTACCAATGCAGCCATGCCCACCCAATGGGTCACACCCATCCAATGGGCCATGCCCACCCAGCACCCGATAATACATAAGTGGGGTTTGGGTTGCAGTTTGGGCACTTGGTCTCTAAAAGGTTCGCCATCACTGGCTTAGGAGAAAAGAAGATTACAGCTGTGCAGTGCTTGGGATTATTAAAGCAGCTGCATCCATTTTCCAGAATTGCACAGCTGCTACAGATTCTTAAGCGTCTAACCTCCCACGTTAAGCAAACAGAACAAACAAGATGCACCTGGATTTCTGGGCAGACCCTGATTGTAAACCTACAGGTAGTCTCAACATACGGCCATCCCTTTAGTGACCATTCAAAGTTACAACTGCAATTTTAAAAAAGTCACTTGTGACCGTTTTTCACACCTGAAAAACCACTACGGCATCTCCCTGGTAATGTAATCGAAATTCAGACATGTCTTGATGATGGTGGCAGTGTCCCGGGGGTCATGTGATCAGCTGTTGTGCTTCTGACAAGCAGAATTAATGGGGAAGCCAGATTCACTTAACCACCGTGTTACTAACTTTAACAGTTGCAACGATTCACTTAACAACTGTGGCAAAAAATGTCATAAAATGGGACAAACTCACTTAACAACTGCTTTGTTGAACAATAGAAATTTTGGCTCAGTTGTGGTATGACGAGAACAATTGTACCTGTTCATCTTCACTCATGTAAGGTATAAGATTGACTTATACCTACCATAATCAAGACACAGCCTCTTTCTCATCCTTCCTCCCCCCCCCAAAGAGTTTCAAATGCTCTGTTTCCTTCCTGGTCATCCCAGATCCCACTAGTGATTCCACCACACCTAAGCAGCATTGGGGCATGGAGTTTGATACATCTCTCATCCGTAGCGGGACAATAATTTAAACTGTGATAAATCAATGGGATGGATTAACAGGGATTTGCTATATGGCTTCCCAAATGTGACAATTTTCCAGTTCGAGTTGTCGTGGATTAAATCTCGGTCTTTCTGTATGTTAAGCAGTGACGGGCCACCCAAATCCTGACACCAGATGTAGTTCCACGCCCTTGAAGTCATCCGAAGTCGGGTGTGAGTCAAAAGATGCTCTGTGTTTTATGAATTGCAAATTTCCAACAGATGCTTCGCTTGAATGATGCTTTGGGCAAAGTAGCATTTCTCCACGCTTCGGTAAAATGAAATGAAGTTGCTGATTTGCTGGGTTTGCATTAGTTCCAAAGCTACCTTGAGCATGTGCGGTGAGAAACAAGTCTCTGAAACAGAAGCAGTGCTCCTTGGAAGATGACTCACACCACTTTCTGGATAGAGAGGACCACTGGTTTGAAAGAGGGGTCAAAGAGGCCATCTTCATTAAAATTGAACAGTCCTCTCTCAACAGAAGGGGGAGGGATAAGATACTACCCATCTCTTGTCTACCACACAGCCCTTTCAGCAATTCCACAACCAATTGCACCCTGATTCAGGTGACTCGGAATGCACAGATAAACCCGAGTGATCTCAACTATTCGCCATGTGTTTTAAGATAAGATAAGATGAGATGAGATGAGATGAGATGAGATGAGATGAGAAGAGAAGAGAAGAGAAGAGAAGAGAAGAGAAGAGAAGAGAAGAGAAGAGAAGAGAAGGTAAGGTAAGGTAAGGTAAGATAAGAAGATAAGATAAGATAAGATAAGATAAGATAAGATAAGATAAGATAAGATAAGATAAGATAAGATAAGATAAGATAAGATAAGATAAGGTTTATTGTCATTTTTTAAACTGTGGGCACAACGGCACATATCAAAAATGATATTTAGTTGCCCGCTTTCAAAGTGAAACACATACATGACACACAGCTAAAACATACTGCATACAACTTAGGTACAGACCCGCACCCCTACATATATATAACAATAAAATATTAAATACTGTCCATCTTGAATATATAACGGAAGGAGGAAACTTGAGAGTTCACAAGGTTAATGCTGTATAGAACGAAACTGTGGCTGAATCTGGATGTTCTGCTACGGATACCACGGAGCCCCCTCCTCCCAGAAGGGAACAAGGAAAACAGGTCGTGAAGAGGTTGTGCGGTGTCCCAGACAATCTTGCGGACCCAGCTCAAGCAACGCTTCTGTGCTATGTCCTGGATGGGAGGGAGGGAACTGCCAATGATCTTTTCTGCCGTCCTCACCACTCTCTGCACCGCCTTCCTGTCCGAAGCAGGGATGCTTCCAAACCAGACTGTTATGCTGTATGACAGGACGCTCTCGATCGTTTCCCTGTAGAAAGTGGTCAGGACAGGGGAATGAAGATGTGCTTTTCTCATGCGACGCAGAAAGTGCAGGCGCTGCTGTGCCCGCTTCACCAGTGTCTCGCCGTTGAGCGTCCAAGCCAGCCTACTTGTTAACTGCACACCCACACCCACTTGTCAGCCTCCAGTCCCCTAATCATTTTTGTTGCTCTTCTTTGCACTCTTTCCAGAGTTGTTGTCCCAACCTTTGGTTTTATTGCTTTGAAGGTAGTTTTCTTAAGGTCAGAATGCACAGCAGAATTCAAGTGCTGTGTTACCAGCCCTGGCTAAAAGCAGTAATACAAGCCCTCTCTCTTGCTTGAGAAACAATCCCTTATTCCCCTCTCCAGAGTGGAAGAGAACTGGCTTTCTTCCCAGCTGCCTTTTTACTGTGAAATCCATCAGGGTGGATTCTTATTTCAGTGAAATAATCAATGCAGGCTGTGACCTCTGAATGGGATTTTTTCTTTTCTTTCCTGCTGCACCAAACTGTGTCTTCTTCCAAGTCCTTGAACAAGAAGAACAGCCAGATGAACTGGTTCTACTTTATTGTAATCAGTTTAATTACTTTATTGATTTATGAACAGATTCTACTTTATTCATTGCAAAGATGCTTAGGGGACTGGAGGCTAAAACATACAAAGGGATGAGTAGGTCTAGTCCAGGGGTAGGCAACCTTGGCTCTTTTCTGACTCGTGGACTTCAACTCCCAGAATTCCTGAGCCAGCATGGCTCAGCTTGGAAACCTCTCCCTTTCCCCTCAACATGGCTGGCTGAGGAATTCTGGGAGTTGAAGTCCACGAGTCATAAAAGAGCCAAAGTTGCCTACCCCTAGCCTAGGCCTAGGAAGCTTTATGACTCATGGACTTTAACTCCCAGAATTCCTGAGCCAGCATGGCTCAGCTTGGAAGCCTCTCCTTTTCCCCTCAGCGTGGCTGGCTCAGGAATTCTGGGAGTTTAATAATTTAATATTTAATAATTTAATTTGTATACCGCCCTTCTCCCGAAGGACTCAGGGCGGTGAACAGGGCAATACATAATAAAAAACAGGATACAAAAATTAAAAAGTAATTAAACAACTATGCCTGTAATAATTAATACATATTAACAGTTAAAACTAATTTATAAAAGACCCAACCCCATCCCATCAGACCAGGCCAGCTTGTTCAAAAAAGAAGGTTTTGAGATTGCGCCGGAAGGAGCGAAGGTCGGGGGCCATCCGGAGCTCAACCGGCAAGCGGTTCCATAGGTCTGGCGCGCCCACAGAGAACGCCCTCCCCCTGGGGGCCACCAATCGACATTCTCTGATCGGAGGCACCCTGAGGAGGCCCTCTCTGTGGGAGCGCACTGGACGGAGGGAAGTTGACGCCGGCCGCAGGTGTTGCCGTAGGTAATCCGGACCCATGCCATGTAAGGCTTTGTAAGTCATCACTAACACCTTGAACCTCACCCGGAGAGCAACTGGCAGCCAATGCAGCTCGCGGAGCAAAGGTGTAACATGGGAGGATCGGGAAACCCCCAAGACAACTCGCGCGGCTGCATTCTGTACCAGTTGAAGTCTCCGAGTGGACCTCAAGGGCAGCCCCATGTAGAGAGCATTACAGTAGTCTAGACGAGAAGTCACGAGCGCATGAGTGACTATACGCAAGGCATCCCGGACTTCTAGTTGAAGTCCACAAGTCATGAAGGAGCCTAGGTCTAGTCCAGGGGTAGGCAACCTTGGCTCTTTTCTGACTTGTGGACTTCAGCTCCCAGAATTCCTGAGCCAGAATGGCTCAGCTTGGTAACCTCTCCTTTCCCCCTCAGCATGGCTGGCTCAGGAATTCTGGGAGTTGAAGTCCACGAGTCATAAAGTGACCTAGGCCTAGGCCAGGGGTAGGCCACCTTGGCTCTTTTATGACTCGTGGACCTCAACTCCCAGAATTCCTGAGCCAGCATGGCTGAGTTTGGAAACCTCTCTCTTTCCCCTCAGCATGGCTGGCTCAGGAATTCTGGGAGTTGAAGTCCACGAGTCATAAAAGAGCCTAGGTCTAATCCAGGGGTAGGGAACCTTGGCTCTTTTCTGACTTGTGGACTTCAGCTCCCAGAATTCCTGACCCAGCATGGCTCAGCTTGGAAACCTCTCCTTTTCCCCTCAGCATGGCTGGCTGAGGAATTCTGGGAGTTGAAGTCTAATGAAAAGTAGGAACTAGGGGTGACATGATAGCAGTCTTCCAATATTTGAGGGGCTATGAAAAAGAAGAGGGGCACAACTTATTCTCCAAAGCACCTGAAGGCAAAAGAAGAAGTAATGGATGGAAATTTATCAAAGAGAGATCCAACCTAGAAATTAAGGCGACATTTCCTGAGACTGAAAATAGTTAATCAGTGGAATGGCTTGCCTCCAGAAGTTGTGTATGCTCTATCACTGGAGGTTTTTAAGGACAGCTGTTTATCCAGAATGGAGTAGGACCTCCTGCTTGGGAAGGGGGTTGAACTAGAAGACCTCCAAGGTCCCGTCCAACTCTGTTATTCTGTTATTGTAAGATTACATGAACAGAATCTTGCAAGTGTGAAACTATATTTCTCCACTATTGTTTTTAACAGCTCAAGAAACTAGGGAGAATAGACTAGAGTAGACTAGACTAGACTAGACTAGACTAGACTAGACTAGACTAGACTAGACTAGACTAGACTAGAATAGAATAGAATAGAATAGAATAGAATAGAATAGAATAGAATAGAATAGAATAGAATAACAGAGTTGGAAGGGACCTTGGAGGTCATGTAGTCCAACCCCCTTGCTCAGGCAGTAAACCCTACACCATTTCAGACAAATGGCTGTCCAGTCTCTTCTTAAAAACTTGCAGTGTTGGAGCATTCACAACTTCTGGTTGTGAGTTGTGATGCACTGCAGGACTCTCAGCCTGGCCCCTCCAGTCATTTTCCTCATGAGGCTCAGCTGTGTGAGGAAGAGGTGTCGGACTCAGAGGAGTCACAGCTGAATCTGTTCAGAGACGCTAGAAGCAGAAGGCAATCCAGCAGAGCAGAGCAGAGAAAATCAATGAGGCATCTCAGTGAGAGGAGGAGAAGGCAATGAGAAGCCACGCCTTGGGACTGATAATAAAAAAGGGGAAGGTGTGGGCGGTGCTGGTGGCTGAAGTCAACCATTCATAGACATTCAAAGAGAATCCTGGTCTGTTCTTGATACTTTTGTTTAACTCTTGTTTGACTCTGGTTGGATGTTTTGAATCATGTATTTTTGGTTGAAGAAAATATTCTGCTACTTTTTTGTTTGAAAGACTTTATTATTTGGAACTGTAAATAAATTTGGGTTGGGTTTTCCCCCCCAGCCTATTGATTGATTAAAAGGAAAAAGGGGTTGTCCCTGACACACAAACAAGGCCGGTCGTAGGCTGGAACAGAACACTCCTCTGCTGTCTCCCAGCACTGAAGATGTTACCTAGGGTGGTCATGAAATGTCTGCAAGAAAACAGCCAAGCTCAGAGAGCACAAAGGACTCCACAGCAACCCTACTAAATGTACATAGGAAACAGTTTTGGACTGTGATAGTGAAATAATCCATTCCCCAGAGTAATCAATCATATTCAGTGGAGCTTGCAGGGACAAGCGTGAAAATGTCTTGTGACATTTCTTCTTAATGAAGAAATCCGTCCCAGCACATGCAATTTGGGCACTACAGACCCCTCATTCTTGCATGATTTGTAGAATGTGCCATTGTGAAACTGGAGAATGTCTAGACACTCATATGTAATCAAACGATAAATAATAAATGAAAGCTGCCAGAAATGTCTTGTAGCAAGAGCAGAAGAAGAAAGTGCAGGCCAGGAGAATTACTTAGTGACGGTTGACACTCACAAAACACTGAGGATTTGAATTGCAATGCCTGTAATCAGGAAAAGAGTAAGGCAACTCCTGCAAACAGGTTAAACGGTTTCAAAACAACTGTACCTTTGGAAGTTGTGTTTGCTGACTTAATTGGACCCATGAAACCAAGTTTAGGAGGATCATGTTATATTTTAAGTATATTGGACCACTACTCTCGTTATGGATTTTGTTATCTGCTTAAGTCAAAGGCAGACACTTTCCAACAATTTGCAAACTGGCTGAAGTTTGTGGAGAGAAAAACAAAGAGAAAGGTTCAGTGCATAATTACTGATAATGGTACTGAATTTACAAACAAGCGTTTTGTTGATATGTTAGAATCTGCTGGCATTGAGCATAAACGTTCAGCGCCTTATAGGCCTCAACATAATGCATTTGTTGAGAGACGTGGGCAAACGTTACAAGCTATGATGAGAACCATGTTAAGAGATTCAGGCTTAACAGATAGACTGTGGGGGGAGGCAGCAAAATGTGCAAACCATGTTCTGAATATAGTTGTTAATACTTCTACTGGTAAAATACCATATACTGTATGGCATGGTAGAAGACCAAACCTTGATTACCTGCACACGTTTGGCACCCCAGCTTGGGTCCACATTCCTGCACAACTCAGGAGTAAAGGCCAATATAGGGCTAGGCAATTATACTTCGTAGGTTACGAAGCTAACCATAGATCCTATCGTTTCTGGGAACGAGGCACAACTAATGTATATAACAGTGCTAGTGCAAAATTCCTTGAGCACATTGGTTGGGATAGGTTAGAGCAAGAAACTGTTAATACTGATCCTCTAGTGTTTGAGGACTCCTCTGATAATGTAACTAGTAATGATAATACATCTCCTGTAAATATAAAAGATGAAGAGGAGATAGGGGAGATAATAGATGAATCAGAGGAAGGAAAGGAGTCAGAAACTCAAAACCCTGTAATTCCTTGGCGTTCAACGCGTATCAGACATCCACCTGATCGCTATGAAGCTAGTATAGTATGTCAAGTTAGTTCAGAGCCTTCTAACTATGATGAGATCAGGATGTATCCTGAAAAGGAACAGGCATCATGGAAAGCTGCAATGAACAATGGAGGCTGAATTTTCATGTCTATCAGTGTTATGTACAGAACTGCTAGTGTACAAACAATTATTGTTAGATATGGGTTTAAATGTAAATGATCCATTTATTGTATATGAGGACAATCAAGCTGCGATAAAGATGGCAAATAATGCTGCAGTAAGAACAAGATCTAAACATACTGATCTTCGTTATTTAAATGTCAGACAATGTGTCAAAGATAAATTAATACAGCTAGAGTATTGTCCATCTGATGTAAATATTGCAGACCATTTTACGAAGGTACAAAGTGCTGTGAAACACAATGCTAATTGTGAAAGAATGTGCATTAGATTGTAAGAGTTATATATTATTCTACCCAAAGGGGAGAATGTTAGGCATATGATGTTAGCCTACGGTGTTGGGTTGAAAATATATTAACCATAATGCTATGGCTTTAAGATGTTAATTGGCCAATGGGTGTGTAAGTGTTCTCATGGCCATAAGAGGAAGCTAGGAACGTAGCTTCTCTCTCTCTCTGAATTCACTGATCTCTATTGTTACTGTTTTTGCTCTGTTGTTGGTTTACTACTGTTGTAACCTAAACTGTGTATTGACCTCTGGACCGGTAAGAAGACTTTGTGTTTGGATTACTCCTTGGACTGTTGCTATTGTTTATGACCTGGACTGTTTATTTTTTGACTGTGCATTTTTGTCTTTACACCACCTCAAAGTAAACTACTTTTTGTTTTTAGAACTCAGTGTATTTCTTGTGTGACTTTTTACTGCTCTCAGTACCATTCCTTGTCTGTGCAACTCTTTGGTAGCACAAGGAGACCTCTGCACAACAAATTCCTTAACAGTGAGAAACAGTGAAGGAAATTGTCCAGAAGTAATTCTACGTGTCTTTTCTTGGTTCTTGAGGCCTGACCCATATGTGCCATGTCAAAAAATAAGGACAAACATCATTTTCATGGTTTTCCCTTCCATCTTGACTTTTATTTGACCTGCAGCACTCTATCGATGCCTCTGAACACAAGACTTATATCATATTGTTGTTGTTAGTTGTGAAGTCATGTCCGACCCATTGCGACCCCATGGACAATGTTCATCCAGGCCTTCCTATCCTCTACCACCTTCTGGAGTTCCTTTAAGCTCAGGCCTACTGCTTCAGTGACTCCATCCAGCCACCTCATTCTCTGTCGTCCCCTTCTTCTCTTGCCCTCAACCTTTCCCAGCATTAGGCTCTTCTCCAGTGAGTCCTTCCTTCTCATTAGGTGGCCAAAGTATTTGAGTTTTAGCCTTCTAAAGAGCAGTCAGGGTTGATCTCCTCCAGGACTGACCGGTTTGATCGCCTTGCAGTCCAAGGGACTCGCAGGAGTCTTCTCCAGCACCAGAGTTCAAAGGCCTCCATTCTTTGGTGCTCAGCCTTTCTTATGGTCCAGTTTTCACTGCCATACATTGCAACTGGGAAAACCATGGCTTTGACTGTACACACTTTTGTTGGCAGGATTACGTGTCTGCTTTTTATTGCCCAGTGTGTGTGTGTGTGTGTGTGTGTGTGTGTGTGTGTGTTTATTTATTTATTTATTTATTTATTTATTTATTTATTTATTTATTTGGATTTATATACCGCCCGTCTCCCAAGGGAATTGGGGCAGTGTACAGGGCAATTAAAATACTGTATGTATATATATATATACATACTGTATGTGTGTGTGTGTATATATATATATATATATATATATATATATATATATATATATATATATATATATATATATATATATACATACATACATATATACATATACATATATATATGTAAATTTTTTTAGTTTTGCTAACAAAGAATTAAAGGGAGACTGATATGCATTTCAAACTTATTTGTTTTCGTCAGTCAGCCATACCCTTCTGAGAGAGAGAGAGAGAGAGAGAGAGTGTATTTCTTAAGCTTGCTTTGGGGTTTGATTGCATGCTAAAACCTACTTAATTATAGGGAAAAATATTTTTATTTCAGTGAAATATCTGTGGAATGCCTACAATGCAGGGGAGGACAAAACAGTGGAGATGAGCAATAAATCTACCAAGGAACCATTGTTCCATTGGATTTTTAACCTGAAGGCACTTGGGGATGTATCTTAAGCTGAGGAACTGTTGTAGCATCTGATAAATCCACATAATAAAGATGTCAGAGCTATAGTATGTATGATATTTACCTCTCCTTGTTGCCAAATTTCACTTTTCCTGATTCGTAAAGGCAAAATCCCAGCAATTTTTCATTTTTATTTTATTTCTAATATTTCTTTAGCTTGAAATGTCCCTAGCTAACTTTTTTTTCATATTCTCCGAATAGCTAATGAACGAAAGGATAGTATCCTCAAAGCAACCCAATGAGGAGAGGTTGAGAGAAAGTGAAAAACCAAGGAGAATCACAGTTAAAAGGCAATTAAAATCTGGGTTCTAGCTGAATTCTTTAGCCACTGAAATGAGTTTGGATTTTGTGAAGGCCCCTCAGTGTCGAAGTGGTCAAAAATATGAGGACACTCTAACCTAATCTAATATAGTAGAACCTACTTATCTCCTGTCATATCTTTACTGTATTTTAAGCATTCATATATAGAGAATAGAATAGAATAGAATAGAATAGAATAGAATAGAATAGAATAGAATAGAATAGAATAGAATAGAATAGAATAGAATAGAATGGAATGGAATGGAATGGAATGGAATGGAATGGAATGGAATGGAATGGAATGGAATGGAATGGAGTGGAGTGGAGTGGAGTGGAGTGGAGTGGAGTGGAGTGGAGTGGAGTGGAGTGGAGTGGAGTGGAGGAGAAGAGAAGAGAAGAGAAGAGAAGAGAAGAGAAGAGAAGAGAAGAGAAGAGAAGAGAAGAGAAGAGAAGAGAAGAGAAGAGAAGAGAAGAGAAGAGAGAATAAGGAATAGAATAAGGAATAGAATAGAATAGAATAGAATAGAATAGAATAGAATAGAATAGAATAGAATAGAATAGAATAGAATAGAATAGAATAGAATAGAATAGAATGGAATGGAATGGAATGGAATGGAGTGGAGTGGAGTGGAGTGGAGTGGAGTGGAGTGGAGTGGAGTGGAGGAGAAGAGAAGAGAAGAGAAGAGAAGAGAAGAGAAGAGAAGAGAAGAGAAGAGAAGAGAAGAGAAGAGAAGAGAAGAGAAGAGAAGAGAAGAGAAGAGAAGAGAAGAGAAGAGAAGAGAGAATAAGGAATAGAATAAGGAATAGAATAGAATAGAATAGAATAGAATAGAATAGAATAGAATAGAATAGAATAGAATAGAATAGAATAGAATAGAATAGAATAGAATAGAATGTTGAAATGCCATCCCAGTCAAATGGTTGTCCAGTCTATTCTTGAAAATCTCTGTCACTGGAGACAACCCCAGGAGACAAGCCATTCTATTGATTTAATTGCTCTCACCATCAGAAAAAAAATATCTGTATCTCTCTTTGACAAACTTCCACCCATTAACTGTTGTCTGGTGCCCTAGACTAGAGAATAATTCCCTCTTCTTTGTGACAGCCCATCAAGTACTATCATGTTCCCTCTAATCCTTCTCTTCAATAAGCTAGAGTCTAGACCAGGGGTCTTCAAACCTGGCCCTTTTATGACTTGTGGACTTCAACTCCTAGAATTCCTCAGCCAGGCACACTGGCTCAGGAATTCTGGGAGTTGAAATCTACTCCTCTTAAAGTCTATATCAGGGGCCTTCAAATTTGGCCCTTTTATGACTTGTGGACTTCAACTCCCAGAATTCCTCAGCCAGGCACACTGGCTGAGGAATTCTGGGAGTTGAAATCTACTCCTCTTAAAGTCTATATCAGGGGCCTTCAAATTTGGCCCTTTTATGACTTGTGGACTTCAACTCCCAGAATTCCTCAGCCAGGCACACTGGCTGAGGAATTCTGGGAGTTGAAATCTACTCCTCTTAAAGTCTATATCAGGGGCCTTCAAATTTGGCCCTTTTATGACTTGTGGACTTCAACTCCCAGAATTCCTCAGCCAGGCACGCTGGCTGAGGAATTCTGGGAGTTGGTCCACAAGTCATAAAAGGGCCAAGCTTGAAGACCCCTGGTCTAGTCCCTCAACCATTCAACAAATGATAAAAATTGCACCCAGCTTGTGTTCCATAGAAGATCTATATATTGTGTGGGCCAAAGGAGAGCTGAGGAGTTATTTGCAGACCCCTCGCACCCTGGACATAAACTGTTTCAACTCCTTCCCTATATGGCATTGTACACCAAGACAACTATACACAAGGACAGGTTTTTTCCCCCCTCATGTCATCACTCTGCTGAACACCTAATTCTCACAGTGATGTCTAACGTCTATTGTGTATTTGACCATGTGGTATGGCTGTATTATTATTCATCCTTCTTATTATCTTCTTTACTCACCCTTTCTTATTGGTATTATGATTATGATTATCCTTATTCTGTTGCTTTGCACGTACAGTGAGGGCTTCCACACCAGAGACAAATTCTTTGTGTGTCTAATCACACTTAGGAATCCCCATATAAAGTATTCAGTGATTTATGCTCCAGACTCTCTACCACCTTTGTTGCTCTTCTCTGCAAACTTAATCGATCAAAAATACATTCAGTTTATGTATAACATTTGGAAATTTCAGGAAAGTGATGAACTGAGGCTTCTGAAGAACAGCCAGATGTTCGATGAATTGTCATTACTGGCAACCCCAGGCTGACTTTGGCTGATCTTGAAAAGAATCAACAGGGTCAGGATGGAAAAGGGATTGCACAATCTGAAACTCCCAGAGGGGTCAGTTGGGATGAGAAATCACCAATAAATCCATGAGAAATTGCTTCCATATTAATTTATTTGTTCATTTTCTATAGCTCTGCCCAACTTAACCAAGAGACTCTGGGCCGCTTGCAATTCTACAATTTATTTTTTTATTTTTTATTTTAATAAAAAAAAAAAAACATCTACACCATAAATTGCTTATTGCTTCCGAGAAATGTAAACTGAGCCTAAAATTTCTGCTCCTAAGTTGCGAAGTGAGTTGTCTCATTTTACGACCTGGTTTGCCACAATCGTTAAGTGAATCGCGGCGAGTTGTTAAGTTAGTCAAACGCTTGTTACTTGAATCTGGCTTCCCCCTTGACTTTGCTGGCAAGAGGTTGCAAAAGGGGATCACACTGCAACTGTCATAAATATGAGTCAGTTGCCAAGTTTCTGAAGTTTGATCACGTGACTATGGTCCTAAGTGTGAGAACCGGTCGTAAGTCACTGTTTCAATGCTCCTATAACTTGAAACGGTCACTAAACGGATGATTGTAAGTCAAGGATTATCTGTCAGTGGACCTTTACATAGTGCCCAGGAGCTGAACTTGATTCAAGGGGGATTGTGTCTTTTTGTGCAGCTAGAATGAATTTGAGGTAAGCCGGGGAGAGTGATCGTTGCTAACAGTGCTAAATTGCAGTGTGTGTGTGTGTGTGTGTGTGTTTACATCCCATATTGATTAAAGCACCAGGAATAGCTTTAATTCGGTTCCAACCGGCCCCTGACCCAGGCATATGCCAAACGATTGCACTGCTTTTTTGAGAAAGGAAACGCAATTCCCCGCACAGGATTAATGCCAGAACACATTTTGCAGAATTAATCTGCTTTTCAGATTTGCCAGGGAAGCTTTTAATGGAAGGTTATTGCAAACTTGATTCTCTTTGCTTCTCTTTTGACATTCTTTACTGTCTTCCTTTCGTGATTAATCAAGCAGCTGCCAAGAAAACCAAATCCTCTTCAAAATTGCACAAGGCTGTTCCCGTATTACTGCTGGCTGAAGTGCACTTTTGGAACATAGCTATAATAGGTATTCTTACAACCTAAAGCTGAGCCCAACATTTCTGCTAATAAGTGAAACATTGGTTAAGGGAGTTGTGCCCCATTTTATGACTTTCCATGCCACAGTTGTTAAGTGGATCACTGGATTGTTAAATTACTAACAGGGAAGTTAAGTCAAGTCAAGTCAAGTCAAGTCAAGTCAAGTCAAGTCAAGTCAAGTCAAGTCAAGTTAAGTTAAGTTAAGTTAAGTTAAGTTAAGTTAAGTTAAGTTAAGTTAAGTTAAGTTAAGTTAAGTTAAGCCAAGCCAAGTCAAGTCAAGTCAAGTTAAGTTAAGTTACCGTAAGTTAAGTTAAGTTAAGCTAAGTCAAGTCAAGTCAAGTCAAGTTAAGTTAAGTTAAGTTAAGTTAAGTTAAGTTAAGCTAAGTCAAGTCAAGTCAAGTTAAGTTAAGTTAAGTTAAGTTAAGCTAAGTCAAGTCAAGTCAAGTCAAGTCAAGTTAAGTTAAGTTAAGTTAAGTTAAGTTAAGTTAAGTTAAGTTAAGTTAAGTCAAGTCAAGTCAAGTCAAGTTAAGTTAAGTTAAGTTAAGTTAAGTTAAGCTAAGTCAAGTCAAGTCAAGTCAAGTCAAGTCAAGTCAAGTCAAGTTAAGTTAAGTTAAGTTAAGCTAAGTCAAGTCAAGTCAAGTCAAGTCAAGTTAAGTTAAGTTAAGTTAAGCTAAGCCAAGCCAAGTCAAGTCAAGTCAAGTCAAGTCAAGTTAAGTTAAGTTAAGTTAAGTTAAGTTAAGTTAAGTTAAGTTAAGTTAAGCTAAGCTAAGCCAAGTCAAGTCAAGTTAAGTTAAGTTAAGTTAAGTTAAGTTAAGTTAAGTTAAGCTAAGTCAAGTCAAGTCAAGTCAAGTCAAGTTAAGTTAAGTTAAGTTAAGTTAAGCTAAGTCAAGTCAAGTCAAGTCAAGTTAAGTTAAGTTAAGCTAAGTCAAGTCAAGTCAAGTCAAGTCAAGTCAAGTTAAGTTAAGTTAAGTTAAGTTAAGTTAAGTTAAGCTAAGTCAAGTCAAGTCAAGTTAAGTTAAGCTAAGTTAAGTCACGTCACGTCACGTCAAGTCAAGTCAAGTTATGTCACTTCACATCACGTCAAGTCAAGTCGTCACATCATGTTAAGTTACGTTACATTATGTTATGTTACATTATGTTATGTTACGTTAAGTTACGTCACGTCAAGTCAAGTCACGTTATGTTACATTAAGTTACGTTATGTTACGTTACATTACATTATATTAAGTTACATTACATTAACTTACATTACATTACATTATGTTACGTTAAGTGAATCTTCCTTCCCCCATTGGCTTTGCTTGTCGGAAGGTCACAAAAGGAGATCACGTGACCCCAGGCCGCGGCAACTGTCATAAATATGAGCCGGCCGCCAAGTGTCTGAATTTTGATTACACGACGATGGGGATGTGGCAGAGGTCGTTAAGAGTGAAAACATGGTCATTAAACCTACTTTTTTTTCCCCCAACGCCACTGTAACTTTGAACGGAGGCTAAACCAACGGTTATAGGTCGAGGACTCAGTCTGGATTCTTTCTCTGCTTAAGTCCTCTTCCTTTTATTTATTTATTTTTCTTACTCTGTCTCTAGGCTGGCATGATCAAAGTTGGTGAAGAGGAATTTTTCATTGAGCCCCTGGAGAAAGGCCAACAAATGGAGGAGGAGAGAGGACGCCTTCACAGGGTTTATAGGAGGTCAGCAATTGCCCAGAATTCATCCGATAGTCTCCCTGATTTCCAAAGTAAAGGTATAGCTTCTGTCTACGGATCCTTCATTTACCGTCTCTTTCGTTCTTTCTTTCAGGGTTTATACGCCACAGGTAGTTCTCAAGTTACAACCATTCATTTAGTTGTTAGTTGCAACAGCCCTGGGGGGAAAAAAACGGCTTAGGACCATTTTTCGCACACTTACAACCGTCGCAGCTTCCCCGTGGGCACGGGATTAAAATTCAGATGCTCGGCGACTGACTCATACTTATGACGGTTGCAGTGTCCTTGGGTCTTAGGTGATCCCCGTATGCGGCCTTCTCACAAGCCAAATGAATGGGGGATGCCCGATAGCACTTAACATCCGTGCTACGAACTTAACGACTGTAGTGGGGGCAAAATCCACTTAACTGTTTTGCTTAGCAAAGAAATTTTCGGCTTGGCTGCGGTCGTAAGTTGAGGACTACCTGTATTTGTCGCTTTCCTTTGTTGGAAAAAGTTCGGCGTGATTCAGTTTGGTTGCTCAGTACTTTTAGGAATCTCTTTGGCTGGGAATCGGTGCTTTAGATCAATATCAGAGATCCAATTGGGCATGGATCAATAGAGGAAGCAGGATCCCTAAAACTAATCTAGAGCATAGAAGATAAGGTCATATTGATCCATGAGAAATAGAGACATCAAAGTCTTTGTGTCGAATAACAGATCGAGGAATGCTTGTTTACTTCGTATTTTAACTTTAAAAAAAATAATAATAAAGTTGGTTTAAAAAAACAGTCTCCAGGGCTGTTATTTAACCCCTGGTTTTGTAACAACAACAACAACAGCAACTTGAATAGCATAAATGGGATTGGTGTGTGGGGGGGAAGATCTCAAAAAAATAATATGGACTAGTACCTCTGATTCTTAATTCAAAAAGCGAAGGAAGTTTCAAATCTATAGGAAGATATAAAAGAGTCTAGACATGGTGGTTGTGTAAAATCATCCAGTTGCTTTTAACTTTTTTTTTTTTTTTGGCTTCTAGAGACAAGCTGGCTCTGGGTGACACTTGGGAGGGCCTGGTTAGGCTCCCATTTCAGCCAGACAAAACTTTCTTGATTTTTTCCAGCCACGCCAAAATCTGTTCAGAAATCACAAGTTTACTCAAGAGTAAGCCCTTGTTCTGCCATAGACCTGATAACTGTAGAGGGACTGGGGGAAACTTCAGTAGGATTCCATAAAAGAGGCTCCAGAATGCACAGAGGTGCAAATATATTCAACGTTTGCAGCTGTCAGCATGCACAGCCGTGTTATAAATCGGCTATGCCTGCATCCTGCGGGTCACAGAAAAGCTGACAGCTTCCCGAAGCAGTAAAAAGATGCAGCGACTTTAAGGAGACGAAAGGGTATGTGGTCCCATGCGGTCTGAAACAATCTTGGGAAAGGTTTGCCAACACGCCTATTAGGATCCCTTTTAAAGTTGCTGAGTCATCCTGGGAAAAGACGTAGCTACTTTCAAGGGTTGCAGATTGATAGGCTTGGGGAATCACGGAAGCATCACTGTTTGAAGCGAATTCATAGTGCCTCATCTTACGTTCAGCAGCTGAATTTGGGAAGACGCTGAAAGCAAGCGCGTGAAAATCTGAAGTTTGTAGCAGAGCAGGATAGGAGAAATGTAAAAGTTGTCTTCTGGAATTTTGTTTTGGGTCTCTGCATGTTTGACTCTTAGGATTTCTTGAGCTGCAGGCTGACACTGTATGCCATGTGGTTCTTTCTCCTTGCTTGCTAATCTTAGGTCTACTGAATTGCCTTACTGTTACCTTGAGGGAGGCATCGTTCGTTCATTCATTCATTCATTCATTCATTCATTCATTCATTCATTCATTCTATTTCTATACAAATTCTTCTCTGTCTGAGCAGGGGATTGGACTAGAAAGCTCCAAGGTCCCTTCCGAATCTGTTATTCTGTATCTTATTCCAATGAAGGAGAATATTTGTAGCTCAGGGTTGAAGTGAGGGGTCCTTGGTGCTCTCTGAGCTGGCTTGTTTTCTTGCAGATGTTTCATTACCCAACTAGGTAACATCATCAGTGCTAGTAAGCAAACAGCACTCCTTGCTAGCACTGATGATGTTACCTAGTTTGGGTCATGCAAACTGCAAGTAAACAAGCAAGAGCACCAAGGACCCCTGTATCTTATTTCAAATGTTGATCCCCCCCTCCCCAAATAAAAGCCAACACAGTCTTAGGCCGCATGAATAGAGCGATAGAATCAAGATCACGGGAAGTGTTAATACCACTTTATAATGCCTTGGTAAAGCCACACTTGGAATATTGCATTCAGTTTTGGCTGCCACGATGTAAAAAAGATGTTGAGACTCTAGAAAGGCTGCAGAGAAAAGCAACAAAGATGATCAGGGGACTGGAGGCTAAAACATACAAGGAACGGTTGCTGGAATTGGGTAGGTCTAGTTTTATGAAGAGAAGGGCGAAGGGGAGACATGATAACAGCCTTCCAGTATCTCAGGGGCTGCCCCAAAGAAGAGGGAGTCAAGCTATTCTCCAAAGTGCCCGAAGGCAGGAGAAGAAGCAATGGATGGAAACTAGTCAAGAGAAGCAACCTAGAACTAAGGAGAAGTTTCCGGACAGTGAGAACGACTAATCAGTGGAACAACCTGCCTCTAGAAATAGTGAATGCTCCATCACTGAAGGTTTCTAAAAAGAGATTGGAGGTCCATTTATCCAGAATGGTATAGGGTCTCCTGGCTGAGCAGGGGGTTGGACTAGAAGACCTCCAAGTTCCCTTCCAACTCTGTTATTCTGTTAGGAGGTCAGGAATCACAGTTCTCAGCTTCTTCTCTCCGGATTTTTTTTTTAAATCCATGTATTCTTGAGAGTGAGTGCCTGTTACTCGTCCCAGCTTCTGCCAACCTAGCAGTTCGAAAGCACGTAAAAATGCAAGTAGAAAAATAGGGACCACTACGGTGGGAAGGTAACAGCGTTCCATGCGCCTTTGGTGTTTAGTCATGCCGGCCACATGACCATGGAGATGTCCTCGGACAAGCGCTGGCTCTTCGGCTTTGAAACGGAGATGAGCACCGGCCCCTAGAGTCGGAAACGACTAGCACGCATGTGCGGGGGAACCTTTACCTTTACCTATTCTTGAGAAACCAAGATACCAGAATATAAACTGAGAAGCAAACAGCACTCCTTACTACCACTGATGGTGTTACCTAGTTAGGTTAATGAAACGTCTGTGAGAAAACAAGCAAACACAAAACTTCATCTCAACCTGGAGCTACAAACATTCTTCTTCGTTGGTATATTCTGTATTCTATTCAGAGAGACACAGAAGGACTGTTCCTTTGATAACCAAGCAGTTAGAATGATCGTTGAGAAGAACAGTTAAGCCCACAATCAAAATTTCATTTTTTTCCCACCTCAAGCATAAAATCTAGAAGCAGTTTCCACGTGGCAATAAAAGTATTCGTATTTATTTTTCTTTTTTTTAAACCTTGGGCTTTACCCAGTTAGATAGACTTGATTTTATTGAAATGGCTAGCTGATAAGGTAAAGGTAAAGGTTCCCCCGCACGTGCGTGCTAGTTGTTTCCAACTCTAGGGGCCGATGCTCATCTGCGTTTCAAAGCCGAAGAGCCAGCGCTTGTCCAAGGACGTCTCCGTGGTCATGTGGCCGGCATGACTAGACACCAAAGGCGCACGGAACGCTGTTACCTTCCCACCGTAGTGGTCCCTGTTTTTCTACTTGCATTTTTACGTGCTTTCGAACTGCTAGGTTGGCAGAAGCTGGGACGAGTAACAGGCGCTCACTCTGTTACGCGGCACTCGGGATTCAAACTGCCGACCTTCTGATCGACAAGCTCAGCGTCCTAACCCACTGAGCCACCGCGTCCCTAGCTGATATTCTTTTGTAAAAGTAAAAAAGTTGAGGTTTGAAGTTGATACTCTATTACAGGGGCCCCCAAGTTCTGGGCCGTGGACCGGTACTGGGCTGTGGACATACCAGCAACTGGTCCGCACAAACAAGCAAAGCCCCATCCGTGGGATGCAGGCAACACACAGAACCACGCATTCTCCAGTCCACGGAAATACCTCTCTCCACGGAACCGGTCCCTGGTACCCAAAAGGTTGGGGACCTCTGCTCTATTGCACCAAAGGAAATCGGAAGTCAATGCCTTTTTTTTTCTCCCTTACCTCACATCTCTACTCCCTCTCCCCTCCGCCATCTTTTCCGCTCTTTACTTTTGTATTTCGATGGTACCGTACATTAGGAACGAATAAAACTTTGCATATTAAAAATAAATAAATAAATTGAGAAGAACAGCTACAAATCCCAGCCAAGATCAGTCGGAATCTTGTCCCCATTCAACCTGGCAAGGAAGAGAACTCAAAGAAGGAACATGGCCTAAAACAGGATTCTCTACCCAGTGCGGCACGTAAGAGAACAGCAATCCTTTGAGGAAATTTTCTTCCAGAGCCAAACTACTGGGTAGTCCCGTTTCATAAATAAATAGGGAACAGCTCCAAAGAAACTGAGGCAGGCAATTAAGCTGTGTTGGCCAGCCAGAACGTCTTCCTGACGTGTTCACGAACATCTTCTGAGTCACTAGAAAACGTCTTTCTCCCATTTGGCTGTCACACGCAAACATCTCCTAAATATCTGAACAGATTTGGGTCTGGCTGGAAAAATCAAGAAAGTTTTGTCTGGCTGGAATGGGAGCTGAGCCAAGTCCTGCCAAGGGTCACCCAGGGTCAGCTTGTTCCTGGAAGACCCCCCCCCAAAAAAAAGTTAAATAAAAGCGACTGGATGATTTCAGACAATCAGCAAATCTAGACTCTTCTGTACCTTCCTATAGATTTGAAACTTCCTTCGTTTTTTGAATTTAGAAGCAGAGTTACTAGTCCATATTATTTTGGGGGTCTTCCCACATCGCTGTTCCCAGTTATGCTATTGTTATTATTATTATTATTATTATTATTATTATTATTATTATTATTATTATTATTATTATTATTATTATTATTATTATTATTATTAATCACACAGTCAGCCAGATGTTCAGACTGGATTTGGCATTTTTGTCTACCTATCGAGTCCCTACCAAGGACCTGGGATAGGCAGATGTGGATGTTTGATGGTGTTACAGATATCGTCTCAGGATGGAAGCAGTTCCTAGTAAGGCTGCCTTTTGCAATTGACTAATGGCGAATTTGTCAATGCTGATGGTGTTCAAGTGGTGCTCCAGTTGTTTTGGGATTGCACCCAAGGCGCCTATTACTACTGGTACTACCCTTGTTTGTCTTTGCCACAGTCATTCTATTTCTATTTGTAGGTCTTTGTATTTTGTTATCTTCTCCAGTTCTTTCTCGTCTATTCTGCTCTTTCCAGGCACTGCCACATCCACTAGCCAGACTTTTTTCTCTTTTTTATCGACAATTGTTAAGTCCAAAGTGTTACGTTGCAGGTGCTTGTCTGTTTGAATTCTGAAGTCCCAGAGCAGTTTAAATTTATCATTTTCTATGACTTTCTCTGTTTTATGATGCCAGCAGTTCTTGCTTACAGGAAAATGATATTTCTTGCAGATCTTCCAGTGCACCATTGTTGCTACTTTGTCATGCCGCTGCTTGTAGTCAGTCTGTGCGATCTCCTTGCAGCTTCTTTGCATAGGCGGCACTTACTGTCTGTTGCTGTCTTCTCAATTCTGGCTTTGTATTATTATTATTATTATTATTATTATTATTATTATTATTATTATTATTATTATTATTATTATTATTATTATTATTATTATTTATTGTTATTGTTATACCAGAGGTTAAAATAACAGCACTGGTGACTGTTTTTTTTTTAAACCAGCTTTATTAAGTTTTAAAAAAAGTTAAAATACAAAGTAACAAAACAAAAAGAGTTGTTTTTAGTAATACGGTTGTTAAGTGAATCGGGCTTCCCCATTGACTTTGCTTGTCAGAAGTTTGCAAAAGAGGATCACCTGACCCAGGGACCTTGTGACCGTCATAAATATGAGTCAGTTGCCAAGCCTCTGAATTTTGATCCCATGACCATGAGGAGGTTGCAGCGGTCATAAGTATGAAAAGTGGTCATAAGTCACTTTTCTCAGCGCCGTTTTAACTTTGTGACAGTCACTCAATGAACTCTTGTAAGTGAAGGACTACCTGCAATTGTTAGCTTAACCTAGTTAGGGAACAGACCATAAAAGGTTGTTCAGCGGTATCCCAGCATGCCCAGTCCCTCAATGCTTGCACAGTCAGCGTGAACAATCTAATGCAGGGGTGTCAAATTCAATTTCATTGAGGGCCGCATCAGCATTGCGGTTGCCCTCAGGGGGCCAGGTGGGTGTGGCCTGGGTGGGCGTGGCCTACTGGGTGGGCGTGGCTAGAGTGCGTGTGGCCTACTGGGTGGGCGTGGCCAGCTCTACATCGTTGGCATCAAGGGTGCCTATGGGGGCCTGGGCAGGAGTGGGACAGATCTGAGGGTCTCTGGCAGAAGGAGGGTCTCTGGGCCAGGGCCAAGGCAGTGGGGGCTGTTCCCTCACTGTTTCCAGGATGGCTTCGCGGGCCGCAGGAAACCACTTCGCGGGCCGCATCCGGCCCCCGGGCCTTGTGTTTGACATGTCTGATCTAATGGGTCTGCATGAATTTTTTGGCTGAAAACTCACCTTTCCCCCACATTTCCCACAATTTATTTGGCTTTGTGCATTAGGCATGTAGAGGTACAACTGAGAAAGCACTGGGCAGATGTTGGCAGAGTCTCTTAGCAAAGTCTCTATTTCTCTCTCGGTGGACTTGGCGAACTAATAAAAATTGCTCGCATTTTTCAAGTGTTGAGAGATACATTATTTGTTGCTAGCTACTAAGATTCACAAACGTTCCCAAGTGGGCAAGAGACTCTGTTTTTCTCACACTCTGCCATTCCACCCTCGGTGGGAATCGGGACTCCTTTGTGTAAAACGGCTCGTGGTAGTTTGGAGAGCCGCGATCATAAAAAGTGTCCTTCAATTAGGAAGCAGACATCCAAATTCTATACTCGCCCTCTGTTTATGGGAAGTCTACTCCCAAATGTGGTAAGTCCGGGCAGTTCAAATGAATATAAAGGTTTATTGCAAGCTTATCAATCTGAACAGCTAACTGTCAAAGCAAATTGGCAATAGATAAGAATCAGTGGGATTCAAGGTTGGCTGGACTTAGATCGGAGGTCCCCAACATTTTGGGCACCAGGGACCGGTTCCGTGGAGAAAGGTTTTTCCACGGACCGGAACATCTGTGGTTTTTCTGTTCTGCCTCCATTACACGGATGGGGCTTTGCTTGTTTGTGCAGACCAGTTGCTGGCATGCCACGGCCCGATACCAGTCCATGGACAGGAGGTTGGGGACCCCTGACTTAGATCATTTGTGGCTGCGAAGGGATTCGAGACTGATGACACATTTGACCCCTCCCTTGAGCTCAGCCTAGTCCTTCCCTACACTTGAGTCTCATCAGAGTGAGCCAATCAGTTACTTAAACAGTGAAGGACCCCAAATCTTAAATATCATATTTTAAAAAAATCAGCATTGCATTAGAATAAAATGCCCTGTGTGGTGTTTTCTGAGCTTGGTTGTTTTGTTGTAGACATTTCATTATCTGGTTAGGTAACATCATCAGTCCTAGAACTGATGATATTACCTAGTTGGGCCGTGAAACATCTGCAAGAAAACCACCCAGCTCAGAAAGCGCCAAGAACTCATGAGCTACAAATATATAAATATTGATCAAATCCTTCGAATGACACAAGATTCCAAGGGCAAATATATATATATATATTTAATCCCATTTATATCCCACCCTTCTCCGAAGACTCAGGGTGGCTTACAATCTAAGAAGCACAAATCAATGTGCTTAGCAATAGCCTTCATTCTATGTATATGCCTGCTTATTAGGGCTTTTGCGCCCCGCCCCCCAAGCGGCATTATTACAAAGTCAGCTTATTGCCCCCAACAATCTGGGTCCTCATTTTACCTACCTCGGAAGGATGGAAGGCTGAGTCAACCTTGAGCCTGGTGGGACTCGAACCTGCACTAATTGCAGGCAGCTGGTGTTACTTAAGGAGGCATTAGCCCACTGCTTCACCAAGGCTCTTGATTGGGCATAATCATATCCTTTTGCCAGATTTAGTAAAGGTTGCACTAAACAGCATTATTAACATTGGCAGGGCAAAAGAAGAAGAGGCAGAATGGTTCTTTTCAGGAGATATCTTCAATCAGATCGTGTTCTTAAAAAATTTACCCTCTAGGCCGTATATTAAAAAGATTCTTTGGGCTTCAGTGACTTTGGTAGATCATAAAATTGCTACTGCATTTTTATTGTATGTGCA
Organism: Vipera latastei; assembly: GCA_024294585.1. Taxonomy (NCBI): domain Eukaryota; kingdom Metazoa; phylum Chordata; class Lepidosauria; order Squamata; family Viperidae; genus Vipera; species Vipera latastei. The sequence continues at coordinate 75,116,368 of CM044360.1, read as the reverse complement.
GTGTTAACATGTGCTCACTGAATCCTCTTACAATCAGATTTGGCAACATTGGGTGGTAGAACTTGCCAACATGCTGAAGATGGAGAAACACAAAAATTGAAGTTGAAAATAGAGTATGTATAAAGTGAAAGATGATAGATAGATAGATAGATAGATAGATAGATAGATAGATAGATAGATAGATAGATAGATAGATAGATATGGATAGATAGATAGATAGATAGATAGATAGATAGATAGATAGATAGATAGATAGATAGATAGATATGGATAGATACATAGAAAGATAGATAGAAAGATAGTTAAATAGAAAGATAGAATAGATGCAGATAGATGTATAGATAGATAATGTATAGAGATAGATAGATAGATAGATAGATAGATAGATAGATAGATAGATAGATAGATAGATAGAAAGATAGATAAATAGAAAGATAGAGATAGATGTAGATAGATGTAGAGATAGATAGATAATGTATAGATATAGATAGATAGATAAATAGAAAGAGAGATAGATGTAGATAGATGTATAGATAGATAGATAATGTATAGATTAGATAGATAGATAGATAGATAGATAGATAGATAGATAGATAGATAGATAGATAGATAGATAGACAGACAGAGCAATAGCAATAACATGTAGACTTTTATAGTGCTTCACAGTGTTTTACAGCCCTCCCTAAGCGATTTACAGACTCAGCATATTTTGCCCAACAATCTGGATCCTCATTTTACTGACCTAAGAAGGATGGAAGGCTGAGAATTGAACTGCTGGCAGTCAGCAGAATTAGCCTGTAATACTGCGTTCTAACCACTGCGCCATCATGGCTGATAGATAGATAGATAGATAGATAGATAGATAGATAGATAGATAGATAGATAGATAGATAGATAGATAGATAAACAATAGCATTTAAACTTATATACTGCTTCACAGTGATTTACAGCCCTCTCTAAGTGGTTTACAGATTCAGCATATTGCCTCCAACAATCTGGTTCATCCTTTTACCGAAGGTAGCACAAATGGAGCTTCACACACGCATGTGAGTCCCCACGGCTAACGAAAATGGACCTGCATTCTCATCAACCGCTCCCACAGGACCATTTCCTCTTCCCCCCCTCCTGCCGGTCCGCAAAGCAGGAGAGGTTGGGGACCACTGCCTTAGCCCACGTTCCGCTCCAAACCATGTATTTCAAAATTAATGGCTCCCTAAAACACAACTTTTACAATTTTAAATCTTTTTCTACATTCCTTTTTGAGCTGCATTACAAAATGCAGCTGCATTACAAAATTCCAAACTGAAAATAATAATAATAATAAAAACCAACAACCCTAAGCTCCCTCTTTTGCATGATAATCAGGAAAGTAATCTGGGTAGCATGCACAAAGCAACATTTCCCTGCTGTTCCACAAGCTCTAGGATATTATGGGCATTTTTTTTTGTTTTTTTTTGTTTTTTGGTTGTTTCTTTTTCCAACTGGCCAAGATTTATGGGCAAGAACTAGTCTGGTGCCAGGAGGAACAGCCCCGGTTTCCACAATCTGGGTAGCATTTTGTGGGTTTTCCCTGTAATTTTTCCAGATGCAAATATTTGCATACTGCCGAAGCTCATTGGCTGTTGCCAACAGAAAGTAAAGTTAAGGCTTTTTCCCCCCAAGCCTCCGTGGAGTGGAATCTTGTCCAAGTATTTGGTTTAAAAAAAAATACGAATAATTTCGGCTGAGCTTTGCATGTCTCTTTCTACTTATAGCACAGCTTCTGTGCATCTTTTCAGTTTTATAACACATCAGTCAAGAGGCAAAAGCTATCTTATTTTTATTTATTCTTCCAAAAATTTCACATTCGAACGAAGAAAAGGAAAAAAAACCTAAAATGTGACAGGGACGAAACTCATGTTAATGCACATGCACGCTCCTTTAGGAGTCTCTTAAATCAGGGGTCCCCAACTCCCAGTTGGTGTACTGGCACCAGTCCAGGGCATACCCAAAACTGGGCCATGCAAACAAGCGAAGCTCTATCCACAAGATGCAGGCAGCCCCCCTCTGGTCCATGGGAAAATATTTCTCCACGGAACTGGTCCCTAGTGCCCAAAAGGTTGGGGGCCGCTGTCTTGAATAAGGGATGAGGTCCACAGAAGTTAAGTTGGGATTAAAACTGTGAAAGTTAGTAGCTGAGACAATTGGGTAAGATAAAACTGATCAAGGAGAGAAGCAACCTGGAATTAAGGAGAAACTTCCTGACAATGAGGACAATCAACCAGTGGAACAGCTTGCCACCAGAAATCGTGGGCGCTCCATCACTGCAGGTGTTTAAGAAGAGACTAGGCAGTCACTTCTCTGAGACAGTGTAGGTTCTCCTGCTTGAGCAGGGGGCTGGACTAGAAGACCTCCAAGGTCCCTTCCAGCTCCTATTCTATTCTATTCTATTCTATTCTATTCTATTCTATTCTATTCTATTCTATTCTATTCTATTCTATTCCATTCCTACATTCTATTCTATTCCATTCCATTCCATTCCATTCCATTCTATTCTATTCCATCCCTACATTCTCTTCTCTTCTCTTCTCTTCTCTTCTCTTCTCTTCTCTTCTCTTCTCTTCTCTTCTCTTCTCTTCTCTTCTCTTCTCTTCTCTTCTCTTCTCTTCCATCCCTACATTCTATTCTGTTCTGTTCTGTTCTGTTCTGTTCTGTTCTGTCCTGTCCTGTCCTGTCCTGTCCTATTCCATCCCTCTGTTCTATTCTATTCTATTCTATTCTATTCTATTCTATTCTATTCTATTCTATTCTATTCTATTCTATTCTATTCTATTCTATTCTATTCTATTCTATTCTATTCTATTCTATTCTACATTACTCTACTGTATTCTTATTATTCTATTATTATTCTATTATTACCTGATGCTTGAATACTCCTTTCTTCTTCTCCTACAGAAGTATTTATTGGTGAGATCTCATCAGCTCTGTCCTCGCCCTGTAATAGTTCCCACATTAGTCTTCTTATATGGGAATCAAGTCCCTGTGTAGTAGACAACCTGTGTGTCAACTGTCTCGGGAAATTTGTCTGCAGGGAAGCAAACCCAGCCTGTGCCACTCGGCCTCCCTCTTTCATTGGCCTTTTTACAGAAAACCCTAAGGGAAATTATCTTATTTCCCTTGAGAGCGATCACAGAGGCAACAGTAAAGTCAAAGCAAACAGGAACCTACAGGGAAATGACTCATGTGAGAACATAGCGTGTCCCCGTGGGAATATTTCCCAGTAGGCTAGGATGTGGGTAAATCAGCTCGAAGGACACCATCAATTTCACAGCAGGATCCAGCTTGTGAAGAAGGGGCCGGCCTCCTTATTGACAGTGTCTGATTGCACAATTCTTCTTAAAATGTCTTAAGAGTGTGTGTGTGTGTGTGTGTGTGTGTGTGTGTGTGTGGTTTAGGGCAAGTATCTCTCATGACTGAGTTCAGAAAGAGTGGCTGGAAGGGGATGTCCTGTTAGGATTAAGTCAAAACATGATTTCAGTTGCAAAACCAGGCAGGAGGTCATTAGTGTTCTTCTCCTTGGCCAAGAACGATTGAGCAAGGGGAATGGGAAACCCACCAATTTTTCTCCCTCTCCCACTGTATGATATTATTAGAATGAGAATGATTAGCAGGCTGGAGGCTAAAACATACCAAGGAGTGATTGCAGGAACTGGGTAGGGTCTAATCAAATGAAAAGAAGGACTAGGGGAGACATGATAGCAGTCTTCCAATATTTGAGGGGGCACCCAAAAAGACGAGGAGGTCAACCTCTTCCGCAAAGCGCCCAAAGGCCAGGCAAGAAACAACGGATGGAAGCTAACCGAGGGGAGAAGCAACCTAGAGCTAAGGAGAAATTTCCTCACAGCGAGGAAATCAGTTAATCAGTGGAACTACTTGCCCTCAGAATTGTGGGTGCTCCATCACCGGAGGCCTTCAAAAAAAAAAAAGACTGGACAACCATTTGTCTGAAATGGTATAGGTTCTCCTGCTCAAGCAGGGGGCTGGACTAGAAGACCTCCAAGGTCCCTTCCAACTCGGCTGTTCGATGTTCTGTGATATTGGCAAAAGCCGGTTCTCTGGCAATGATGACTTCCTCCCGAATGTAAGAAGTTTTCTGTCCATGAAACTAGTGATGGAAATCGTCCAGAGTTTTGCAGGAAGATAATGTGCAACACAGATTCTCCTTCTGTATCATTCCAAAGCCTATCGACCTATACCAGTCAACCTTGGCTCTTTTATGACTGGTGGACTTCAACTCCCAGAATTCTTGAGCCAGCATGGCTCAGCATGGAAACCTCTCCCTTTCCCCTCAGCATGGCTGGCTCAGGAATTCTGGGAGTTGAAGTCCACGAGTCATAAAAGAGCCAAGGTTGCCTACCCCTGACTTCTACCCTTTCAGGCTAATGATTGTCCAATCTCTTCTTTAAAAGCTCCAATGTTGGAGCACCCACAGCTTCTGAGGGCAAGTTGTCCCACTGATTAATTGTTCTCACTGTCAGGAAGTTTCTCCTTAGTTCTAGGTTGCTTCTCTCCTTGCTTAGTTTCCATCTATTGCTTCTTGTCCAGCCTTCAGGTGCTTTGGAGAATAGCTTGACTCCCTCTTCTTTAGGGACGGTGCAACCGTCGTAAATACGAGTCAGTTGCCAAGCATCCAAATTTTGATCGCGTGACCGTGGAGATCCTGCAACGATCCTAAGTGAATAAAATAGTCCCTTTTTTCAGGGCTGTTATAACTTAGAATGGTCACTAAGCAAACCGTTGTAAGTCAAGGACTACCTTATCTAATCATGCTCTCCATGGGGCAACTCTTGAAGAATAACTTGATATTAAAATTGGTACACATTACAGCCGCTATCTTCATCATAGCTGGCCTGTTTTAAAATTCTACACTCTTTGCCAGTTGTTCGGCTCAATTTAAAGCCGTCCCACATGGAGGATCAAAATGTTGTTTTTCTTTTTAAAAAAACAAAACAAACCACAACACTTGTGTTTTTTGTATGCTGTTGAACCGCTCTTTAACATTTCATCTTGGAGGAGAAAACAGCAGATTGAGCATAAATGAATGGTTGCTGAGCTTCAAGAGGGCAGCTTTTTTTTTTACAACCTCCTGACACGCTTAGAAAAAAGAAACAATTAGCTTGACGAAGAGTTGCTTCACTTTTAAAACGCAACCTTTCATTACTCCTTTGGGGAGTGAAAGCCCCAGTTACATGTCTGTTAATTATTGCTAAAAGATAATGTGTTACTTCCTGGCCGATTTTTAACTTCTTTCCTAGCCTAGAGCAGAGCAAGATCCGGCGGCATTGTCATTTGACTTTGTGTCAAGTAGGTCACAAACTGGATCAATCTTGTATTACAAACATTCTAGATTAGCTGCAAAGTGTTTAGCCCAGGTCCACACAGAAATTAGGGTGTCCTGTTCAGTCCCAAAGGTGCTGTCAAGCAATAACATTCAATGTTAGCATTTGCTGGTTTATTAGGCTAATAAAGGACTTTTAAGGTAAACGATGCCTCAGAGTCACTTGAAAAGCCCATACCTCGGAAACTTGACAGGTGCTTTTTCAAGAGGCAACCGGACATTGTTAATAGAATAGAATAGAATAGAATAGAATGGAATGGAATGGAATGGAATGGAATGGAATGGAATGGAATGGAATAGAATAGAATAGAATAGAATAGAATAGAATAGAATAGAATAGAATAGAATAGAATAGAATAGAATAGAATAGAATAGAATAGAATAGAATAGAATAGAATAAGAATAAGAATAAGAATAAGAATTATTAGGAATGGAATGGAGTGGAATGGAATAGATTAGAATAAGAATAGAATAGAATAGAATAGAATAGAATAGAATAGAATAGAATAGAATAGAATAGAATAGAATAGAATAGAATAGAATAGAATAGAATAGAATAGAATAGAATAGAATAGAATAATGGAATGGAATGGAATAGAATAGAATAGAATAGAATAGAATAGAATAGAATAGAATAGAATAGAATAGAATAGAATAGAATAGAATAATGGAATGGAATGGAATGGAATAGAATAGAATAGAATAGAATAGAATAGAATAGAATAGAATAGAATAGAATAATGGAATGGAATGGAATGGAATGGAATGGAATGGAATAGAATAGAATAGAATAGAATAGAATAGAATAGAATAGAATAGAATAGAATAGAATAGAATAGAATAGAATAGAATAGAATAGAATAGAATAGAATAGAATAGAATAGAATAATGGAATGGAATGGAATGGAATAGAATAGAATAGAATAGAATAGAATAGAATAGAATAGAATAGAATCTGGAAGGGACATTGAAGGTCTTCTAGTCCAGCCCCCCACTCGAGCAGGAGAACCTATACCATTTCAGACAAGTGACTGTCTATCCTCTTCTTAAAAACCTACAATGATGGAGCACCCATGATTACTGAAGGCAAGCTATTCCACTGGTTAATTGTCCTCGCTGTCAGGAAGTTTCTTCTTAATGCCAGGTTGCTTCTCTCTTTGATCAGTTTCCAGCCATTGTTTCTTGTCCTGCCTTCTTGTGCTTTGGAGAATAATTTGACCCCCTCTTCTTTGTGGCAGCCCCTCAAATCCTGGAATACTGCTATCATGTCCCCCCTGTTTCTCCTTTTCTTTAGACTAGCCAAACTCAAATCCCACAGCCATTCTTCATATGTTTTAGTTAGTTGCTTTTCTCTGAACGTTTTCCAACTTTTTGTTGTTGTTGAAGACGTTTCGCCTCTCATCCGAGAAGCTTCTTCTATTCTAGGCTACTTCTTCCCTCTTTGAGGAATAAGACATGGAGTGATATTTGATTCCTCAAAAGCATCCTTGCATTGAGGGTCCTCATATGCTTGGTTGTTGTGCCTCCCTTCCTATTTTATTGTCAGCTAGAGATGAGTCAGTTTGGAGCCGTTTACCTCAAACTCTCTCAATTGTTCTCGTCCTTCAGTCACTAAGCTGTGTCGTTTTGCCTTCCATCTTTCCCAATAACATCACAATTCGAAAGCATCAGTTCTCCGGCGCTCACTCTTCTTTATGGTCCAACGCTTAATAGCCATATATTACTATCTGGGCCAATTACCCTTTATGAATTATCTACTTTCCAAGTGGATAAACTTGTGGCTGCATTCCACTCCCAAACCCCCCCAACCCCCTCCCCCCTCCCTCAAAGATGAACCATGCTTGAATAAATATTTGCCAGATGCAGGTCAAACTCAAGCAATTCTTCTGATGCAATGTAATGAATCATGGGACTGTTCACATCACCGTCTTTCCTTCCCTAAATAGAATTTTCGGTCTGACGTGCCAGACCAAGCTGTCAAACCATTCCTGAGTGTCCTGTTTCATGTAAAGATTCACTTGCGTCCATCCAGAGTTTTTGGAACTATGTGTCTATGTCCGGGTATATTTTATATGTCTGTGACTGTATATAAATATATATATGCATGTCCCCCCAGGATGCCTTTTGCTTCTTCCTTGTACATTAGAATAAGAATGCAGAAAACAGAATAGCAGAGTTGGAAGGGACCCTGGAGGTCATATAGTCCAACCCCCTGCTCAAGCAGGAGACCTTATACCATTTTTTGGACAAATGGCTGTCCAGTCTCTTCTTGAAAACCGCCAGTGATGGAGCACCCACAGCTTCTGGAGGCAAGTCGTTCCACTGATTAATTATTTTCACTGCTAGGAAATTTCTCCTTAGTTCCAGGTTGGTTCATAGACTTATAGAATCCTAGGGCTGGAAGGGACCTTGGAGGTCTTCTAGTCCAACCCTCTGCTCAAGCAGACAAAAGGCTGTCCAGTCTCTTCTTTTAAACCTCCAGTGTTGCTGTTGAGTTGTTTTGTTTTACTTCGTAGTCTAGCTTGGAGACCTGGAACCTCCTGGTGGTTTCTCATTGAAGTACTAACTAGGATTGACCCGTGTTTAGATTTGCCACAATCAGCCAAGGTTGGCTAGGTAGAACCTGTTTTACAGATGCCCTCAAAACAGCCATTAGGAAATCTTCTGGATATCTTAAAACAGTCCTTCTGTCCACAAGCGGTAAATAGATGTGGCTAATTTACAACCTATCACAAGGGATAGCATAACAAAGCCACGTGTGCTTACTCATTGCTCCCAGCTCTTTGTTAACCTCAAGTTCTTGACAAGCTCGAAACATTAACAGTTATAACTGGGAGGTGTCTTTTATTCCTACTTACTTGCAAATGGATTTATAATACGGGGCAGAAGAAAGAACGAAGTCGGTTACGGAAGGCCACTGACATCTTTCAAGCAATGACATATGAACATTTTTAGGAATCTCTTTAACAAATGTGTTAAATGTGCAGAGAATGACAACTGGAGGGAAGCCCTTATTAAATGAAGACAGCAGCCGAGTGGGATTTAAAAGCTGTGAAAATGCTTCTTCCTACTTTCTGGAGAACTTTTTCCCAGGGGTGATGCAACTCAACCTCCGTTGCTTTCATTTGCCACTTGTGTTTGTTTTAAGGATGAAACATGTCAACAGCCACTAGGAACTCCAACAGCAAAAGACATCTGGAGCATTTGTCCACAGTAATTTTGTTGCCAAGAAAGTTTTTGTAAATAATCACTCGGATTTGATGAAAAAGAAAGTTCATTTTTCCTCCAAAGAGGAAGAAGCTTGACGTGAAATTATCCTTCTTTTCTTTGTTGTAAGGCAGTTGAATTCTCTCTCTTTGGCTCTCTACCCAGCTCTCTGTCTCTCTGTCTCTCTCTCTTCTCTCTCTCTCTCTCTCTCTCTCTCTCTCTCTCTCTCTCTCTCTCTCTCTCTCTCTCTCTCTGTGTGTGTGTGTTGCATGTCTGGTCTTTCATTATTCAATCAACCACCACTGATCTACAACCCCTTAATCCGTGCTTAGATATGTAAATTCTTAGATGGATCTCTAAAAGACAATCACTTAAATATGAGCCAACAGTGTGCAGCAGCTGCCAAGAAAAGCAACATAGTCCTAGGCTGCATTAACAGAGGGATAGAATCAAGATCAAGTGAAATATTATTTATAAAGACTTGGTAAGGCCACACTTGGAATACTGCATCCAGTTTTGGTTGCCACTACATAAAAAAGATGTTGAGACTCTGGAAAGAGTGCAGAGAAGAGCGACAAAGATTATTGAGAGGCTGCAGGCTAGAACATATGAAGAATGGTTGCAGAAATTGGGTATGTCTATTGAAAAGAAGAACTAGGGGAGACATGATAGCAGAGTTCCACTATTTTAGGGGTTGCCACAAAGAAGAGGGAGTCAAGCTATTCTCCAAAGCACCTGAAGGCAGGGCAAGAAGCAATGGATGGAAACTAATCAAGGAGAGAAGCAACCTAGAACTAATTTCCTGACAGAACAATTAACCAGTGGAACAACTTGCCTCCAGAAGTTGTGGGTGCCCCATTAGTGGAAGTTTTTAAAAAGAGATTGGACAGCCATTTGTCTGAAATGGTTTCTGTCCTGAGCAGAGAGTTGGATTGTTGTAAGCTGCGAAGTCATGTCTGACCCATCGCGACCCCATGGACAATGTTCCTCCAGGCCTTCCTGTCCTCTACCATCTTCCGGAGTCCATTTAAGGTCACGCCTACTGCTTCAGTGACTCCATCCAGCCACCTCATTCTCTGTCGTCCCCTTCTTCTCTTGCCCTCAACCTTTCCCAGCATGAGGCTCTTCTCCAGTGAGTCTTTCCTTCTCATTAGGTGGCCAAAGGATTTGAGTTTCAGCTTCAGGATCTGGCCTTCTAAAGAGCAGTCAGGGTTGATCTCCTCTAGGACTGACCAGTTTGATCGCCTTGCAGTCCAAGGGACTCGCAGGAGTCTTCTCCAGCACCAGAGTTCAAAGGCCTCAATTCTTTGATGCTCAGCCTTTCTTATGGTCCAGCTTTCACAGCCATACATTGCAACTGGGAAGACCATAGCCTTGACTATACTGAGTTGGATTAGAAGACCTCAATGGTCCCTTCCAAATCTATTATTCTGTTATTCTGTAACCAACTGAGGAGAAGATAAAATGGATTAATATACACTTTGAGGGTTGTTTTTTTAAAACACACACACACACACACACACACACACACACACACACACACACACACACCAGGATTTGGAAATTTGGAATAAATCCTGATGCCGTCATAATACAAGCTGTCCCTATTACATAATTCCCTGAGACATTTTGATACATGTGTAAAAGTAGCAGAGTTGGAAGCCAACACATTAAAACATGAGTTTGAGCACATGCAATGAAAATTCTGTTCCCATTTGTCAGGTCAAATTGTAGGTATGAAAATGTCGAAATCTGGTCAATGGATGGCTTCTGTCTCCAGAGATGGCTCTTTTGCCTATCAGTCTCAAGTTGAAACTGGCTGGGGGGCTGGGGGAGAGAAAGATGTCTTGCTGTGCAGATTTTACTTTGGTCTTCAGCTTTGTCAGTGATGCTAGCCAGGGCTTCTGTCTGCACAGTTGTGATCATGCGCATCTTCAAGAACATGTGGTTTCTGTTAACACACCTTTGATATGAGCCCATCTGTTGACACCCTTTGCTGTTTGAATCCAGGGCAGCCACTGGTGGACTGCCTTAAAAAAACACAGCCCCAGCCCATACTTGCTGTCACTTGAGGTAGAAATGGAAAACAGTCATAACTCTTACAGGAAGGAAGGAAGGAAGGAAGGAAGGAAGTACGGAAGGAAGGAAGGAAGGAAGGAAGGAAGGAAGGAAGGAAGGAAGGAAGGAAGGAAGGAAGGGGAAAGGAAAGGAAAGGAGAGGAGAGGAGAGGAGAGGAGAGGAAAGGAAAGGAAAGGAAAGGAAAGGAAAGGAAAGGAAAGGAAAGGAAAGGAAAGGAAAGGAAAGGAAAGGAAAGGAAAGGAAAGGAAAGGAAAGGAAAGGAAAGGAAAGGAAAGGAAAGGAAAGGAAAGGAAAGGGAGAAGAAGAAAGGAAGGGAGAAAAGGAAAGAGGAAAGGAAAGGAATAGAGAGAGGGAGCGAGAAAGGAAGGTAGGAAGGAAAGGAAAGGAAAGTGGAGGAAGGGGAAGGAAGGAAGGAAGGAGAAAAAAGGGGAAGGGAAGGGGAAGGAAGGAAGGAAGGAAAAGAAAAGGGAAAGAAGGGGAGGAAGGAAGGAGAAGGAGGGAGGGAGGAGGAGGGGAAAGGAAAGGGAAGGGAAGAGAAGAGAAGGAAAGGAAAGGAAAGGAAAGGAAAGGAAAGGAAAGGAAAGGAAAGGAAAGGAAAGGAAAGGAAAGGAAAGAAGGAAAAGGAAAGGAAAAGGAAAGGAAAGGAAAGAAGGAAAGGAAAGGAAAGGAAAGGAAAGGGGAAGGTGAGAAGAACAAAGGGAGGGAAAAAAGGAAAGAGGAAAGGAAGGAAGACAGAGAGGGAGAGAGGGAGAGAGGAAGGTAGGAAGGGAAGGAAAGGAGAGGAAAGGGGAGGAAGAGGAAGGAAGGAAGGAAGGAAGGAAGGAAGGAAGGAAGGAAGGAAGGAAGGAAGGAAGGAAGGAAGGAAGGAAGGAAGGGCTCTCTCATCTTTGGTTCATGCCCTTGATCTTCTTCACCACTTCTCCGAAATGTCTAATGAAGACCTAAACAAACAATTCAGCTTTTGATGTCATTTTCCCCAACATCCCATCCTGTTAAATTTCAAGTGCTGGGATTGAAGAAGACGTGCACACTTTGGGGAAAGGTCTTCTCAGACAGATACTGGCTCATGACAGATGATTTATAAAACATCTCTCTTGGATTAAAAAAAAATGGTTTTCCTAGGGAGTATTCTCCCAAAGCTTTATATTTACGCTAATCCTCCTTTTTTAAAAAAATACATTTTTTTTCCTGTAAAGTTTGTTGGCTTTGACGCAGATGTTAGAAAGACACCCGTTACTATGCATTCATGCAGAATATTTTTGCATCCCTCGAAGTGAACTCTGGAGACTTCAAGCACTCCCACAACTGTCGCCATGAAATTCCAGAAAGCTGCCGACTTAATTAAAAGTCAATTAATTATCTGAGGGAGACCCTTGACATGTTCTCCTTTTCCTCCGTTGCTATGGAGAGTGTTTGTTTATAGAGAGAAAATAATGTGCAATTTTTAGATTTGTCCAACTTTCTGATTTGCTTTTTGAATGGCTTCTCCTGCTCCAACACAACACAACGGACAAATGGGTCACTAAATCCGCTTTCTAAAATAACGTCAAGAGAATTTATCCGAAGTTGTATTTTTGAATGTCGATCTACCCAGTGCTTTTTTTGTAAAAGAAAAAGGTGCCGGAAGTCCCACGTGTCATACAACCCGCCTTGCCTACCCTACAAGGTTCCATCCAAAAAAGGTGCCGGAACTCCGTTCTGAGCGTTCTATGAGAAAAAAAAGCCCTGGATCTACCCTTCTTTTATAGACAGTCGGGAGAAAGAAGTTACCCATTTTGCATTTTAAGGCAAATCTTCTCCGTTGATGCTTCCTGAATGCATTTCTAAACAGGAATGTCACCACAATTGAGCTTAAAATTTCTGTTGATAAGCGAGACAGTACTTAGGTGAGTTTTGCACCATTTTACAACCTTTCTTGCCACCGCTGTTAAGTGAATCCCTGCAGTTGTTATGTTCAAAGCACGGTTGTTAAATGAATCCAGCCCTCCCCATTGAATTTATGCATCAGAAGGCCGCAAAAGGTGATCACAGGACTCTGGGACACTGTGACCGTCATAAATATGAACCAGTTGCCAAGCATCTGAATTTTGAACATGTGACCACGAGGAGGCTGCACCGGTCACAAATCCCTTTTATCAGGGTGTTGTAACTTCAGTCACTAAATGAACTATTGTAAGTCAAGGACTACCTGTAGATGCCATTAATGGCCCATTCTTTGAATGCAGGTAGACCTCGACCTTACGATCATAATTGAACCCAACATTTCTGTTCCTAAGCAAGGCAGTTGTTAAGTGACTTTTCTGTCAGGCCAAGACAGAAGACACTACTTCAAGGCTGGACCAGCTATGGATGGGTTTTACACCAAGAATTTTCTTTCAGGAGAAGACAGAAGGCACAATATAAAACTGAATCAGCTAAGGATGGATTTACACCAAGACTTTTCTGTCAGGAGAAGACAGAAGACACAGTTTAAAACTGGACCAACTAAGGATGGATTTACACCAAGACGTTTCTGTCAGGAGAAGGCAGAAGGCACAACATAAAACTGGACAAGCTATGGATGGATTTACACCAAGACGTTTCTGTCAGGAGAAGACAGAAGACACAGTTTAAAACTGGACCAACTAAGGATGGATTTACACCAAGACGTTTCTGTCAGGAGAAGGCAGAAGGCACAACATAAAACTGGACAAGCTATGGATGGATTTACACCAAGACTTTTCTGTCAGGAGAAGACAGAAGACACAGTTTAAAACTGGACCAACTAAGGATGGATTTACACCAAGACGTTTCTGTCAGGAGAAGGCAGAAGGCACAACATAAAACTGGACAAGCTATGGATGGATTTACACCAAGACGTTTCTGTCAGGAGAAGGCAGAAAGCACAGTTTAAAACTGGACCAACTAAGGATGGATTTACACCAAGACGTTTCTGTCAGGAGAAGGCAGAAGGCACAACATAAAACTGGACAAGCTATGGATGGATTTACACCAAGACGTTTCTGTCAGGAGAAGACAGAAGACACAGTTTAAAACTGGACCAGCTAAGGATAGATTTACACCAAGACTTTTCTGTCAGGAGAAGACAGAAAGCACAGTTTAAAACTGGACCAACCAAGGACGGATTTACACCAAGACTTTTCTGTCAGGAGGATGCAGAAGGCACAACGTAAAACTGGACCAGCTAAGGATGAGTTAGGCTGTTGTTTCAATGTGCAGAAATGATTCAAAAGCTATGTCATGGGTTCATGTCCTTTAAAAAGAGTTAGATCAGGATCTCCAAACCACAATTAACGTCATGTTTCTTTCTTTTTTACTGTCTTTCTCTCTCTACTTATGTATCCCTTCCATCAAAATTCATAGGCCTTAGTTAACAGAAAGAAGAAGAAAAATCTATGGAAATTCTTAGTGAGCCAGGTCAGGGGTGTCCCATAGGTCAGGGGTGTCAAACTCAATTTCATTGAGGGCCGCATCAGCATTGCGGTTGCCCTCAGGGGGCCGGGTGGGTATGGCCTGGGTGGGTGTGGCCTACTGGGGTGGGCGTGGCTAGAGTGCATATGGCCTACTGGGTGGGCGTGGCCAGCTCTACATCGTTCGCATCCAGGGTGCCTATGGGGGCCTGGGCAGGAGTGGGACAGATCTGAGGGTCTCTGGCAGGAGGAGGGTCTCTGGGCCAGGGCCAAGGCAGTGGGGGCCGTTCCCTCACTGTTTCCAGGATGGCTTCGTGGGCCGCATGAAACCACTTCGCGGGCTGGATCTGGCCCTCGGGCCTTGTGTTTGACATGTCTGCCATAGGTGCTTTTGCAAAAGGCAACTGGACTTTTTTTTTTCATCAAAAATATTTTGCTTCTTATCCAGAAACGTCTTCAGTTCTGAAGAAGAACAGAACTGAGGAAGCTTCTTGGATGAGAAGTGAAACACTTTTGAGGAAAAAAACAAGAAAGTCCAGTTGCCTTTTGGGAAAGCATCTTTGGGACAAAAAGGAAAAAAACCACCTATTTTTGCTTTGCCATCTTCCATAGCTCTATGGACACTTCTCAGCTTTGGAGTAAGTTTGATGGAAAGAGAATAACAACGAAAAGAGTTTTTTACTTAACATTATATTCCATGGATCAATAAACCTAGGATTCAGCCGCTCAGAAAATCCACTTTTCTTAGTTTGAGTTCCACCACAGCCACGTTTGTGCATTTTGTTCTTCTAAACAAACCTTCCTTTTCCCAATGATTTATGATTAGTGCTTTTAAAGTCAGTTTTAAGAAATGGATACAATCGTATTTGTTTTTTTGTTTTTTTAAAAAAAAGGATGTCTGTTGAGCCAGATCTCTTTAATGCACTTTTCTTCTCAGGCTTTTAAAAATCAGATATTCGTGTTAACAGCATCCTTGTTCATCGGTGCTAATAGGCTTTTAAATATTTCAGGAACAATCTCTACTCCAATGTCCAACGGACCGTCTGAACATTGTACAAGAAGATCAGCGTGCATTAAACTGATGCCTGTCCGTTTTTTCTTTTCTTTTTTTTTTAAAAAAAAATAAAGTCCTCTAATGTGGTCAGGGGAGTGACCACTGGCTGACCTTCAAAATTTGGGCCTTAAATTGAAAAGTTTATTTTTCCAGCTTGTTCCTCACACCCAGGTAGATTTCAAACCCAGGAAAGTTTGGCCCAGGCTAGTCCATTTTCAGCTGCTGCAACCACTGTCCACTTTTCCAATGGGGACATTGGCTTCTGATGTCTGATGAAGCATCTCCACAAGCTCCGTTCAAACACCATCTTCTCTGTCTGCCTTTCCCACATCGGGCAAGGAGTCCCTTTGATGTATTCTTGTTAGAGACGTTGAGTTTTAGCATCATCCAGCCCTTAAGTTAACTAGGGAAGGCATCTGATAGTTACCCATTTTGGCTTGGCTGGTGCCCATGAAAGCAAGAAGCAAATGACACAAGACCCTTGTTGACTTCATGAGTTAGTTGGCTTCTGATTTGGAACCCAGCGCATCCTGAACTTAACGATCATTCGTTCACTGACCATTCAAAGTTACAGCAGCATCGGAAAAACCTATTTATGACCTTTTTTTGCCTTTATGTCCCGTTGCAGCATCCCCATGATCAAGTGATCAAAATTCAGATGCTTGGCAGCTGGCTCATATTTATGAGGGTTGCAGCATCTGGAGTGATCCCCTTTTGTGACCTTCTGACAAAGGGCGGAGCTGGACTCACTTAACAGCCATGTTACTAACTTAACAACTGGAGCCGTGGTGGCACAATGGTTAGAATGCAGTATTGCAGGCTAATTCTGCCCACTGCCAGGAGCTCGATCCTGACCGGCTCACGATTGACTCAGCCTTCCATTCTTCCGAGGTCAGTAAAATGAGGACCCAGATTGTTGGCGGTCAGTATGCTGACTCTGTAAACCACTCAGAGAGGACTGTAAAGCACTGTGAAGAGACTGGACAGCCATTTGTCTGAAATGGCATAGGGTTTCCTGCCTGAGCAGGGGGTTGGACTAGAAGACCTCCAAGGTCCCTTCCAACTTTGTTATTCTATTCTATACTTAAGAGAGGGCTGTAAAGCACTATGAAGTGATATATACGTCTAAGTGCTATAGCACTATTGCTATACCAAGAAAGGTCACTTAACAATTTTCTCATTTAGCGATGGAAATTTTGGGCTCATAAGCTGAGGTCTACCTGTACTGGCAGGGAGGGCTTTTTAATTACTTTTAATTAATTTTACTTTTAATTACTTTCCTATAAAAGAAATGCAGTCATGAAAAACCAGCTGACATAATCAATATTTTTTGGAGAAGGCAGAGTGGCTCCAGATTAAACAGTGGCAAACCCCATTTGGTTACAGCTAAGCTAATAAAAACGAAAACCCTTAGCATTTATTGGGCTCTGCCATTAAAGCAATGGCTGTAGCTGTTACGGGGTGGAAAGAAGATTAATGCTGTCCAAGTTTTATTCTATGAGGCTTTGTGGGCAAAGTGGTGAAGTGTAGGAGGGAGGAAAAAAAATATTATTTATCAAATCAAGGGCTGCTGAATAAGAGCATTCTTTCCCACGTGCATTAATGGCTGATCTGATCTCACCCTTCTGCTCTTGTTATTGATTGACCTAAAATGGCCTTTTTCAATCTGTATTGGCCTGCAATTTGTCCCAAAAGTGCTTTCCCCCCCCCCAAAAGGCAACTGGACTTTCTTGGGTTTTTTGAAAACATTTCACTTCTCTGACCCGGGAAGCTTCTTCAGTTCTTCTAGGATGAGAAGGAAAATGTTTTCAAAGAAAGAAACAAGAGAGTGATAGATTGATTGAGAATCTCCATAGACATTTGGCCTGCAATGCCCAGTTCTCTCTCATCGCGACTCATGCTGGGCACCGTGCTGGGAAGATCGATTCCATGTCGGTAAAGAATTGCTTGTTTGCAAAAGTCTGGTATATTTTACATCTCTCACGCACCACCACCCCTTCCCCAAATTTTGGCATTTGCAAAGATCGTGCCACCGTAACAGCACAATACTATGGGTTTTTTTAATATATATAAATATTTTATTAATTTTCTATTTTTACAAACAAGTGCTTAATAGACAATGTGTTGACTGGATCCATTAATAATTCCATGGTACGGAGTGACTTTGTGTGAGATCCTTGATGTTCTCTGAGCTTGGTTGTTTTCTTGCAGACCTTTCATTACCAAACTAGGTGACATCATCAGTGCCAGAATAGAATAGAATAGAATAGAATAGAATAGAATAGAATAGAATAGAATAGAATAGAATAGAATAGAATAGAATAGAATAGAATAGAATAGAATAGAATAGAAATTGGATATACAGTAGAATAGAATAGAATAGAATAGAATAGAATAGAATAGAATAGAATAGAATAGAATAGAATAGAATAGAATAGAATAGAATAGAATAGAATAGAATAGAAGAGTTGGAAGGGACCTTGGAGTTCATCTAGTCCAACCCCCTGCCCAAATGGGAGTCCCTACACTATTTCTGACAGGTGGCAGTCCAGTCTCTTCTTGAAAGCTTCCAGTGAGGAAGGTCCCACAACTTCTGAAGGCAATCTGTCCCATTGGTTGATTGTTCTCACTGTCAGGAAATTTCTCCTTATTTCCAGGTTGAGTCTCTCCTTGATCAGTTTCCATCTGATATTTCTTGTCTGGCCTTCAGGGGCTTTGGAAAATACATCGTTCTCTTTTTATATACTAGTGGCTTACTCTGTCTGTGCTGATGGGAGTGTTTCTTGTGGTTCCTTAATTAGGCTGTTGTTTACTGTTACGTTGTGTGTCATATCTGGTTCCTAACTTCACTGTTTGTCATACCTGGTGCCTAGCTTCACTGTTTGTCACACCTGGTTCCCAGCCTCACCTGTCTGTCTCTTTTGCCGTGACCAAGACATAAAACAGGGATAGATTTGGGTTCAGATTTCTGCTTAGAGAGTTTCTTTACATTTTGTAGAAAAATGTAAAAGAAATGCCACTTAGAAGACTAGATCAAAAGAAGAGTTCACTTTCCCAAAGAAATTGGCTCTGTCCAAAAAAATGGGCATTTTTTCATTTAAATTTAAAATTAGGAAACTTTTCAGACCGAGAATGTTACATTTTCCCAGACTAAGAGTCAATAATATGGCACCCACAGGAATTGTTAGATCCAAAACACCAAGAGTTGATGATTAAAGACCTAGTGGAAAATCAATATAAATTTTTTAAAAATGTCCCAAACCTCATGACTTCGCCAAAATTTCCAAAAGTTCTAGAGATTCACACAAATGATCTCACGAGATGTTGAGCTTTTTATTCAATACACCCAGTGGCTTGTTGGTAATAAATTATGTGAACAGATCATAACTCTGTCCACCTGCTTGTCCATCAGCAAGAAACTGCTGCAAAAATTAAACAGAAAGTGACCATATTTGGTTGGATGGAATAAGTTGCAAAAAAAGAAAAAGAAAAAGATTGCATTCAAAAATGAACTGGATCCAGCTCAGAGATGTGGAGAAAAATATTGCATAAAAAAGAAAAATCCACAATGGCTCCCTATGGGAAAGTTGTTTGAGTAGCGGCTCAGAATGTGATCAATTCTTCCAACTGAGGAGAAAATTCCTGTCAGTGAGGACAATTAATCAGTGGAATGGCTTGCCTTCAGAAGTTGTGGGTGCCCCATAACTAGAGATTTTTAAAAATAGACTGGAGAACCATTTGACTGGGATGGTACAGGGGTCTTCAAACTTGGCTCTTTTATGACTCATGGACTTCAACTCCCAGAATTCCTCAGCCAGGCACGCTGGCTGAGGAATTCTGGGAGTTGAAGTCCATGAGTCATAAAAGGGCCAAGTTTGAAGACCCCTAGAAGGAATGTTTGCTTTATTTTCTTTAATTTACAAAAACCAGAGAAATAAGTACAGGTAATCCTTGACTTACTACAATTCATTTAGCGACTGTTCGAAGTTACAACGGCACTGAAAACAGTGACTTATGACCATTTTTTCACACCACCGTTGCAGCATCCCCACAGTCACGTAATCAAAATTCAGATGCTTGGCTGCTGGCTCATATTTATGACAGTCCCCGGGTCACATGATCCTCTTTTGTGACCTTCTGACAAGCAAAGTCAATGGGGAAACCAGACTGGCTTAACAACCGTGTTACTAACTTAACAACTACGGCAATTCATTCAACAACCGTGGCAAGGAAAGTCGTAAAATGGGGACGAAGCTCACCTAATGCAGGTAGGCCTCGACTTACAACAATTCACTTAGTGACCATTCAAAGTTACAATGGCACTGAAAAAAGTGAGTTAGGGTCATTTTTTTGATTTATGACTGTTTCAGCCTCCCCTCAGTCGCGTGATTTACAACTGACTCATTTCTATGACGGTTGCAGTGTCCCAGGATCATGTGACCATCTTTTGCCACATTCTGACAAGCAAAGTCAATGGGGAAGCCGGATTCACTTAACAACTGGGTTACTAATTTATCGACCGCAGTGATTCACTTAACAAATGTGGCAAGAAAAATGGGTCAAAGCTCACTTAACAAATGTCTCACTGAGCAACATAAATTTTGTGGTTGTAAGTCAAGGACTACAATTCAGTTGCATTTCTTTTCTTTTCTTTTTCAAAGATGTGTGTCTATGTGTGTTGATGGGGTTGCAGGAAATCACAAAGACATATTTATCCTCCAAAAAGTTGTACGCAGATGCAATAACACCCTCACACCACTTAGCCCATCAGAATTTGTACAGATATATCGTCCCTCAGTCTTTAACACAAACAACATTCCTGGAAGATGAGATTCTCCTAAGAAGACGACGTGGGCTAAGATATTTCCAGTCGAATGGTGTCCAAAATGGATAAGAATTTGAGGGATTTCTTGATTACCAGTTTGAGCAATCAAAATGGCAGTCTGGTGACCTCATTCCAAAAGAATGCCTCACGATGATAGCTCTATATAATCCAATGGGCCTTGGCCAAAACAAAATGGCACCCTGAGGTTTCGAAATGTACCACTGAATGTTCTCCAAAAATTGACCCCAACTGCTGCCAAAAAAAAAAAAATGAAGAAAGAAAGGGAGAATGAGTTTTGCTCTTATTTAGATAGAACACAGAATGTAGAATTGTAGTATTGGAAGGGGCCCCCTCAGAGGTCTTCTAGTCGGACCCCCTCCTTGAGCAAGAGACCCTATAAAATTTCAGACACAGGGTTGTTGAATGGTCAATCCCTTAGCAATCTATTGGAAAACATTCACTGATGAAATGGTTCTGGGATGGCCCTAGACCAGGGTTAGGCAACCTTGGCTCCTTCATGACTCATGGACTTCAACTCCCAGAATTCCTGAGCCAGCATGGGAGAACTATGGCCCCCTTCATGACTCGTGGACTTCAACTCCCAGAATTCCTGAGCCAGCATGGCTCAGCAGGGAAACCTCTCCATTTCTCCTCAGCATGGCTGGCTCAGGAATTCTGGGAGTTGAAGTCTACGAGTCATAAAAGAGCCAAGGTTGCTTACCCCTGCCTAGACTGACTCTAATTTAAAAAAAAAACCCTCCCTTTTTACGACCTTGTAATCCCTTAATTATTTGGGGTAGAGTTTGAGGGTGACTGGATGGAGATGAGCATTTACTGGGCGGATGCCCTTCCTGATGCCACACAGAGTTCGTAGCACCTTCCGAGTGGAAGGTGAGAGTCTTCACCACTAGGCCATCACACTGCTCAGGCTGACTATAATAGATACATTTAAATTTTATTTCTCTCCTGTCTGTTCAAAATGCGGCCCACCAAATTTAAAAGACCGACTGTGGTAGATACATTTAAATTTGGTGAGCCATAACTAGAGCTAAGGAGAAAACTCCTAACAAACAGTGAGAACAATTAACTAGCGGAACAAGTTTCCTTTGGTGCCCCAATACTAGAGGCTTTTAAGAAAAGACGGGACAACCATCTGTCAGAAATAGTACAGGTCTCCTGCGAGAGCGGGGGGGGGGGGGGGTTGGACTAGATGACCTCCAAGGTCCCTTCTAACTCTGTTCCTGTTCCAAACTTTGAATAAACAGGAGCTAAAAATGAAAGCCCAATCAAGCAACTCCATCAAACCTGAGAGTTCAAAACCCTATTTGTCCAGAGGTTAGTCCTTCAACGTGCTGGTTTTTTTTAAAAAAAAGTTTGCTAAATGTATCTTTAAGTATTTCTGTTTAATGCAAACATAGCCAGAAGGGTGTGGAAAGGGCAGAGATGTGGACTAAAACAGGAGCTGTTTTGAGAAAAGAGTAAAGGATTCAGACTATTTGCCAAATCTATGCGAAAGAATGCCTATATATGAGATCATTCCTCAAATAGATTTATCTCTTCTCCACACCTGTCTTTCTATCAACTGATTGGCTAGAATATGTTTGCTAGAAATTGTTTGGTATGCTTTTCAGGGGCTCTTAAAACAGCTGTTTCCATTGATAGCTAGCTCTTGAACTGTCAGAAAAATTCACCCTGGAGTGTGTGTGTTTTTCCCCCCTTTCGTTAAATAGATATTCATGCTTCTGATTCTGTGACATTCAGCTCTATTTTTTAAGCTACTGAATATGAAAGTGGGATTAAAATAGATAAGATAAAACAGATAGATAGATAGATAGATAGATAGATAGATAGATAGATAGATAGATAGATAGATAGATAGATGGATGGATGGATGGATGGATGGATGGATGGATGGATGGATGGACGGACGGACGGACAGACAGACAGACGTATAGACGGATGGACAGATAGACAGATAGACAGACAGACAGACAGACAGACAGATAGATAGATAGATGAGAGAGAGAGAGAGAGAGAGAGAGAGAGAGAGAGAGAGAGAGAGAGAGAGAGAGAGAGAGAGAGAGAGAGAGAGAGAGAGAGAGAGAGAGAGAGAGAGAGAGAGAGAGAGAGAGAGAGAGAGAGAGATGCTGTAAAGGGAAATACAGTGGAAATGTTTGCCTTCATTACTCCAACACTGGAAGTTTTTAAAAAGAGATTGGACAGCCATTTGACTGAAATGGGATAGGACAGGGGTCTTCCAACTTGGCGCTTTTATGACATGCTGGCTGAGGAATTCTGGGAGTTGAAGTCCACAAGTCATAAAAGGGCCAAGTTGGAAGACCCCTGGTATAGACTCTACATCATTCTGGACAAATGGTATAGGGCAGGGGTGTCAAACTCAATTTCACTGAGGGCCGCATCAGCATTGCAGTTGCCCTCAGGGGACCTGGTGGATATGGCCTGGGTGGGTGTGGCCTACTAGGTGGGCGTGGCTAGAGTGTGTATGGCCTACTGGGTGGGTGTGGCCAGCTCTACATCGTTCGCATCAAGGGTGCCTATGGGGGCCTGGGCAGGAGTGGGAGAGATCTGAGGGTCTCTGACAGAAGGAGGGTCTCTGGGCCAGGGCCAAGGCAGTGGGGGCCGTTCCCTCACTGTTTCCAGGATGGCTTCGTGGGCCACATGAAACCACTTCGCGGGCCGAATCTGGCCCCCGGGCCTTGTGTTTGACATGTCTGGTATAGGGTTTCCTGCAGTTCCTTATCTTATCCCAGATCTGAAGGCACCTAAAGGCAGAATAAGAAGCAAGGGTTGGTAATTAATCAAGGAGAGAACCAACCTAGAACTAAGGCGAAAATTTCTAAAGAGATGTGGAGAAAAATGTTCCATTAAAAAAAAATAATCCCTAGTGTCTCCTTATGGGAAAGTTGTTTGAGTAGCGGCTCAGAATGTGATCAACACTTCCAACTGAGGAGAAATTTCCTGTCAGTGAGGACAATTAATCAGTGAAATGACTTGCCACCAGACGTTGTGCATGCTCCATCACTGGAGGTTTTTAAGGCTAAGAAACTGGACAGCCACTGTCCAACTGGTATAGGATCTCTTGCTTGAGCTGAGGGTTGGACTAGAAGACCTCCAAGGTCCCTTCCAACTTGGTTTATTCTGTTACTCTGTTAAATGTGAGAAAATGGAACCTAGGAAAAGGCCTCATAGTCCATCGAGTCTGCCCTTTGAGTTTGTTTGGTTTTGGTTTTCTTTTTAATTAATTTATCTGTTCTTTTAAAATTATGTTTATACAGGTAGTCTTCGGCTTACAACAGTTCGTTTAGGGCCTGTTCAAAATTGCAACGGCACTGAAAAAAGTTCTTTATGATCATTTTTCACATTTACAACTGTTGCAGCATCCCCATGGTCACATGGTCAAAATTGGGATGCTTGGCAGCTGACTCATATTTATGGCGGGTGCAGCATCCTGGGGTCATGTGATCTTCTTTTGAGACCTTTTGACAAGCAAAGTCAATGAGGAAGCCGGATTCACTTAACAACCGTGTTACCAATTTAACAACTGCAGTGATTCCCTTCACAAATGTGGCAAAAAAGTTGTAAAATGGGGCAAAACTCACTTAACAAATTTCTTAGCAACATAAATTTTGCGCTCCATAGTAGTCATATGTTGAGGACTACCAGTATAGTATAGTGTAGTGTAGTGTGTGTAGTGTAGTGTAGTAGTAGTATAGTATAATATAGTATAGTATATTACAGTAATAGTATAGTATAATATAGTGTAGCATAGTGTAGTATAGTATATTGTAGTAATAGTGTAGTATAGTATATTGTAGTAATAGTATAGTATAGTATATTGTAGTAATAGTATAGTATAGTACAGTGTAGTGTAGTGTAGTGTAGTGTAGTGTAGCATAGCGTAGTATAGTGTAGTGTAGTAATAAAAAAAAGGTAAAGGTTCCCCTGCACATGCGTGCTAGTCGTTTCCAACTCTAGGGGCCGGTGCTCATCTCCGTTTCAAAGCCGAAGAGCCAGCGCTTGTCCGAGGACGTCTCCGTGGTCATGTGGCCGGCATGACTAGACGCCAAAGGTGCACGGAACGCTGTTACCTTCCCACCGTAGTGGTCCCTATTTTTCTACTTGCATTTTTACGTGCTTTCAAACTGCTAGGTTGGCAGAAGCTGGGACGAGTAACAGGCGCTCACTCTGTTACGCGGCACTCGGGATTCGACCCGCCAAACTGCCGACCTTCTGATCAACAAGCTCAGCGTCCTAACCCGCTGAGCCACCATGTCCCTTTTAGTGTAGTAATAGTATAGTATAATATAGTATAGTATATTGTAGTAATAGTATAGTATAATATAGTGTAGAATAGTGTAGTGTAGTATAGTATAGTGTTGTGTAGTGTAGTCTAGTAATAGTATAGCATAATATAGTATAGTATATTGTAGTAATAGTATAGTATAGTATATTGTAGTAATAGTATAGTATAGTATAGTATAGTATAGTATAGTGTAGCATAGCGTAGTATAGTGTAGTATAGTGTAGTGTAGTAATAGTATAGTATAATATAGAATAGTATATTGTAGTAATAGTATAGTATAATATAGTGTAGAATAGTGTAGTATAGTATAGTGTTGTGTAGTGTAGTCTAGTAATAGTATAGCATAATATAGTATAGTATATTGTAGTAATAGTATAATATAATATAGTTTAGCATAGTGTAGTATAGTGTAGTGTTATGTAGTAATAGTATAGAATAATATAGTATAGTATATTGTAGTAATAGTATAGTATAGTATAATATAGTGTAGCGTAGCGTAGTGTAGTGTAGTAATAGTATAGAATAATATAGTATAGTATATTGTAGTAATAGTATAGTATAGTATAATATAGTGTAGCATAGTGTAGTAGTGTAGTATAGTGTGGTGTAGTGTAGTGTAGTAATAATGGATTAATATATATTAATGCTTTCCACATTACATTCTAATATAGATTACCCTGAATAACAGCTGCATGCCAAGCTAAGAAAATAGCACATAGAAATTCTTCACATATGCTTAGTGGATAAGCAATTGCAGACATTCATAACTTAGGACACCTCCACAAATGCCTCAGTTATCTAATACAGATTCCAGAGATGACATCACCCTTTGGGTGGGCACCCTGTTTTAAGATTTATTTTTGAAGTACCACAGTGGAATTTCTCAGCTGGTGTAGACACATCTAGCCAAAGCCCTGTGTGTTTTCAATCTGGTTATCAAAACACTACTTCCTAAGTACGGTAGTGTGTTTCTGGTTCGGGCTAAGCAGTCAGACTGTTGGAAAAAAAGATTAGAGACCAAGTCCTTTCATTCAGAGGCCAAGCAGACTAAGATAGGTCTTTATTGGAAATCAAAAGAAAAGAAAAGAAAAAAACAGACCCAGGAAACTTACAGACATATCAGCCTAATATCAATACCTGGGAAGATACTGGACAAAGATAATCAAAAAAGAGATCTGTGAACATCTAGAAACAAGTAAGGTTATAACTAGAAGTCAGCATGGGTTGGTTAAAAACAGATCATGCCAAACCAACCTTATTTCATTCTTTGACAAAGTAAGTGACTAGATTAGTAGACCAGCAAAATGCTGTGGACATAGTATGCTTAGACTTCCGTAAGGCACTCAGCAAAGTAGACCACAACCTACTTCTTGATAAGCTAGGGGGGGAAAAAATGGGATAGACAGCATCACAACCAGATGGATTTGTAACTGGCGGACAGACTGTACTCAGCGAGTAATCTTGGATGACACTGCCTCTATAGGTTTCCAGTCTGAGCAGGGGGTTGGACTAGAAGACCTCCAAGGTCCCTTCCCACTCTGTTATTCTGTTTATTGCTTTCATTGTTCTAAAATGTTCTTAGTGTTTAATTGTAGTTGTGTGCTTTTTTAAAAAAATTGCCAGCCATCCAGAGTCAGCCATCGATTGAGATGGGCGGCTATAGAAAATTGAATGAATGAATGAAAACTATCAGACTGTTAACTACAGAACAGGCCTGGCTGTTAGCCAGAGTGGATTTAATAGAAGGCAGGCCTGGAGTTGGTGTGTGCTTTTTGGGCTGAGTTTAAAGGGTTCCCACTTTAACAGGAGAGCCTTTCTTCAACCAGACAAGGACCAGTGTGGATCTATTTCGGTTGTGATGTTGAAGGGGAGCTTTAAATCACCAAGAAAGAAAACTGATTTAAATAATGTTTCCCTTTGGCAAGTCAAAAATGTCCTAAATAAAATTTCAGAAGAGTTGGTAGTAGTGTAACTCTAATAGACTATTTTTGTCACTAAAAAAAGAACCTGGGTAGGAACTAGACCCATAATTCAGAAAGTCTGGTTGTGTAGCATCCACAGAATAATTTCTTTTTTAGAGTTGAGACAGATGGCTCTTTCTTCCTATGAAAGGATGCTAAACAAAATCCCTTTCTGGAACTTTCTGAGATGGTGAGTTCTAGTCCCACCTTAGCCATGAAATCCAGGATTGGTGACTTTGGGCCAATCACCAGGAGACAATAAATTGTAGTCCCACCTCAAGCGTGAAAGCCAGCTGGGTGACTTTGGGCCAATCACCAGGAGATGGTGAGTTCTAATCCTGCCTTAAGAAATTAAAAGACGCTTGCTCCTGGGGAGGAAAGCCATGGCAACTCTAGACAGCACACTAAAAAGCAGAGACATCATCCTGTCAACAAAAGTGTGTATAGTCAAGGCTGTGGTCTTCCCAGTTGCAATGTATGGCAGTGAAAGTTGGACCATAAGAAAGGCCGAGTTCCAAAGAATTGAGGCCTTTGAACTCTGGTGCTGGAGAAGACTCCTGCGAGTCCCTTGGACTGCAAGGCGATCAAACCGGTCAGTCCTAGAGGAGATCAACCCTGACTGCTCTTTAGAAGGCCAGATCCTGAAGTTGAAATTCAAATCCTTTGGCCACCTAATGAGAAGGAAGGACTCATTGGAGAAGAGCCTAATGCTGGGAAAGGTTGAGGGCAAGAGAAGAAGGGGACGACAGAGAATGAGGTGGCTGGATGGAGTCACTGAAGCAGTAGGCGTGAACTTAAATGGACTCCAGAAGATGGTAGAGGACAGGAAGGCCTGGAGGAACGTTGTCCATAGGGTTGCGATGGGTCGGACACGGCTTCGCAGCTAACAACAATAATCCTGCCTTAGGCATGAAAGCCAGCTGGGTGACTTTAGGCCATTCACCCTTTCCTTTCCCAACTCACCTCACAGGGATGTTGTCGCTGTTGTGATTGGGTAAAGGGTTCATGTGTTCTCATGCAAAGAAAAAATACCTTTACCCAATTTTGAATAATTTATCCAGCTGCGGGAAGCTCTGGCTTAAAATGGAGAAGGAGGCAGAACGTGGGGGTGGAGTTAAAAGAGGGATCAGCCTAGAATCCCTACATAATCACGAGCGAATTAAGTCCAACCTCCCTTGAACTCCTTTGACTCTTATCTAACTCCTAGCAGGTGCTAACCATTAGTTGAGAAGATTCTTGCGCATAGGCCTTTTAGGACCTGCTCTTTTACTACTGATAGACAATTCATTTCATTTATACTTGACCCTCCCCACCCCCAAAAGCAGCACCTCGTCAAGCTCAGCTGATGTTGAAAGAAGCCAAGCAAGGTAAGACCAATATAGGACTTGGAAACAGGACCACAAAGAACTCCAAGATCTGTAAATTAGAGCAGATCATCAACAGTAGTAGCACTGATGATGTTACCCAGTTTGCAGTGGTGGGATTCAAATAGGTGAACAACCGGTTCTCTGTGTGGATGCCACTTCTGGAAATCCGTTCTGGGCCTGGGCAACAAAAAATTAGCTACCGGTTCTGCCGAAGAGGTGCGAACCGGCTGAATCCCACCACTGCCAGTTTGGTAATGAAAGATCTGCAAGAAAACAAGCTCAGAGAGCACCAAGGACCCCACACAGACCATCTCCTCCTCCTCCTCCTCCTCCTCCTCCTCCTTCTCCTTCTCCTCCTCCTCCTCCTCCTCCTCCTCCTCCTCCTCCTCCTCCTCCTCCTCCTCCTCCTCCTCCTCCTCCTCCTCCTCCTCCTCCTTGTCCCAAATCCCTCTTCCCTTCTAGCACTGATGATGTTACCTAGTTTGGCTAATGAAACGTCTGCAAGAAAACTATTAAGCTCTGAGAGCACCAAGGACCCCAGAATCATCGTCCTCCTCCTCGCAAACCCCTCTCCCTTCTAGCACTGATGATGTTACGTAGTTTGGCTAATGAAACGTCTGCAAGAAAACAACCTAACTCAGAGAGTACCACACCATCAACAGAACATCCAAGAAGATAGTGGTAATCCACTACTATATCACTGGCAACAAAACCTAATAAACGTGTCCAGTGACCTCAGGATCCTCCCCCCCATGTCATTCTGAGGACACTCATGAGGCGAGCGGGGGGGGGGAGCAGAATGGCTCTCTGCCTTCCCCCTTTCATGGAGTCTATTTTACTCTACGCTCTCCTTCTGTGAATGATGCTGTAGCAGTTTCAAGGAAGCCACCTTCAAGTTCTACAACAGCTAACTCTTGGATGCTTTCATTCCCAGTGCAAAGCTATTTTTTGAACAGGTTTTTAAAGGGTTTCTTTTTTAATAAAATTAAAATAAAAAATAAAAGCCGGAGAAAACTGAGAACGTGGGTAATTTGCACCATAAATCTGCTGTGCTGTAAGAAGAAGGAGGAGGAGGAGGAGGAGGAGGAGGGGGGGACTGGGGAGGAGAGGGGAGGAGAAGGAAGAAAGAAGAAGAGGAGGAGGAGGAGGAGGAGGAGGAGGAGGAGGAGGAGGAGGAGGAGGCAGAAGGAGGGGGAGGGGAGGAGAAGGAAGAAGAAGAAGAAGCAGAAGAAGAAGAAGAAGAAGAAGGAGGAGGAGGAGGAGGAGGAGGAGGAGGAGGCGGAGGAGGAGGAGGAGGAGGAGGAGGCGGAGGCGGAGGGGGGCGGGGGCGGGGGCGGAGCCGGCAGCAGAAGAAGACCGAAGAAGACGCAGCCGAAGCAGCCGCAGACGCCGCCGCCGCAGCCGCCGCAGCCCGCCGCCGAAGCAGACGAATCTTTCTGCTCTTTTCCTGCTTGTGTACGCAGGGGAAAAGGAGGAATCTCCACTTTTTCCTAACCACAAAAGCCACTTATTTAAAGAGGGAAATGGCAGCCAAACCCACCAGCCCGGTGTGGGATAGACTGCTGTACTTTTTTGTTCTGCCCTGCCTGTTCGGGGTCTCTCATTCATCCCATAAGTAGGCTTGATTCTATATTTCCACTGGACGTGGCACCCCAGCAAACCTCTGCCGGTCGGTTGCAGCAATTTTTAGAAACAGAGAGCCAGACTCTAAATTTCCCACTTGTATGCTATACCAGCCGTGCATTTTTTATTTTTTATTTTTTATTTTTGAGCCTAAAAATTGCTGAGGTCGAATTGTGACGCTAGTTTGTGACGCTGACTTTCTCAGGTCCGGGAAAATCTCAATGTTTGACGCGGGGATGTCAAGGAAAGAAACTGAGGGACTATCGAGTTGAGAATATAGAATAATAGAGTTGGAAGGGACCTCTGGGGTCATCTAGTCCAACCCCACCGCTCGAGCAGGAGACCCTATACCATTTCCGACAAGTGGCTGTCCAGTCTCTTCTTGAAAGCCTCCAGTGATGGAGCACCCACAACTTCTGGAGGCAAGCCGTTCCACTGGTTGATTGGTCTCACCGTTAGGAAATTTCTCCTTATTTCTAGGTTGCTTCTCTCGTTGGTTAGTTTCCAACCGTTGTTTCTTGTCTTGCCTTTTGGTGCTTTGGAAAATAGCTGGACCCCCGTCATCCTTGTAGGAGCCCCCTCAAATATTGATACAGTGGTATCATGAAAACTTGTCTCTTCGAGCTCTCTGGCCCAGGCTGAGGGGTTTTAATTTTTTATTGGGTTTTAGTTTTAAATTTCAGGGACTTGAATTAATTAATTGTTTTAATTGATTTTAATTTTTGTATGTTATGTTTTTAATTTTCCCTGTAAACCGCCC
The DNA here is from genome assembly GCA_024294585.1 of Vipera latastei. NCBI lineage: Eukaryota > Metazoa > Chordata > Lepidosauria > Squamata > Viperidae > Vipera > Vipera latastei. Next base: position 75,086,381 of record CM044360.1, on the reverse strand, counting down.
TGAGTCCTACGGGAATAGAGCATTATATAAATTTAATAAAATAAAAATAAAAACAAAATAAATGTCACCCCTAGTCCTATATACCATTAGTATAGACCCTATATCATTGTTATAGACCAGGGGTCTTCAAACTTGGCCCTTTGATGACTTGTGGACTTCAACTTCCAGAATTCTTCACCCAGCGTGCCTGGTTGAGAAATTCTGGGAGTTGAAGTCCACAAGTCATAAAAGGGCCAAGTTTGAAGACCTCTGGTATAGACTCTACATCATTCTGGACAAATGGCTGTCCAATCTCTTCTTAAAAACCTCAATGATGGAGCACCCACAACTTCCAGTGGCAAGCTGTTCCACTGATTAACTGTTCTCACTGTCAGGAAATTTCTCCTTAATTCTAGGTTGAATTTCTGTCTGTTACTTCTTGTCCTGTCCTCAGGTGCTTGGGTAACAGGTTGACCTCTCTCTTATCTCTCAAATAGTTGTAGACCGTGACCGGTATCATGTCACCCCCTAATTCTTCTCTTTGTTAGACTAAACTTAATTTCTGCATCTGTTCATCAAATGTTTTATCCTCCAGTCCCCTGATCACCTTTGTTGCTCTTCTCTGCACTCTTTCTAGAGTCTCAACATCTTTTTTTGCATTGTGGTGACCAAAATCGGATGCCATATGCCAAGCCTGGCCTTACCAAAGGAGTATAAAGCAATGCTAACACAGACCGACAGATAGAGCGAAGGAACCATTCACAGTTAATACACCCCAAACACTGCAACAGCAGGTTCCCCTGTGAAATTTTCAAAAGCCGGTCCAACTTTGATAAGTTTTCAGACTGCCTCTGAGCCAGAAAGATTCAACTTAGCCAAAGGCAATTCAGTTGGAAAACATGGAAAGGGGACCGCAGCAATAATTGGGTTCCTTTTGATGCAGTCATTAAGCTTTTGATCAAGCATACGGGTGCACGCTTTGGATTCTGCACGCTTTCTGATCTGGATAATGTGCTAGGCAGGGAATAAACTGCAGCTGAATCTCCAACGGTTGGTGTATTTCGTTGCTAAGGTTTGCTAAGTTCAGCTGATGGTAGATGGTAAGGCTTTGATGTATAAAAACAGTGGAAGCCTCTAATTATACTGCTCGAAGCAAAGACACTTCACCCAGCACCAGATACCAAAATACAGGCCTGACTTGTTAATTGCATAGCAAGCTTCACTTTTAATATCCAAAAGCAATATTCACTTGCTTTTCGGGAGCACTAGCAGACATATGTTGAGGAAAAGGGTGAGAAAAGGGTTAATTGTCACATTGCATAAGTGGTTCTCTTTCCAGGCTAATCAGCTCTAAAACTGGGGAGAGGGGTGTCAATTGAGATGACCTCATGAGGTCTGCATGCAGATTTATTTATTTATTTATTTATTTAGTTATATTTATATACCGCCCTATTCCCTGAGGACTCAGGGCGGTTTACAGGGAATTAAAATCCAAAATACAAAACTTAAGAACCTAACTAAAAATATTAAATTGGCCCTGTAGTCGATTAAAAAGAACCCCAAATTTAAAAATTTCTCCTCAGTCTGGGCCCGAGAGCTCGAAGAGCCAGGTCTTCAGGCCCCGGCGGAATGATCGGAGGTCGGGGGCAGTTCTCAGCTCCACCGGCAGCTGGTTCCAGAGGGCAGGCGCTCCCACCGAGAAGGCCCTATCCCTGGGTGTCAAAGCATGAACAGAAACAAATTGCTGTGCTCTGTAAACCATGTTTTATGGCTTCGCATGTAGCAGCAATCATGCAAAGGCTGGTTTTTCAAATTAACCCTACAATAGTTGCACAAAGCCACAGGTGAGTGCAGGGGGTCTCCAAACTTGGCAACTTTAAGACTTGTGGACTGATCTGCTGGCTGAGGAATTCTGGGAGTTGAAGTCCACAAGTCTTAAAAGTTGCCAAATTTGAAGACCCCTGATTTAGAGCAACATATGGACCAAGGCAATTAGTTTTTTAAAAGATGCTAAGATTCCTTTTTCAGATGCATTGGTCAGAATTTCAGCTGGGTTCTGTAAAGTCTGCCATGACATTTTAAAAATACAGGTAGTCTTCACAATAATGACTTAGTGACTGTTTGAAGTGGCTTAGTGAAGTTACGACGGGTCTCCCCAGAGCTACTTACGACCTGATTTTGAAGTTAGCCACACACACCATAAACCACATCATGACATTTTGGTTGCTTGGCGACCAATTTGCATCTGCAGCAGTTTGTAGCATCCAGCAGTCATGTGATCATGATATTCTTCAAACCTTATTCCAAGTGTCTATTCTTTCATTCATTTGCTTTGATTTAAATAAACAGAAGCTTGCTTTGCCTGTTTCTCAAAATGGGCACGTTAGCTACAGTTTATTTCCCTAATTTTCTTTTTGCTAGGTTTAGTGAGAATGAGGGTTATAATCAGTGCTCTTTTTGTAAAAGAAAAAGGTGCCGGAACTGATAATAATAATAATAAGTTGGAAGGGATCTTGGAGATCATCTAGTCCAACCCCCTGCTCAGGCAGGAAACCCTATACCATTTCAGGCAAATGGCTGTCCAGTCTCTTCTTAAAAACCTCCAGTGTTGGAGCATTCACCACTTCTGAAGGCAGGTTGTTCCACTGGTTAATTGTTCTAACTGTCAGGAAGTTTCTCCTTAGTTCTAGGTTGCTTCTCTCCTTGACTAGTTTCCATCCGTTGCTTCTTGTTCTGCCCTCAGGTGCTTTGGAGAATAGCTTGGCTCCCTCTTCTTTGTAGCAGCCCCTGAGATATTGGAACACTGCTATCATGTCACCCCTCGCCCTTCTCTTCGTTAAACTACACATACCCAATTCCAGCAACCGTTCCCTATATGTTTTAGCCTCCAGTCCCCCAATCATCTTTGTTGCTCTTCTCTGCACCCTTTCTGGAGTCTTGACATCTTTTTTACATTGTGGTGACCAAAACTGGGTGCAGTATTCCAGGTGTGGCCTTACCAAGGCCTTGTAAAGTGGTATTAGTACTTCACTTGATCTTGATTGTATCCCTCTGTTAATGCAGCCTAGCACTGTGTTGGCTTTTTTGGCCGCTGCAGCACACTGCTGGCTCATATTGAAGTGATTGTCTACTAGGACTCCGAGATCCCTCTCACAGTTACTACCTATACTATACCTGTGCATTTGATTCTCACACATGTCATACAACCTGCCTTGCCTACCCTACAAGGTTCCATCCAAAAAAGGTGCTGGAACTCCGTTCTGAGCATTCTATGAGAAAAAAAGCCCTGGTTATAATAATTGCTCTTTTGCCAGTGTATGTAATTGCTTCCTAGTCTTGCGTTAACAGCCATGGAAACACTTCTCTTATTGATGCTTCCTGCGTGAATATCTTTTTCGATAGCCAGTTTGGTGTAGTGGTTAAGGTGCCAACCGAGAAACCAGGAGACGGCGAGTTCTAGTCCTACCTTAGGCATGAAAGCCGGTTGGGTGACTTAGACCAATCACTAAGAGACAGTGAGTTGTAGTCCCACCTTAGGAATTGAAAGCCAGCTAGGTGAGTTTGGGCCAAGCACATAATGTATGTCTGTTGCCTTCAGTTAAAGTAATAAAGGCAGGATTAAAAAAAATCTAATAACTAAATAATGTCTAGAGGTGCTGAGAAACACCAGTGGGCCTAGATTCTGAAGATCCACAATTGAGGAAGTGTTAAAGCTCTGTTGAGGTGCTCTTGAGTCTTCACAGTCTCCAGATAAGCAGCAAAAGTAATATCAGTAAAGAATCAGATTCAGTCATCCTGGATAAAGATCAGAGCTGTTCTGGATTAATCTCTGACTGAATTTATGTTGCTTAATCATTCTCTTGACGTTGAGTCTCACCCTCTAAGATTCCAGATGAACGAATGTACAGATGCAATCCCAGAATGTGCGTGTGGTGTTTCCTTTCTGAGCTGACAGAATCTCTATTACGTATGTGGGATATCCTCTGTGGAGAACAACGGTCCAGCTGTGGATAATGGTAATTAACTTCTAATCCTTGGATTTATTTCCTCCCTTCCACTCAGAATCTGATCTGCTCCGCCTGGAGTCCACTTATGCAAGCATAGAGCAGGAACTGAACGAAACACTCAGGCGACGCAGACACACCGGAGAAAATGACTACAATATTGAGGTTCTCCTTGGAGTAGATGACTCGGTGGTCCGATTTCATGGCAAAGAACACGTGCAGAACTACCTTCTCACCCTGATGAACATTGTGAGTGCAATATTTTTCTTGTTTTAGTGTGGGAGAAATAAAGACCTCAGTCCCTTAAGCCTCCAATTGATCGTGGATAATCTTGGGAAAGCTACCGAGGGCTGGATCCCCTCACTTTTGGGTGAGAGACTGTCAGGAAATGCTAAGGCTACAGGTAAGATTAGAAAGTGGAACATCTAGCACAGAGGTCTTCCAACTTGGCCCTTTGATGACTTGTGGACTTCAACTCCCAGAATTCCTCAGCCAGGCACGCCAGCTGAGGAATTCTGGGAGTTGAAGTCCACTCCTCTTAAAGTCTATATCAGGTCTTCAAACTTGGCCCTTTGATGACTTGTGGACTTCAACTCCCAGAATTCCTCAGCCAGGCACGCCAGCTGAGGAATTCTGGGAGTTGAAATCCATTCCTCTTAAAGTCTATATCAGGTCTTCAAACTTGGCCCTTTGATGACTTGTGGGCTTCAACTCCCAGAATTCTTCAGCCAGGCACGCCAGCTGAGGAATTCTGGGAGTTGAAGTCCACTCCTCTTAAAGTCTATATCAGGTCTTCAAACATGGCCCTTTTATGACTTGTGGACTTCAACTCCCAGAATTCCTCAGCCAGGCACACCGGCTGAGGAATTCTGGGAGTTGAAGTCCACAAGTCATCAAAGGGCCAAGTTTGAAGACCCCTGATCTAGAAGAAGGCTACTTCTATAATGGAGATAGGGATTTGTAGCAGACCCCTGAAGTTAAGGAATTCTCAAATGAGAGGATAGGTTTGAACTTGTAATCAAAGAACACTCCATCTGTCTGTAGGTAGGTTTCAATGAGAAACTTCACAGATGGTTGGTCTGTCTGATTATCCTGTTTCTCTTAGCACATTGCTGTGCTTTGGATGTGGTATAGGGCAGGGGTCTTGAAACGTGGCCCTTTGATGACTTGTGGACTTCAACTCCCAGAATTCCTCAACCAGCATGCCTGGCTGAGGAATTCTGGGAGTTGAAGTCCACAAGTCATCAAAGGGGCCAGGTTTGAAGACCCCCGGTATAGGTAGCCCTGCACTTATGACCATTCATTTAGTAACAGAATAACCCCTGCTCAAGCAGGAAACCCTGGACCATTTCAGACAAATGGCTGCCCAGTCTCTTCTTGAAAGCCCTCCAGTGTTGGAGCACCCACAACTTCGGGAGGCAAGTTGTTCCGCTGATTAATTGTTCTCACTATCAGGAAATTTTTCCTTAGTTCTCTGTTGCTTCTCTCCTTGATTAGTTTCCACTGGTTGCTTCTTGTCCTGACCTTTCTGACTGCATTTTTGATGCTTTTAGAATATTGGCATTTGAAAAAGCTTTGGTCTCTTTCTTCATTCCATAATTCATGTTTTCTTCTTCAAAGTGATTCCGGAGTTAAGAAGACTGCTCTCTTAGCTGTTAGCACCAAATAAATGCAAAAATGGGTATTGCTTTCAAGAGTCATTCAATTTTCCAGTGTCAGAGCCATGCTGCATTTTAAGCAACAGAGGAGCGTTTCAGCAACAAAAGTTGCCCTTGAAGACCACAAATTAAAAAGTTGTGGTTGCTGTGAAAACATAATTTTAGGGAATGGAGAGGTGCTTTCCAAACAAAGCAAAGCAAAAACAAGGGAGTTTCAGAGAAAGAAGTTTGAATATTTAATGGTTTGCATTTTTGCTTTCATCATATTGTAAGATGCCGAATGTTCAAACTATCACACCATTGCACTCATTTCTCATGCTAGTAAAGTTATGCTTAAAATCCTACAAGCTAGACTCCAGCAGTATGTGGATCAAGAACTACCAGAAGTACAGGCAGGATTTCGAAGAGGCAGAGGAACTAGAGATCAAATTGCCAACATACGCTGGATCATGGAGAAAGCTAGGGAGTTCCAGAAAAACATCTACTTCTGCTTCATTGACTATGCTAAAGCCTTTGATTGTGTGGATCATAACAAACTGTGGCAAGTCCTTAAAGAGATGGGCGTACCAGACCATCTTATTTGTCTCTTGAGAAACCTATATGCGGGCCAAGAAGCAACAGTGAGAACTGGACACGGAACCACTGATTGGTTCCAAATTGGGAAAGGAGTCCGGCAAGGCTGTATCCTGTTGCCCTGCCTATTTAACTTATATGCAGAGCACATGATGAGAAAGGCAGGGCTAGATGAATCAAAAGTTGGAATTAAGATTGCTGGAAAAAATATCAACAACCTAAGATATGCAGATGATACCACTGTAATGGCAGAAAGAGAAGAAGAACTAAAGAGCCTCTTGTTGCAAGTGAAGAAAGAGAGTACAAACGTTGGGTTGAAACTAAACATTAAGAAAACCAGGATCATGGCATCTGGCCCTCTCAATTCCTGGCAAATAGATGGGGAAGAAATGGAGGTAGTGACAGATTTTATTTTCCTGGGCTCCAAGATCACCGCAGATGGGAACTGCAGCCAAGAAATTAAAAGACGCTTGCTCCTGGGAAGGAAAGCCATGGCAAATCTAGACAGCACACTAAAAAGCAGAGACATCACCCTGTCAACAAAAGTGCGTATCGTCAAGGCTATGGTCTTCCCAGTTGCAATGTATGGCAGTGAAAGTTGGACCATAAGAAAGGCTGAGCACCAAAGAATTGAGGCCTTTGAACTCTGGTGCTGGAGAAGTCTCCTGCGAGTCCCTTGGACTGCAATGTGATCAAACCGGTCGGTCCTAGAGGAGATCAACCCTGACTGCTCTTTAGAAGGCCAGATCCTGAAGTTGAAACTCAAAGACTTTGGCCACCTAATGAGAAGGAAGGACTCACTGGAGAAGAGCCTAATGCTGGGAAAGATTGAGGGCAAGAGAAGAATGGAACGACAGAGAATGAGGTGGCTGGATGGAGTAACTGAAGCAGCAGGCATGAGCCTAAATGGACTCCAGAAGATGGTAGAGGACAGGAAGGCCCAGAGGAACGTTGTCCATGGGGTCGTGAAGGGTCGGACACGACTTTGCAACTAACAACAACAACAAGCTGCCGAGAGTTGCATGAAATGGGTGGCAAAAGAAAGAAAGAAAGAAAGAAGGAAAGAAAGAAAGAAAGAAAGAAAGAAAGAAAGAAAGAAAGAAAGAAAGAAAGAAAGAAAGAAAGAAAGAAAGAAAGAAAGAAAGAAAGAAAGAGGAGGAAGGGGAGGAGGAAGGAAGAATTTACGTAGGGAGGAAGGAATGAAAGGAGGGAGGGAGGGAGGGAGGGAGGGAGGGAGGGAGAGAGAGAGAGAGAAAGAGAAAGAAAGAAAGAAAGAAAGAAAGAAAGAAAGAAAGAAAGAAAGAAAGAAAGAAAGAAAGAAAGAAAGAAAGGAGGGAGGGAGGGAGGGAGGGAGGGAGGGAGGGAGGGAGAATTGAGGTAGGGACGAAGGAATTAAAGGAGGAAGGAAGGAAGAAGGAAGGGAGGGAGGGAGAAAGAAAAAGAGAGAGAAGGGAGGGAAGGAGGGAGGGAGGAAAGGAGGGAGGGAGGAAAGGAAAGGAAAGGAAAGGGAAGGAAGGAAGGAAGGAAGGAAGGAAGGAAGGAAGGAAGGAAGGAAGGAAGGAAGGAAGGAAGGAAGGAAGGAAGGAAGGAAGGAAGGCATAGTGTTGAAAAGATACATAAAGAGAATCCCATACATTTAGGCTTTGCTCAGGATCTCTGCTTGTTTCAGCCCCATTTACTGGTAGCCTCCAATGTTGGTCCTGACTGAAAGAAAGTTGGTATCTCCAGTTACTAAAGTGCATTAGAAGTTTCCTGTAAATAACTGGAACAGCTGGCTGTAATCTAGAAAGAGAAAGGTAAAGCTTGGCCAGTTAGTGAGGTCCTGGACCATACATAAGCCCCGGATCATTTACCCTTTATTAAAAAAAAGTACACCTAAGCAAGGGCTTCTAGTTTGTACACAGATTGCGAATTATCTGAGGGGCTGTTTTTTTTTCCCACTAAGAATTTCTACCCGTCCAATTCTATCTGACAGATTGGGCATATTAGAGATCAGCCAAAGAGTGTCAGCTATGGGGACTTGTAGACGGGGCCTTTTCTGCACTGGCCCTGTGGAACATCCTTCCCTCAGCGATTAGGATGGCCCCAACCCCATTGGGCTTTTAAAAGGGTTTAAAAATTTGGCTATGATCTGGAGCCTGGGGCACTGGATGCATTAAAGGTCCCATTTCTTGACTTTACTGTGAACTGATGAACTGCCTCGACGGCTATGATGTATATTTATTCTGGATGTTTTTAGTTTTTTGCAAATGTCAGCCACCTCAGGAGATTTAATTTAATTTAATTTAATTTTATTAAATTTATATACCGCCCTTTCCCGAAGGACTCAGGGCGGTTTACAGGGTATTTAAAATTAAACAATACAAAATACAAAAGTTAAAAAAACAATTAAAAAAGATTAAATTATCCCTTAACTAAAAACCTCAGTTAAAAATTCTCAGCCTGGGCCGGAAAGCTCAAAGAGCCAGGTCTTCAGGTCCCGGCGGAATGAGCGAAGGTCAGGGGCAGTCCTAAGCTCCACAGGCAGCTGGTTCCAGAGGGCAGGCGCACCCACTGAGAAGGCCCTCCCCCTGGGTGTTACCCGCCGGCAATCTTTTACCGGCGGCACCCTGAGGAGACCCTCCCTGTGGGAGCGCACAGGACGAAGGGAGCTTGATGCCGGCAGCAGGTGTTCCCTCAGATAATCCGGACCCAAGCCATTTAGGGCTTTATAGGTCATCACCAGCACCTTGAATCTCACCCGAAGGGCAACCGGAAGCCAATGCAGCTCGCGGAGTAGAGGTTTTACATGGGAGTATCGGGAGGCCCCCATCACAACTGGGCTGTTAGATAAAATGAATGAATGAATGAATGAATGAATCAATTAATCAATCAATCAATGTGGAGTCTTCAATCCACGTTTTTCTTGACTATCTCATTACTAAGGATTTGGGTTGTTGTTGTTCTTCCCTTTCTCTTTCTTCTCTTTAGGTGAATGAAATTTATCACGATGAATCCCTGGGCATCCACATAAATGTTGTGCTGGTTCGTATGATGATGCTAGGTTATGCCAAGGTAAGTAAACCAGGTGAAGGGTTCATCTGTCTACTGCACGCAAAGACGCCTTATGGGTCAACGGAGCAGGATCTTATGATCCCATCCAAATACATAATGGGTTTGGTTTGGACTTAGCACGCCAGATGATCCCAATCATTATAGTTAATTCGGTAAGCTATGATTAAAACAATTTATGGCTGCTTGTATGTTACTCAGGTCATATATCATGGATAGAAAAGAATATTTGTAGCTCAGGGTTGAACTGTGGGGTCTCTGAGCTTGGTATTTTCTTGCAGACATTTCATTACCCAACCAGCTAACACCATCAGTGCTGGAAGGGAGTGGGGTTTGGTCTTTGTTTATATCAAAGTGATTTGCGTTGTCAGTGTTGGTGGGAATGGGAGTGAAACAACAAGACCACTTCCACCAACACCGACAAGGCAAGCCACTAGAATAAACTGAGAGCAAAGCTCATTCCTTACTAGCCCTGATGATGTTACTTAGTTGGGTAATGAAACGTCTGCAAGAAAACAACCTCAGAGAGCACCAAGGACACCACAATTCTCCTCCTCCTTCTCCTCCTCCTCCTCCTCCTCTTCCTCCTCTTCCTCCTCTTCTCTGCAAATTCCCTTCCCTTCTAGCCCTGATGATGTTACCTAGTTGAGTAATGAAACGTCTGCAAGAAAACAACCTCAGAGAGCACCAAGGACACCACAATTCTCCTCCTCCTCCTCCTCCTCCTCCTCCTCCTCCTCCTCCTCCTCCTCCTCCTCCTCCTCCTCCTCCTCCTCCTCTTCTCTGCAAATTCCCTTCCCTTCTAGCCCTGATGATGTTACCTAGTTGGGTCATGAAACGTCTGCAAGAAAACAACCAAGCTCAGAGAGCACCAAGGACCCCACAGTCCTCCTCCTCCCCCCTCCTCCCCACAAATCCCACTCCTTTCCAGCACTGATGATGTTACCTAGTTTATTTATTTATATAATAATAATAATAATAATAATAATAATAATAATAATAATAATAATAATAATAATAAGGAGAAGGAGAAGGAGAAGGAGAAGGAGAAGGAGAAGGAGAAGGAGAAGGAGAAGGAGAAGAAGATGATGGAAGGGACCTTGGAGGTCATCTAGTCCAACCCCCTACTAAGGCAGGAAACCCTATACCATTTCAGACAAATGGCTGTCCAGTCTCTTATTAAAAACTTCCAGTGTTGGAGCATTGACCACTTCTGGAGGCAGGTTGTTCCACTGGTTATTTATTGGGACTTATATGCCGCCCTATCTCCCGAAGGACTCAGGGCGGCTATTAACAATAAAATACAAATAAGATACAAATATTAAGAAGAAATTAAACTATACCTAGCCCCAACTAAAACCAATAAAACGTTAAAACCATATTAAAACCCCTTATCATCAGTCCAGGTTGGCCTGTTGGAAAAGAAGTGTCTTAAGGTCATGATGGAAGGACCGGAGGTCAGGGGCCATCTGGAGCTCCAAGGGGAGCTGATTCCACAGGGCAGGAGCCCCCACAGAGAAGGCCCTCCCCCTGTGGGTCGCCAGCCGACATTGTCTGGCCGACGGCACCCTGAGGAGGCCCTCTCTGTGTGAGCGCACAGGGCGATGGGAAGTCGTTTCTGGCAGCAGATGGTCCTGCAAGTATCCCGGGCCTAAGCCATGTAGGGCTTTAAAGGTAAGTACCAGCACCTTAAATCTTACCCGGAGGACAACCGGTAGGCAATGCAGCTCATGCAGGAGGGGTGTAATATGGGAGCATCGGGATGCTCCCATCAGTTAGGCAATGAACCATCTGTAAGAAAACAACCAAGCTCAGAGAGCACCAAGGACCCCACAGTCCTCCTCCTCCTCCTCCTCCTCCTCCTCCTCCTCCTCCTCCTCCTCCTCCTCCTCCTCCTCTCCACAAATCCCACTCCTTTCTAGCCCTGATGATGAAATGTCTGGAAGAAAACAGCCAAGCTCAGACGGCACCAAGGAACGCATGTATCATGCTCGACGATGCCACACTTGATCTTAGCCATAGACATACCATGCCACGATCCGCCTTATGGCTTATTAAATAAGCCGCAAATGGCAGGATTCACAATAGCACTCGGTAGAATATTGATGGTCATGCATGACTCAGTACAACATGCAGGGTGATGTTCGTTATTACCTTGCTTTTTAAGAATACCATTGAAAAGATAGATCGATGGCCTCAGCAAGTATGGCGGGCTCAATTGGCAAAAGGAAGATCAGGACCGTAGGGGTTGGAAACGTGCGGAAGAGGCCTTCATCCTGCAGTGGATGGACAAAAATGCCTAAAATGATGGTGGTGGCGATGAGTTGAAAAATGTCATTTCCCCCAAGCGCGTTGATATCTTCCCGTATCATTATTTGATTTTGCTTTTAGAAGGAGTGGGGGAGCATTCCCCCAGAGGTCCCCAGAACTGCACCATGAGAATTTCCAAGCAAACGGAATAATTTTCAGCTGTGCTCTTTGGGGGTTATTTCCTCAAAAATAATTAAAAAAAAGATGCCCCTCTCTAAGAAAATGTCTCCCCAGATCATCCTGTATACAGTGCCTCTTGTTTACCTCCCTGTAAACAAAGCCAAACAAAAATCCAAGCTCTGGATGCTAACATCGGGTAGAGAAATAAATATATTATACTGTTAGGCAGCCTTTATTGTCAATTATTCATTTAGAATATTGCTGCATAATTTAGCAGAAGAATATCAGACGGTTGGGTGACTTCCACCAAAGCTAATAAATATTTACTCTGTATTTTTTTACATTGGCGCACAACTCTCGTGTATATACAGTACGTTGTGGGTTTCCAGGACAGTGTGCTAGGGGGTATAAATTTAGCGGGTCACTGTCCTCAGAGTCATTTTAGAAATGGAATAACTTAATCAGGAATACCAGGCAAAACATTCTTGCTTGTTTTCCTCCGTTGAGTATCTGGTCTTCCTCATGAGATGTTTGTTCCAGTTGAAGGACCCCCAGCTTGTTATTTTTCCCGAAAGAATATAAACCGGTTGAGATAATAGTTCCTGCAAAGCTTCTAATACGAAGCTTTAACAAGCAGATCCAAAGGCTTGGATTGATTTATTTTTTTAAAGAAGGGGGAGTTTAAAGCAGAAAATATGTCCTCCCAAATATAAATCTGTGCTTACAAAATACAGAGATTCCCTAAAGTAAATCCTGATGCAGCCTGGACAGCAGCCATCTTTTCTAGGGGGGGCCAGTTCTTACAAATCAGTGTACACTTAGGCGTATGAGATAAGAATCCATTTAGATTCTGGAATGTTGCAGAAAAATGGGATTGGGATGAAGTTGTTCTTAGTGATAAATTTAGTTCTTTTATGACATGGTGCCTGCGGGTACTACATTATACGAAGGCCTCTGCTTGCTAGTTGAGAAAAAAAAAATTCTTTATCTTGTATTGCTCTTCCATCACTGTACTTCCATCAGTTCTTCAGAAGGATAATAGTTAAAATAGGATCTATCTATCTATCTATCTATCTATCTATCTATCTATCTATCTATCTATCTATCTATCTATCTGGTGAACAAACTGGTCAGTCCTAGAGGAGATCAACCCTGACTGCTCTTTAGAAAGCCAGTTCCTGAAGTTGAAACTCAAACACTTTGGCCACCTAATGAGAAGGAAGGACTCACTGGAGAAGAACCTAATGCTGGGAAAAGTTGAGGGCGAGAGAAGAAGGGGACGACAGAGAATGAGGTGGCTGGATGGAGTCACTGAAGCAGGAGGCGTGAGCTTAAATGGACTCCAGAAGATGGTGGAGGACAGGAAGGCCTGGAGGAACACTGTCCATGGGGTTGCAGTGGGTCGGACACGACTTCGCAACTAACAACAACATCTATCTATCTATCTATCTATCTATCTATCTATCTATCTATCTATCTATCTATCTATCATCTATTTTATATCTAATCTATCATCTATCTAGAATCTATTTATCTAAATCTATCATCTATCTAGATCTATTTATCATCTATCTAGGGAGGGAGAGAGAGAAAGGAAGAAAGATGATCCTAAGCTAACCAGTTATGATGTAAACAACATACTGGTTTGTAACCTGTTTGTATGTTGTTGTTTTATTTTCTAGTCCGTCAGTCTAATTGAACGAGGAAACCCCTCCAGGAGCCTGGAGAACGTGTGCCGTTGGGCATATCAGCAACAAAAAATGGACCCCGGTCATGCAGAACATCACGATCACGCCATCTTTCTCACCAGGCAAGATTTTGGACCAGCTGGAATGCAAGGTACAGTGCTCAAGTGCCCCTTCCCCACTCCTTCAAAAGCCCACTTCGGCTTTCAGTATGGAAGAGCTGCCCAAAATCTGGAAATTCAGGCGACTTCTCCCTATCCCAGACGCTCTGCACTTCGCAACTTTTGCCCTAGAACAGTTCAATTCTCTCAGCTTTCTTTATTCTTCTTGAACCGGCTGTCCATGGGATATGTAGGACATATGGTTAGAGAAAATTACTAAAAAAAACATATACTGTAGATTTTAAGCCAGAATTATTTTTATTAGGCGTAATGGTAGGAAACAGTGAGAAAGAGTGTGTGTATCTAATTTTATATGTATTAAATGCAGCGAGAATTGTATTCGCTCAATATTGGAAAAATGAAGATTTACCCACAGAGGAAGAGTGAATTATTATTATTTTTTAGATTGTGCAGAAATGGATAGATTGATACTCAAAATGAAAGAGAAAGAAGATTCAATACATTTTAGGACATTTTTATAAAGGTAAAGGTAAAGGTTCCCCCGCACATGCGTGCTAGTCGTTTCCGACTCTAGGGGCCGGTGCTCATCTCCGTTTCAAAGTCAAAGAGCCAGTGCTTGTCCGAGGGGCAGCCCCTCAAATACTGGAATACTACTATCCTGTCCTCCCTCGTCCTTCTTTTCATTAAACTAGACATATCCAATTCCAGCAACTGCTCTTTATATGTTTTAGCCTCCAGTCCCCTGATCATTTTTGTTGCTCTTCTCTTCTCAACAACTTTTTTATTTTGTGTTGACCAAAACAGGATGCAGTATTCCAAGTATGGTCCTACCAAGACATTATAAAGTGGTATTAACACTTCACGAGATCTCAATTCTATCTCTCTGTTAATGCAGCCTAGCATTGTGTTGGCTTTTTTGGCAGCTGCAGCACCCGGCTGGCTCAGCGTGAGACCATCCTCACCTTTCACAGCAGTGAGCCCAAGTCAACATTTAGTTCCTGATCTGAGGTATTCTTTGAGGAAATTTAAGTTTTCAAAAGCTGGGAAGAACTCTTCAGCACAAGAGCGACAGGAAGCCGGATTCCTGCGAAGACTTGTGTGCAGTGACCTCTGATAAGAACAGCTTCAAAGAACTCGACTTCGCCGCAAGTGAAGAACTTCAGCGGTTTTGATAAAGTGGGCTTTGATGGACAAAAATGCCCTTTAGTAGCCCAGATCAGTGCCAAAATAAACTCTCTCAGCTCAAAGCTCATCAGCCCGAGGGGGTACATTCTCACTTGCTCAGTTTTCTGTGAACAGGAGGGCTTTGTGATGCTTTACTAAAGAGATTTTGAGAGGTATTTTGTGCCTTTGAGTCAAGTCAAGTAAGTTTATTACAGTCAAAGACCAGAACAAGTTAAAAACACTCAAGCAATATCCCTTAAAAAAATCTAAAATAAAATAATAAGTAATAAAATGAAATGAAATAATAAATAAAGTAAGGCTAAAACATATAAGGAATGGCTGCTGGAATTGGGTATGTCTAATTTAATGAAGAGAAGGACGAGGGGGAACATGATAGCTGTCTTCCAATATCTCAGGGGCTGCCCCAAAGAAGAGGGAGTCAAGCTCTTCTCCAAAGTGCCTGAAGGCAGGAC
This sequence comes from Vipera latastei, assembly GCA_024294585.1. Taxonomy (NCBI): domain Eukaryota; kingdom Metazoa; phylum Chordata; class Lepidosauria; order Squamata; family Viperidae; genus Vipera; species Vipera latastei. The sequence goes on along the minus strand of CM044360.1, from coordinate 75,071,242 downwards.
AAGAAGCAACGGATGGAAACTAGTCAAGGAGAGAAGCAACCTAGAACTAAGGGGAAACTTCCTGACAGTGAGAACAATTAACCAGTGGAACAACCTGCCTCCAGAAGTGGTGAATGCTCCAACACTGGAAGTTTTTAAGAAGCGACTGGCCAGCCATTTGCCTGAAATGGTATAGGGCAGGGGTCGGCAACCTGAAAAAGCAAAAGAGCCACTGGGAACCGGTTCCATCACACATAAAAAAGTGGGAGCCGCGCGCATGCATCCACGCACGCGCATGCGCATAAAACAAAATGTTTTGTGCATGCGCAAAATGTTTTGTTTTTTGCGCATGCGCGTGCGTGGATACACGCGCGTGGTTCCACTTTTTTTATGTGGACGCACCTGCACACCAGCGGCGACAGGTCTCCGTGGTGACGGGCGCTGGGTTGCGACGCCGCCTTCAGCCCGGGCGCCGCCGGAGCCACCCCTGGGACCTCCAAACTGCCGCCTAAACGTTTGGAGACCTGCTGGTGCCGGTTTAGAAAGTTGGTGCGGGCCGCGGCAGCTTTCCAAACTGGCACCAGCAGGTCTCCAAATGGGTACCGCCGCTGCCCGTTCCGAGAGGTGCGCGCGCAGCTCTCCAAACCTTTGGAGTGGTGTGCGCGCACCTCCTCCCGTTGGGAGTGGTGCACGCGCACCTCCGCCCGTTCGGAGAGGTGCGCGCGCACCGGGCGACTGGGAGCCGCAGGAGACGGCTCAAAGAGCCGCATGTGGCTCCAGAGCCGCGGCTTGCCGACCCGTGGTATAGGGTTTCCTGCCTGACCAGGAGGTTGGCTAGATGACCTCCAAGGTCCCTTCCAACTTTATTATTATTATTGTAAAACTTTTATTCATAAAACATGAAACTCAGTCATATTATTATTATTATTATTATTATTATTATTATTATTATTATTACTATTATTACTATTATCATTAATAATAATAATAATATAGATAAAATCTAGATTAAAATCACATTTTGGCATCCCATCTGTCAGTTACACATGAGCAAAACACAGTGTGGCCTAACTATACTACAATATCAATCCATAAAACTGTGAGGCCTGTTAAATACTCAAATGCAGAAGAAGAAGAAGAACAACAACAACAACGCAAAAGGGTTGGCTGCGTTAACTTATGTAAAATAGCTCTGGTGGGTTAATCGCGTGTTTCCGACGAATCCCCACTGCTGCTGCTGCCCAGAATCTGGTCACCTGCAATGTAATCACGGTCTGTTCGTCCTTAAGCAGCCACTCGAGATGAGCAGTGTCAGAATGGCCAGGATACTTATCGGTTATTGGAAGGGTATGTTTCCCCCCCCCCTGAATTTCTCTATAAAACGAGCATCGAAGGAGTAGGTATACAGCGGTCTCCACTTTTGAGTCAGCGTTGACTCCTGGCAATGCCTGATCAAGTCCTGGAAGTTTTCAGCTTTCTTTGAGAAGTGGCTTGCCATTGCTTTTTTCCCTAGGGCTGAGAGAGAATGGCTGGCCCAAGGTCATCCACCTGACTTTGTGCCTAATGCAGGACTAGAACTCCCAGCTTCTAACCTCAGTCAATAGAGCTGGAAGAGACCTTGGAGGTCTTCTAGTTCAACCCCTTGCTCAAGCAGGAGAACCTGTATCACTTCAGACAAAGTGGCTGTCCGGTCTCTTTTTAAATGCCTCAAGTGATGAAGCACCCACAATGTCTGAAGGGAAACTCTTCCACTGGTTAATTGTTCTCACCGTTAGGAAGTTTCTCCTTAATTCCAGGCTGCTTCTCTCCTTGATTAGTTTCCATCCATTGTTTCTTGTCGTGCCTTCTGGTGGTTTGGAAAACAGGCTGACCCCTCTCTTCTTTGTAGCAGACCCTTAAATACTGAAACATTGCTATCATGTCCCCCTCTAGTCCTTCTTTTCTCTAGACTGGCCATACTCAATTCCTGCAACCGTTCTTCGTATGTTTTAGTCTCCAAGCCTTTAATCATCTTTTTTTGTAATGTGGTGACCAAAACTAGATGCAGTATTCCAGATGTGGCCCTACTAAGGTTTTATAAAGCAGTACTCAGGGCTTTTTTTCCTCATAGAACGCCCAGAACGGAGTTCCGGCACCTTTTTTGAATGGAACCTTGTAGGGTAGGCCAGACGGGTTGTATGACGTGTGAGTTCCGGCACCTTTTTCTTTTACAAAAAAAGCACTGGCAGTACTAATACTTCACGGAACGCGGTGGCTCAGTGGGTTAGGATGCTGAGCTTGTCGATCAGAAGGTCGGCAGTTTGGCAGGTCGAATCCCGAGTGCCACGTAACAGAGTGAGCGCCTGTTACCCGTCCCAGCTTCTGCCAACCTAGCAGTTCGAAAGCACGTAAAAATGCAAGTAGAAAAATAGGGACCACTACGGTGGGAAGGTAACAACATTCCGTGCGCCTTTGGTGTCTAGTCATGCTGGCCACATGACCACGGAGACGTCCTCGGATAAGTGCTGGCTCTTCGGCTTTGAAACGGAGATGAGCACCGGACCCTAGAGTAGGAAACAAGTAGCACGCATGTGTGGGGGAACCTTTACCTTTACTTTACTAATACTTCATATAATTTTGATTCTATGCCTCTCTTTATACAACCAAGGAGTATATTACCTTTGTATTATTAACCTGATGCCTTAAACATTGCAGCAAACTCATAGCAGCCCTTAAACACACTCAGTTCTCAATTCTAAAACTTAGAAGCAAAAATATAGCAGTATAAGCTTCAGAAACTATCTAATGTAGCAGGTTTGACTTTCTTTCTTTTTCTTTTTTTTTTTTAAAAAGGCAGAGATAAAATTCAAAGCTCTCTCAGGAGCCAACTAAGTCCCAGGTCTTTCAAACATAGGTAGTCCTCAACATCCAAAGTTAAAGTATTGATTTAAAAGCTAACCGGTTTACGTAATGTAAGATGAAAGATGTAATGTAATGATGAGAATGACTCAGCAGGGTCTGTGTCTCTTTAAGAGCCTTTGTATAAAGGGAAGGCTCTGCTGATGTGTCCTCTCTCTTCTTCCGTTTCCTGCTGTAATTGTGGTTTGTTGGATCCTGCTGTATTAGCACGTATATGTATATTGTTCCTGGTGTATGATATCGTAGATAGTGTAAGATAAACCACCATTTAATACAAACTAGTTTATTGTGTTTACTCCTGGGTTATCTCAGCACAACAAGACTGTGCACGCTCTGACATACAACCATTCATTTAATAACTTTAGTTACGACTGCACTGAAAAAAATGACATGATCACTATTCACACAACCGTTGCAGCATCCTTGAGATCACGTGACCAACATTCAGACGCTGGGAAACTGACTCATATTTATGACAGTTGCAGTGTCTCGGGGTTAAGTGATCCCCTTTTGCGACCTTCTGACAAAGTCAAGGGAGACGCCAGACTCACTTAACAACCGTGTTACTAACTTAACCTCTGCAGTGATTCACTTCACAACCATCTCACTTGACAGCAGAAATTTGGGGCTGGATTGTGGTCGTAAGCCGAGGACTATCTTGCAATCCGCCGGTCATTAGGGGAGTGGAAAGATTAATATTCTTTGCAGTCATTAGCACTCTGAAGGCCGATCAATCCCCAAATGACCTAAAAAGCTCTCAGCTGGCAACCGACCTCCAGACCTAAAGAATATAAATCCTTCTATTCCCGGCCATTCCATCAGAACTGAAGCAGCTTCTTGGATGAGAAGCGAAATGTTTTCAAGGAAACAAAAGGCTAAGGAAAGTCCAGTTGCCTTCTGGAAAAGCACTTTCGGG